>JAJJWW010008078.1:0-70984 GCA_023531295.1 Papaver armeniacum | reverse complement strand
TTTCTAAACATGTTTTATTTTTCTAGCGAAAGTCGTGAGTAAACCAAAAGTCATTCTGTTTCATTCGTATGATAAGAAGAAATGAGTTCACATGAGTCACTTAGTTTTGACCTGTGTATTTGTGATCGGCTCTCTTAACACTCAACCAGACTAGCTTGTTTACTTTGCACTGGTATTTTAAATTTAACAAGACTGATAATTATGAGTTCATTTAAGACTTTCTTCACTTATAGTGTGTAGATACAAAATACCGCACACCGCTTAAACGTGCTAAATAATGATCATCAAGACCGAGCGAAGACAATCGCCTATAGCTTATCTAAATGACGCATCACATGACGTCAGCTTAGTCACGAGTAAAGTGTGAAGAGCCATGCGATGTTATAGAATCTGTGCGATATGAGTCAATGTAAGCGTGCGTCAATAACGCACGCCAGATCCGAAAATAGGGGCTTTATTAGCTGTCATCCACTATGTAAACTCCTATATAAGGAGCCGAGCGACCTTGTATGAAAGGAGAGTTTTTTGAGAGTTTAGGTAAGATATTTAGGAGAGAGAAAGATTATTTTCTTCCCAAGTTAGGGTTTACTTATTATTTTGTATTCAATTTGAAGATCTTAATGAATGTTCTTGTGATTTTCATGGAGTTCACGTAGATTGATTTGTAGATTTTAATAAGGGTGTGGTTGTAGGATTTCCTGCAACTACATTTTGGCGCTAGAAACAGGGAGAGATTAAAGGATTTTATCCTACCTTAAGAAATTATGAGACTTCGAGAAATCCATCAGAGCAGCAGTAAGATCAAAATTAAGACTTTGAGAAAATGAGGATGAAGAAATTCTGAGAAGATGAAGGAGATGAAGATTTGCAGAGAACTCACAGAGAAAAGAAGGGAAGATAAAGTAAAAAGACAAAAGATTATCTCTCCTCAAACTCGGTTAATAAATAGGAAGAAAAGGTGACCGGTTAGATTTGAACGTACCGGTAAAAGTAGGAGAAGATTAGCATGTGTAGACGGTTACACTGAAATTACAGAAATATGTCGGCCGAGAAGAATACGGAAAGATGAACGAGTGCGGCAGTTTAAATTGGAGTTTCTCATATCACACTATTTTCCAAAGAAACGACATGAGAAGAGGCAAAATGTAGATACAAAATACGGCACACCAGTTAAACGTGCGATATAATGATCATCAAGACCGAGCGAAGACAATCGCGTACAGCTTATCCAAATGATGCATCACATGATGTCATCTTAGTCACGAGTAAAGTGTGAAGAACCATGTGATGCTATAGAGTCTATGCGATAAGAGTCAATGTAAGCGTGCCTCAATAACGCACGCCAGATCCAAAAATAAGGGCTTTATTAGTTGTCCTCCACTATGTAAACTCCTATATAAGGAGCCGAGCGACCTTGTATGAAAGGAGAGCTTTTAGAGTTTGGGCAAGATATTTCGGAGAGAGAAAGATTATTTGCTTCCCAAGTTAGGGTTTACTTATTATTTTGTATTCAATTTGAAGATCTTAATGAATGTTCTTATGATTTTCATGGAGTTCACGTAGATTGATTTGCAGATTTTAATAAGGGTGTTTTTGTAGGATTTCCTTCAACTACATAGTGAATTTCATATCTTATGGTGGTAGTAAAACAATTTCACTTATAAAGACAACTTATATAGTACTAGGTAATACTGGGGTTGGGCCTCACGGGCTTGATATGGTTAAGTCTTTAGCCCTTAGGGTTTAGCAAGAGATGACCACCCACAATCACATATATAAATTGCTCAAGGGTGTTCTTCTCTTATTCCATCCAACAAAACCTTGCCGTCTTCTCCACCTCTCTCTTTCTCTTTGTAGATCTGTATTACTGAATCTGTAATTTTTATTTCTCTATGCAAAATGATAAACTTGAGATGAATGATATGTTGGTTTATCATGAGAATTGTTATAATCAAACTCAGTAAAATCATTTTTGTCATAATGACTTGTCCTCTCAAAACTATTTCATTACTGTGGCTATCGTAGGATCTTCGAATTGCTTATAGTTGAAGATGCAGTCACACAGTCTTCCCAGAAAATACACTTGCTTGCATGATGCAATTGTCAAGTTCACTGGGTTAATCAAAGGATAAAAAGTGGGCGTATTTTTCCACATCAATTGATTGGTGGCTAGAGAAATTTTGTGGAGAATTTTATGAGGTGAACAGAATTAAACTGCATTATATGTAACAAGAATCGGTTTATGTAATCAATAAATTTTAATGGGTTAGCATCTAGAATTTGAATGATTCATGTGTTACAATTCTGCACTTAAGCTGCATCTTTTCTCTGAATTTGCATTTGCTCTAGCTGAAAACAACTTCATCAATTGTAGTTTCAGAATTGGCTAACGAGATTGTATCCTCTGCTGCAATTTGATTTTACGACTAAAGCTAATACCGTCTTTCAGTTCTAGGCAACGCAAATAAACTCAACATACTGCCAACCAGTCCAAGGAAGAACTCATCGAACCACTTAATCACGAAGTCTAGGAAATAAATCACATACCCCAAAAGAGGTACGTACAGTCTTGAAAGATATTAAAAGTATGCCAAACTGAAATAAACGGTAGCAAACACAAAATCGCTAAGCTAGAATAAGCAGTGGAAAACACAAGGATCAAATCTAGCGACCAACAATCTTCTTTGCTATTCCAAGGATCTAATTCTGTAGATTAACCACATCACTACTTCCATACCCAAAATATAAACTTGCTATCAATTCCAAATGGATAAAATTTCAGAATGAAGGCAACTTCGTTTGGAAATGATCTTTACAAGAAAGAAGTTTTAAGCTATAATCAAATATTGTTAACCGTCTAGGGACTACAGGGGTTTTTATAAGTTCACTAGCTTCCCTAAAGCAGTGAGTGTGCGTTTTTGGAAGCAGGTAATCGAGTGCATAAATGATAAAGTTGTCAAGGATGCCATTATATTTTACTTTACTTCCCAAAAGTTAAGATTTTCTTTTGATAATTTTTTTCGCTAGAGCTTGTTACTGTTCGTCTATGATTTGGTGTGGGCTGTAGAAAGTGTAGTAGCCAGCACAATTTCTGGAGAAAGAACGGTTACTACCAACTTGGAAGTAGATTGCAAATTTTAGGAAATGTATTCACATGGTTACATGTTTTTGATAAAGTATGCACATGGCAATTATTGAAGCACATAAGCCAGACTTTTTAGTATACTTTATATGGTTTTGTTACCCACCCCAATAAACTGATACACCCATTAGCATCCACGAGAATAGCTTGGCTAGTTTCCACGCGCACATTAGTCGATTGATATTCAGTTACATTCGAATTTTCCCAATGATCTGATAAAAAATAGAAAAGTTTCCCCGGACTGATCACTTCATTTTGATTAGTGTGTAATTAGCCAGACTAGGTTGTTCGTTTTGCACTGGTATCTGCCGTAACTTGTAATAAAAGTTAACAGAAATTGGACAATCATTCAAGACTTGGAGATCAATTTGGTTTTCTTCAGTTCGTTCTAGTGCATTTCATATGCCATACTGCGAAATGGATTTTTTTTTTTCACTTGGCAAACTTATACAGGACTAGCCAACATGGATTGGGCCTCAGAGCCTTGGTAAGGTTAAGTCTTTAGCCTTTAGGGTTTAGCAAGACATGACCACCCACACTATATATTACATACTTGGGGACTTCTTCTCTCATCCAATAAAACCTAGCCGTCTTCTCCACCTCTCACTCTTTCTCTGTGGATCAACTATCCAAATATGTAATTGAAATTTTTTCTATCTTCAAAGATGCTAAACAGAGATAAACAAGAATTTAGTTTTTTCTCTGTAGATCTATTAAGTTTGTATTCTGTAATTGAAATTTTTTTCTGCAAAACAGAGATAAATGAGACGTTGGTTTATCATGAAATTCACTACATTCAAACACAATAAAATCAATTTTGTCGCAATGACTTCTCCTCTCAAAAAATTTCTGTTACATCAGTTAAAACCCAAAAATTCTGGTGGAGTTGAACAGCACATGGAGTTGATCTTAAAAGGATTTCCATTACTTCTCCTCTGAAAGATCCGATTAGCCTGGATTGCAACAGAAAATGAAGCCGAATATGATGCAATTAGGATACAATTAAATAGGTTTGTAATACTCTTCTAGTCTATGTATGAATAATCGGTGTCTACAAAAATGTTCTAAAGAATTTTATGATCGGCGGTGAATCGGAATTTTGTAAAGAATTTTATTGTCAAAGTAATAGGAATCAGTTTATGTAATTGGAATCAATAAAATTTAATGGGTTTGTAAGCATCTAAAATTTATTGTTATCTTAATTTGCATTTGCTCTTGATAAAAGCAACTTTAAGAAATGTAATTCAGAGACCCATATAAGTCTGATTAATTAAATAGAGGACTGTTCAAAATGAGATTAAAACGATAGACACATATAATTAAGGAGACTAATAAATAAAGGTATTATTTCAGCAGCTCACAAGACTTGCTTCATTTTGATCTGTGTGTTGGTGACGGGCTCTTAAAATTTCAGCAGCGAGGATTAGGTTGTTTCATGTTTGTTTTGAGAAGGTATTTGCCATTGCACTTGCAATAGAGTTTAACATGTAAAACTTGGTGGTGATAATTCTACTTAGGTTTTCATCGGCTCAGATAGGATTCGATGATCATTCTATTGAGGATAGACTACACTACCTCTCTTACTCTCTATAGATCTACTACTACTCAGTCTGTATGTAGATACTAAATACCGCACATCTATTACGTACGCAAAGTAATGGTTCCGAGTGAAAATTATCGCGTACAGTGTATTTAAGACGTCAGAAGGATCACGAATAAAGTGTGATGATCGTGCGAAGTTGTAGAGTGCGTGCGAAAAAGGACAATGTAAGCGTGCGTTAACGACGCACGCAAGATCCGAAAATAAGGGCTTTATTAGCTGTCATCCGCTATGTAAAATCCCTATATAAAAGACCGAGTGACCTTGTAAAGAGAGAGATCTTACTGAGAGTTTAGATTTAGAATTTAGGAGAGAGGAAGATTGTTTGTTCTCCAAGTCAGAGTTCATCTCAACTCTTGTAATCATATTGAAGATTTTATGAATGAATACATCAATTTTAAGATTATCACTTGAATTGTTATTAAGATTTCATTAATGGTGTGGTTGTAGGATTTCCTGCAACTACATTTTGGCGCTAGAAACAGCTCGGAGTGATATACCCTGTAGGTGAAAGTTTAGAAGTTTAAATCTAAAAGTTCAGAAGGATAGCCTCAGAAATTTCATCTTCATTGCTTAAATTTTTAGTTCTTTACAGAGAAGTTCTTCTTTTAATTGAAACAAGAAAACGAAAGACAAGATTCTGCAACAGGACAGACGGTAAATGTTAGAAGGAGCAGGAGATTCGCTGGAAGAAGAAGGAGTGAAATCGCAGAGTCATCCATAATGGAAGAATGAAACAATCAAGAACAACAAGTCCATCATCCGACTCAACGAGAACCTGTACAAGTTAACGCTATTCACTACGATAGAGTGAGTGTTCATACTTCGCAAACAGATTCAACAGAAGAGGATGAACAAAGGACTGGAGAGGAAGGACTCATACAAGGAAATGACGAAGATATGATAATCAAAGAACTTCGACAGAGGTTGGCTGCAGAAAGAAGGCGAGAGGATGAAGACCGTGCGAATTTGATGCGTCAGAATAATGAGTTAAGAGAAGAGAATATAAGATTACAGGAACAGAGATCGAGAAGTACGACTAACTCAAGGTCAAGATCAAGCGGTAGTACATCAAGACGTAGTCAATCTAGTCGAAGAGATGTCAGATAAGAACCACCTTTGGATAATATTGCAGAAAACGTTCAAGAAAATTATGATCCATAAGATCGATGAGATGAATATCGCATAGATCAACCGCCAATAGATGATCGGTACGTGCTACATGGTGAAGGTCATCGCATGAACAACAAGGCGAGCGATATCAAGGTGAACAGAATGATCCAGAACAAGGAAGAATGATACTACAAGGTAGACAAATATTAAGAGATCAACGCGAACGCGAAACCAAGGTTGAAAGGTATGTGGCTGTACAGAATCACGCACATGATGAGCGATAAAGGCGCAGGAGAAGAAATTGAAAAACGGGAATTTCAGGACGTTGTGCGCGAAAATAACCATGACAATCGAGGGAGAAGACGCGAGTTTAATCGCACACTTCCAAACCAGATTGTGGAGGATGAGGAAGAACAGAGAAGAGCTAGGTTTCAAGAAAGAGAGGTACTAAGGGATCGACACGATCAAGTAGAAGAAGATGAAAGAGAAAGACGGAGACGCCGAAGAGATGTTGAAGAAGAAAGATAGATGCAGGAGGCTATGCGTCAAAATAGACATGACAACAGAATAAGGCAAGCAAGAATGAAAAGGCCAATGCAACAAGACCAGGTGGTGAATGAACAAATCTAAAGAGAGTTAGCGGAAATGAGAGAAATGATGACAACAATAAGAGAGGGAGGGAGGCGACAGCTAGATGAGGCAACTGAAGAAGCAGGGAAACACCATTTGCAAGGCGAATACAGATGGCGGGAATACCGCCTAAATGCAATTTACCAGTATTCACTAACATCTTTGATGGAACAACTTATGCGATACAACACATAAAAGCTTATGTGCAATCTTTATTACAATGGGAAGATCATGATGCGGTTCTTTGTAAGTATTTTCCGGCAAGCTTGTCAGGAAAAGCTTTGAAGTGGTTTGAAGGTCTACCTACTGGAATAATTATATCATTCAACCATTTACAAATAATATTCCCTGGGAGCATACATCGTTAATAATGTATTAGACCAGGCATAGAGCAAGTGTTTGGTTTGCGAAAAAGAACAAATGAAGACCTGCGAAGTTTAACCACAAGATGGAGAACTATGTGCAGTGACATGGATGGACGAGTAGATGAAAGAAATCTCATATTAGCGTTCATCAATGCACTCTTCGCAACTGTTTATGGGTAAAAAAATCGTTTCTGCCGATTTCGGTAAATTCGGTAGGTGAGTGAGAAACTGGTTCAAACCCTAAACAAATGTGCTGCACGTGAGCACTTTTATAGATTCGAGAGATCAATCTGTACAAGTCCGGCCTAAACCAAGAAATGGCCGTTCCAGACTTGCTTCGGTCACAAAGTGGAGGAGGAGGGTTGATTTGGGGAGGGAAGCAAAGAAAGGTGTTGAGACCAGAGAATACTGCAGGAGAGTAGTGTCTCGACTTGTATCGAAAGTGGAAGCTTCGGAAGCTTGCAAGAGATGAAAGCTTTTTGGAAAGCTTGCAAAGTTGCCTTTTCTGAGAGTGTAGTATTTTTCTCCTGACCGAGACTTGTTGTCTAGTGGAAATAGGTAAGACCTATTTATACAAGTCGAGATTGAAACGTACTGGTCTCATGAAGGAAGAGAGTAAAGGGTGAAATAATGGGAGGAGGTGGTAACCGCATGGTGTTAATGGGTGAAAACGTTTTCACCATTATTTCCTCATTTATTTGACCGCTTTATTCCTTTTCACGCTTTCTTAATGTGAGCGTAGTGTACGCAAGCCGTGACCGCCAAACCAAAACCCCGGAAAGCATCCCCGCCTTGTGTTGATATCTCGAGTGTTGGTTGCACCTTGAGTGCAAGTGGCGCCGCTAGTGGCGCGTGTGGCATGTGCCATTGGCATGTGCGGAATGCCCTTGTTGCGGGTTGTACTTGAATGCGCAAGTGGCAATGCCAGAGCTGCTAGTGGCGTGCGTGGCATGTGCCAATGGCATGTGCGGAATGCCTTGGTGGTAGGTTGTACGTTGAGTGTAAGTGGTAATGCCAGAGCTGCTAGTGGCGTGTGTGGCATGTGCGGAATGCCTTGGTGGTAGGTTGCATGGTTTGCAAGTTAGGCTACCAGCGTGTGTGTTTGGCATGTGCGGAATGCCTTGGTGGTAGGTTGCACGGTTTGCAAGTTAGGCTACCAGCGTGTGTGTTTGGCATGTACCAATGGCATGTGCGGAATGCCTTGGTGGTAGGTTGCACGGTTTGCAAGTTAGGCTACCAGTGTGTATTTTTGGCATGTGCCAATGGCATGTGCGGAATGCCTTGGTGGTAGGTTGCGCGGTTTGCAAGTTAGGCTACCAGCGTGTGTGTTTGGCATGTGCCAATGGCATGTGCGGAATGCCTTGGTGGTATGTTGCACGGTTTGCAAGTTAGGCTACCAGCGTGTGTGTTTGGCATGTACCAATAACATGCGTGGCCGTTAGGGCCGTGGCTTTGGTAGGAAAAGCTACCAACAGCATGTTGGCATGTGCCAATGGCATGCGTGGCACTAGGCCGTGGGCCTTGGTAGGAAAAGCTACCAATGGTGGCATGTTGGCATGTGCCAATGGCATGCGTGAATGCTTTGGGCCTTGGCCTTGGTAAGAAAAGCTACCAATGAGCATGTTGGCATGTGCCAATGGCATGCGTGGCCGTTAGGGCCGTGGCCTTGGTAGGAAAAGCTACCAAATGAGCATGTTGGCATGTGCCAATGGCATGCGTGGTCAGGGGGCGTGGCCTTGGTAGGAAAAGCTACCACCGAGCATGTTGGCATGTGCCAATGGCATGCGTGGGCCTAAATGGCCTAGGTTGCATGGTTTGCAAGCCTAGGCCGCTATATTTGGCATGTTCCAATTGCATAGCGGCTTGAAAATATGGCTTGTGGTGCGTGTTGGCATGTGCCAATGGCACATACGGCCATGTTGACCTAGTTGCACGTTTTGCAAGCCTAGGGCGCTATATTTGGCATGTGCCAATGGCATAGCGGCTTGGAAATATGGCTTGTGTTACGTGTTGGCATGTGCCAATGGCACGTACGTCCATGTTGACCTAGTTGCACGTTTTGCAAGCCTAGGGCGCTATATTTGGCATGTGCCAATGGCGTAGAGGCTTAGTTTGGCATGGTTGCCAATGAGTGCGATATGTAGTTTTGTTTTGGCGTCGCTGCCATGGTGCGCAGTGTGCGACTTGGTTTGGCATCGTTGCCATGGTGCGCAGTGTGCGGCTTGGTTTTGGCGTTGTTGCCATGGTGCGCAGTGTGCGGCTTGGTTTGGCATTGTTGCTATAACGATGCTGCAAGTGACGCATAATGATTACGCATTACAGAGTTGTAGGCCAAGTCAGAGTTCCGCCGTGATGGTGCAATGCGAAGCCATAATAGCACAACGTAAGCTATAATAGCGCAACGCAAGCCATAATAGCGGTATTACGGTATAAATTGGCAAGTGTCAAGAATGGCATAAACCCACAGGGCCAATGTAGTGCAAGTGCAGCATTACATTGTAAACACATTTGGCTAAGTGATGAAGCTTATTGGCCGACACAATGAAGCTTCATTGAGGAAAGGCAAGAGATGGCCAAAGTGACAGATGCAACATGCGATGTTGGCATCGATGCATATCCATGGAATTGAGCTAGCCCAAGCTCAAGGAGGATGCAAGAATGAAGAATAGACTAAGGGATGGTCTATGGCATATATTCAAGGTTGGCCAAAGCTTGAATAATGCAAACAAGCTAGCAATGCAAGAGTTGCATTGCCGTTGTCAAGCTAATTGGCAAAGTGAAGCACATATGACGCATGAGCAACTAGAGTGAGCTTAAGGAGCTTGTTTCGATGTTTGATGCTTGAGAATTGTCCGTGCATGAGTTTAGAATAATAAGCATGCAGGGCCAAGAGGGCTGAGCGTGGGCGCAAGCTAGAATCCAAAAGATGCAAAACAAGTGGTGCAATATGGCTCAAGTGACGGTTGCAAGTTAGTTACAAGCTTCACAAGCATGCCAATGACGCGTGATGAAAAGGAGCGGTTATAAAGAAGTTTATAAGCGTGGGGGAAAGAGTTCTAACTGCTAAAGAACAAGTGTTGGATGATTGGTGCGAGTTGGAGTGGAACTGCCAGTTAGCACGCTTATTGGCGGTTAGCGAACCGCTTTATGGGACGTATGGTTGTTCCATGCGTGTGTAACGGTTATGCACGGTTTGGCCAAGTAAAGCCGCTGTATAAATAGTCCTAAGGAGGGGAAAATTCGGCGGAAGCTTGCATAGAGAGCATATGAGAGTGAGGTTTGCATATGTGAGTGAATAGGAGAGTTTTTGTAAGACTAAAGACTTAGTTTGAAGGCAAACAAGTCTCGTGTAAGTCCCCAAGTGGGCAAGTTTTGTATTTCTTCCTTTGATGCAATAAAAGAGTTGATTGTGTCATGTTCTAAGTGTTCTTGGTTGGCTGATTTGTTGTTGGTAAAGTATGGCAAAGATTGAATGTATTATGGGGTGCATTTGATGAGTTTTGAGAAGTGAAAGAAGGTCGTAAAGTCTTCCGCCGATTGACTCCGATATGTTGGCTGTTTGCATAGGTGCAAACTTATAAGGTCAAGTGCAATTGGGTGAAGCTATTCACGAACCATTTGTCTTTGCCGGGTTACACTTTCGCAGAAATTTGCAAAGGCATTTTGGAGGTGTGACAATTCGGGTATCAGAGCTGTGTTTGGTACACGGTTCAAGTGTATTTGTTGGATAATACACTATTACTTCTTTCTCTCTAAAGTCTGTTTTCCCGTGAGCAAGTAAGTGGCGCATTATTTTCGAGTTTTGCATTAGAGATGAGTTCTAATGGCATGATGATCGACGAAGAACTACCGGGTACGTTTGATCAACTTGAGGAGTATGGTGATCTTGGTGATTTAACCATTGATTTCAGTCGAGATGGCATTGAAAACCCTCTTGTTTCTCGAAGAGAATGGCAGGCTAGACCTACTTGAAGGAAGAACGCGCATTGGTTTAAAGAATTCGATGGCGGGTAAGTGTTGTGGAAGACAAGGTGTCCGATGCAACCCTTTTGAATTGCGAAACCAATGCTGAAGTGACTCGAGTTGAAGGTGCAATTCGAAGACATAAATACCATACTAACAAGCCATGCGAAGCGTATGTCTGAGGAAGTGGCAAGTATTCGCGGGCTAATCAGTAACGGCATGTTTGTAGGGGCGAACGTGCATGGAGAAAGCTCTAATCGAGTCTCCGAGCCAAGAATTACGCAGGTTCCAAAAATGCTAGAGAAATTGAGAATTTCTTGTATGACGTTGAGGCATACTTTGAGGCGAATGGAACCGGGAAGGACAAAAAGTAACTCTCGCAGCAATTACCTTGGTGGTGATGCAAAGGTTTGGTGGAGAACTATGCTCGCAAGAAGATGAAGCTGCTAGTTATGCTAATCCTATGTCATGGAATGACATGAAAGATGGACTGAGATGTCAGTTCTGGCCAAGCAACGGTGCTTGGTATGCAAGAGAAAGTTTACGCAGGCTAAAAATGACGGGTACACCACAAGCCTATGTTGAAAACTTCTTTGCATTGGTTCAAGAGACGTGTGGCATGAGTGAAGAAGATCAGATGTTCCAATTTCTGGCTGGCGCAAGTTCAAGTGTGATTGCTGAACTTAAGAAGCGCAAAGTGCAGAGTATCCAGATGGCTATGCGAGACGGTAAGAGAGCTTGCCAATAGCACAACGACCAAGATGTGCAAAGCTGCAAAGGAAAGGCCAAAGGAAAGGAAAAATCACGGCCGCGAAGCGTAAGCATGAACCTAAGGAAGAGGAACTGCCACTCATCCCGGAAGTATAGGGGATGTTTCATTTGCAAAGGTTTACACTTCGCTAGGAGCTGTCCACTCAAGGCACAACTCAATGTATCAGTTGGGGATGATTATGGGAATCATTCTAGCAAGACTCACGAAGGCCGAAGTGAAGGTTCAAGGAAGAGACCTCGTAGCGAAGTAGTCGCTGACTTCGACAAGAGAAAGTAAGCTAAAACAAGCAAGTGTTGCTGTCTCCATTGACAACACTTTGGATGCCAAAACAGGAGTGTTGTTGGCCTTGTTTTTTGTAGCTTGAGTTGTTTTATGTTGCAAACTCGTGTGTAGAGTTTAGTTGTACTGGAGACTTTTATTTGAGTCTTCAAGTTTGTATATACTTTGCTTTGGTGTAAGCAAGTTGCTTTGTTAATGAAGTTTTAGCTTTCCAAAAGTGATCGAGTGGATCAATCATGTAATGGTACATGGTATTGTCATGTAAGAGCATAATGAATGAATGAAGGTGTTTTCGTTTATAAAGGCTTGCCTATTTATTTACGATGTAAAACTAGTTCATGGGGAGATGTCGCAAGTAGCATACTTAGCCTAACGTATGCAATGACAAGACAAGTTGAAAGCTAATAAGCAAAGCATAGGACAAAATCCTAGTTGATGAAGAAGTGATGTTGCTGTTTGGGAGATTGCAAATGGCACGATGGCGAGATGGGCAGCGACAAAGTCTAAGCAATACAAACAAGTTAGAAATCATTTTATCAACAAAGCATGAGTTGGGTAGAACTCATGGCCTTGGAGAAAGACACACACTTTCTAGGCAATTAGCGATGCAGTTCAAAGGAATATTTGGAGACATGTTGGCTTTGAAGGCATGGCATATGGACAGCTAAAGGGTTAGCTAATGTTATGTCCAAGAGATAGTGAGTCACAGTTTTAAACGGCCATGTGCAACTCAATAGTTTTGCTTTTATGGAAGTTGAGCAAAGAAAACTCACCATTTAAAAATGACGGATGTGCAAGATGGCATAAGTATAAGAGCTTATACTTGATGGCTACATTCATAGAAATGAGTTCTTGAATGATGTTTGCATAGTCAGAGTTTGGCGAGGCATGAAGTATTGGATGCGGGTGTCTAATGCAAAGAGAACCCCGGTTACTTTGTGACATGCTTGATGAGGATCGCGGAGAACAACAGTTCAAAGGCGGGTTGCCAGCAAAATTGATTGAAACCAAGGCCAAGTCGTTTACAAGTCCTTGTCACGTTGAGTGAGATGTAAGAGGCAAAGTCGGGAAGCGATGGCAATGATCATGGTGATCAGTAGAAGAGGAATAATTCAGTGCGTACACTTAGGCGTAAATGATTCAAGGCGAAATTCAAGCTAAGGGGAATTGGCTAAGAAGAATTTCAGATTTGCATTTGGGTATTGATGCATAATTTGAGTAGCAAAGATAAGCGTAGTGCAGACACGAGATGTGGCTCAAACATATGAGATCAGTAGAAAAGCAACAAAAACTAAGTGATGTGGATGCAATCGGAGGGGACCATTGGCAAGTGTTAGCCAAAAGTAGTTGCCGATTTTCAGAAAAGGTTCTGAAAGCAAGTGAAGCAAAACTAAGACGAGTATGGTGTTCATACTGTGTCGCGTCCAACGAGGACGTTGAATGGATTAGGTGGGGGAGGTCTATAACGATGCTGCAAGTGACGCATAATGATTACGCATTACAGAGTTGCAGGCCAAGTCAGAGTTCCGCCGTGATGGTGCAATGCGAAGCCATAATAGCGCAATGTAAGCTATAATAGCGCAACGCAAGCCATAATAGCGGTATTACGGTATAGATTGGCAAGTGTCAAGAATGGCATAAACCCACAGGGCCAATGTAGTGCAAGTGCAGCATTACTTTGTAAACACATTTGGCTAAGTGATGAAGCTTATTGGCCGACACAATGAAGCTTCATTGAGGAAAGGCAAGAGATGGCCAAAGTGATAGATGCAACATGCGATGTTGGCATCGATGCATATCCATGGAATTGAGCTAGCCCAAGCTCAAGGAGGATGCAAGAATGAAGAATAGACTAAGGGATGGTCTATGGCATATATTCAAGGTTGGCCAAAGCTTGAATAATGCAAACAAGCTAGCAATGCAAGAGTTGCATTGTTGTTGTCAAGCTAATTGGCAAAGTGAAGCACATATGACGCATGAGCAACTAGAGTGAGCTTAAGGAGTCTGGTTTCGATGTTTGATGCTTGAGAATTGTCCGTGCATGAGTTTAGAATAATAAGCATGCATGGCCAAGAGAGTCGAGCGTGGCGCAAGCTAGAATCCAGTATGCCAAAACAAGTGGTGCAATATGGCTCAAGTGACGGTTACAAGTTAGTTACAAGCTTCACAAGCATGCCAATGATGCGTGATGAAAAGGAGCGGTTATAAAGAAGTTTATAAGCGTGGGGGAAAGAGTTCTAACTGCTAAAGAACAAGTGTTGGATGATTGGTGCGAGTTGGAGTGGAACCGCCGATTAGCACAGATTATTGGCGGTTGCGTAAGCCCGCTTTATGGGACGAGATGGATGTTCCATGCGTGTGTAACGGTTATGCACGTTTGGCCAAGTAAAGCTGCTGTATAAATAGTCCTAAGGAGGGGAAATTCGGCAGGCTTGCATAGAGAGCATATGTGAGAGTGAGGTTTGCATATGTGAGTGAATAGGAGAGTTTTTGTAAGACTAAAGACTTAGTTTGAAGGCAAACAAGTCTGTGTAAGTCCCCAAGTGGGCAAGTTTTGTATTTCTTCCCTTTGATGCAATAAAAGAGTTGATTGTGTCATGTTCTAAGTGTTCTTGGTTGGCTGATTTGTTGTTGGTAAAGTATGGCAAAGATTGAATGTATTATGGGGTGCATTTGATGAGTTTTGAGAAGTGAAAGAAGGTCAGAAGACTTCCACGATTGACTCGATATGTTGGCTGTTTGCATAGGTGCAAACTTATAAGAGTCAAGTGCAATTGGGTGAAGCTATTCACGAACCATTTGTGCTGCCGGGTTACACTTTCGCAGAAATTTGCAAAGGCATTTTGGAGGTGTGACAGTTGCCATGGTGCGCAGTGTGAGGCTTGGTTTGGCATTGTTGCCATGGTGCGCAGTGTGCGGCTTGGTTTGGCATTGTTGCCATGGTGCGCAGTGTGCGGCTTGGTTTGGCATTGTTGCCATGGTGCGCATGTGCGGCTTGGTTTTGGCATTGTTGCCATGGTGCGCAGTGTGCGGCTTGGTTTGGCATTGTTGCCATGGTGCGCAGCAGCGGCTTGGTTTGGAATTGTTGCCATGGTGCGCGAAGTGTGCGGCTTGGTTTTGGAATTAGGGTTCGTGTCGAAACCCTAATCTGGTATTTTGAAAAAATACCCCTATTAATTATTTACACCTGAGTTAAATGCTCTTAGTTAATGTTGCGGGTAACACTAGGTCATGGGGTTTTACGATTTTACCCCTTGTTTAAAAACCACCACCAACAGCAACAGATCTGCTATACACATAAATTTTCAGAATTAAAGAAACCATATCAATGATAGAGTTACACGAGTATCAGGAAGAATACATCGCTATTGAACAAAAGCAGAAAGAAATGGAATCTTATCTTATGGAAAATACAAGCACAAAAGCTGGGAATGCAAGTGTTGATGGTGGTTTTTAGCTTAGGGTTAAAATCGTAAAACACTAAACCCTAGCAGAGACAGGTGATGTCACAACATTTAAAGTAACAAGCATTTAAAAGGCACATTTACTGAAACCTTTAATGTGTCCCTAAATAATTACCGGGGTATCTTTTCAAATTAGGGTTACGACAAGCCAAACCCTAATTCCCACGTGTGCCAATGGCAAATCATCTATAGAGGCACGTCCCCATCTTTTGAAGCTTGCGCGGATGTTAAAGTATTCTTTGTCAGCTCCATTTGGGGTTGACGTGACTCTTGTGGTAGCTGCTCTGTTAGTGTCTTGAGGAAGATAGGTATCTCTTTCTGGGTTGTAGCCATGTCTGTCTGAGCCTTATGAGAACCTTTTATCTTTCCATCAAATCAACAGTGGTAAGAGGAGGTTGGCTTCCCCTGGCTCCTCCAGTCTCTCGTTCTGGTGGTGGAGTGACGGTGGCTTTGGTGACAACTGGCGGTGCCACGCTTGAAGAAATATTGGGAGTAGCGGCTGCTCCGGCTCGTGATAGGAGGTGTCATACCGTAGGGGATGCTTCCTGTTATTCTTGGTGTTGGAGCTAGAGGGTGTAACGCCATGGGATGTGTTATCGCGCTTGCGAGAGGATACATTGGTGTCGGTCATTCCCTCTTTCTCTCGTTGGATACGTACACATACTATGTTTGCATCGTCGTTGGCGGGGGCACATACTTCAGACAAGGATTCAACATTTTGTGCCATCTCTGAAATTGGTGGCGTTCTCCGAGCGATTGATTTTTGGATTTTTCTACAGCCGGTTCGCCATACTCTTTAAAAGAAAAAACATCTCATTTTGCGGCTTGACAATATCATTTGCGGCAACATCTTCTAATATTTTTCCATGCCTTCCATGGTGATTGGATTTCGAACATCGCGCTTTGGAAGTGCTTTTCGGATGGGTACGGGTGTTTGTAGATAAAAATGGTTTCTGCTGATTTCGGTAATTTCGGGTGTACGGGCGAGAAACAATTTAAACCCTAAACAATGTACTGCAAGGGGGTACTTTATATTCGAGAGATCAATCTGTACAAATCCAGCCTAAACCAAGAAATTGCCGTTCCGGACTTGCTTCGGTCACAAAGTTGAGGAGAATGGGTTGGTTATGGGGAGGGAAGCAAGGAAAGTGATGAGACCTGAATAGTTGATTCTAGAAGAGTAGTTGTGTTACTACGACTTGTATCAGAAAGTGGGAAGGATAACAAATGGTAAGCTAGCAAGTATTTTCTGAGTGTTGTATATTCCCCAATGAACTTGTTGTTCGGTGGAAATAGGTAATACCTATTTATACAAGTCGAAGTGAAACGTACTATGGTCTCATTAAGGGATGAAATAATAGGTAAGTAAATGGGAGGAGGTGGTAACCGTTAACGCATGGAATTGATGTTCCATAAAACCGTTAACGTATGGAATTGATGTTCCATAAGAATGTTAACGCATGTAATTGATGTCCAAAGGGCGTTTCACTATTAACTCCCTTTATTTACTAACCGCCTCACCCTTACGACACTTCCTTATGAAGGGCGTACTGTACGCCGCACGCTGTAAACCGCCAAACCAATACCCAAAGAGGATCCCCCAGTTTGTGATATGTGTTGATGTCTCAAATGTTTTTGTGGAAAACATGTAGCATGTTGTTCTTGCCTGGAAAGTCGTACTTGGGAGACTTTCTAGCTTGGTGACCTTCGACGGTCGAGATTTTGCATCTCAAGAGGAAAGGTAGCCGTTGATCGTTGCACGCTTTCGTTCGTTGGTGGCCGCATAGGGAAGGCCAGCGTGGTGGCGCGGCTAGGTTGGCATGCTGTTGGCATGGCATAGTGGCGCGGCTAGGTTGGCACGCTATTGGCATGGCATGATGGAGCGGCTAGGTTGGCACGTTATTGGGGTGGCATTTCCTAGCGCGGTTTGGTGTGACCAAACTAGGGTTTTGGGTCAAAGGTTACCATGTGTGGTCTGGTTACCTTGGATGGCTAGGATTTGCTCCTAGGATTGAATGGCAACCGTTGATTGTTGCACGCCTTCGCTTGGGTAGCCATGTAGGGAAGGCCAGCATGGTGACGCGGTTATGTTGGCATGCCGTTGGCATTGCATGGTTTGGCGTGGCCAAACTTAGGATTTCGGGCCAAAGGTTACCATGCTTTGTCTGGTAACCTTGGATGGCTAGGATTTGCTCCTGGGATTGAAGGGCAACCGTTGATTATTGCACGCCTTCGCTTGGGTAGCCGTGTAGAGAAGGCCAGCATGGTGGCGCGGCTATGTTGGCTAGGGCCAAGGCAGGATGTGGTTTGGCTTGGCATGGAGGGGCCAAGGGTTTGCCATGGGCGCATGGCGCGGCTAGCTTGGCTACGGCCAAGTTAAGGCGTGTTTGGCTTGGCATGTGGGGCCAAGGGTTTTCCATGGGCGCATGGCGCGGCTAGCTTGGCTAGGTGTGGTTTGGTGGGGACAAGGGTTTGCCATGGGGGCATGGCGCGGCTAGCTTGGCTAGGTGCGGTTTGTCTTGGCATGTGGGGCCAAGGGTTTTCCATGGGCGCATGGTGTGCTAGCTTGGCTAGGTGTGGTTTGGCTTGGCATGTGGGGCCAAGGGTTTTTCATGGGCGCATGGGGTGGCTAGCTTGGCTAGGTGCGGTCTGGTTTGGCATGTGGGGCCAAGGGTTTGCCATGGGCGCATGGCGCGGCTAGCTTGGCTAGGTTCATGACCAAGCTAGGGTTTTGGACCAAACGTCGTTTGGTAACCTCGATCGGCTAGGATTTGCACCAGGGATTGAAGGGGGCCGTCGATTATCGCACGCCTTCGTTTTGGTAGCCGCGTAGGGAAGGCCAGCAAGGTGGAGCGGCTAGGTTGGCATGGGGCAATGGCAATGTGCGTTTGGCATGGCGCAGTAGGTGTGGCTGGCACGATTTCCATTGGCACAAGGGTGCGACTAGCATGGTTGGCATGCCTTGGCGCGGTAGGTGTGGCTGGCATCGTTTGCCATTGGCACTGGGGTGCGGCTACCATGGTTGGCATGCCTTGGCGCGGTAGGTGTGGCTGGCTTGGTTTGCCATTGGCACCGGGGTGCGGCTAGCATGGTTGGCATGCCTTGGCGCGGTAGGTGTGGTCGGCATGGTTTGCCATTAGCACTTTGGGGTGCGGCTAGCATGGTTGGCATGCCTTGGCGTGGTAGATGTGGCTGGCATGGTTTTCCATTGGCATAGGGGTGCGACTAGCATGGTTGGCATGCCTTGGAGCGGTAGGTGTGGGTGGCATGGTTTGCCATTGGCACATGCGGTGTGAGAATTAGGTTTTTGGCCTGTTGAAACCCTAATAAGCATTAAAAAAAGGTACCCTGGTAATTTTCTCGCAGAAAAATTAAAGGGTTCAATAAATGTGCTTGGTTCGGACATTATTACTCAAGTTCTATGACGTCACTGTCTGACTAGGGTTTTAAGATTTTACCCCGAAGCTAAAAACCACCATCAACACCGGGGTAACTCCTGAAGCGGAAGGTTGGGATTGGTGATTGAAGTGAATTCTGGTTAATAATTTAATTTATACCTAAGACCCACCATCCTGAGTTTGGGAAAATTGGAATGAAAATCGAGATTTTGGCTTCGCAACCGAGAGATTAATCTCCCACCGTGGTCGCCAATTGTTTGTGGGTGAAAATCAAGTCACTGATTTTGGTAAATTCGGGTGTGTGCATGAGAAACGAATCTAAACCCTAAACAATGTATTGCACGGGACTACGGGAGTAGTTTTGATTCGAGAGATCAATCTGTACAATCTTGGCCTAAACCAAGACATGGCCGTTCCAGGCTTGCTTCGGTCACAAAGTGAAGGAGAAGGGTTAGTCTTAGGGAGGAAGCGAAGAGAGTGTTGAGACCAGAATCGTTGATTCTGATGGTGTGGTTGTTTATGACTTGTATCTGAAACTAGAACTTGCTAGTAGAATGGAAAGCTACCAGGTGATTTCTAGATACCGTGTTGTTGCCGACCAAAACCCTGTTGTTTGGTGAAAATAGGTGAAGCCTATTTATACAAGTTATATTGAAACGTACCCTGGTCTCGAAGGAAGTGGAAATGATTGAGTGCTGGAAGAATAGAGTAATGTGTAACCGTCATACGTTATGCTTCCATGATGAGGGAAGTGAATTCGTGTAACCGTTAGTCATTACGCTTCCATGATGAAGGAAATGAATTGTTTACACCGTTACTTCTCACCACCACTAATTGTCCTACTTCATGAAACTTTCTTGTAACGGGCGCATTGCACGCCTACGCTGTAAACCGCCAGACCAATACCCTGATGAGTATACCCTAGTTTGTGCCATGTTTGATGTCTCGAGTGTTTTCGTAGAAAACGTGTAGCAGTTGCTATGTGTGGCAAGTCAAAGTCAAGAGATTTTGCCATAGTAAAATAGCATGTGATGCTATTAGGCTTGCCTTGGTCGGCCGCCTAAAACTTGCCACAAGTCCGTCAGTTTGGTGGCGAACTTGAATGGATGAGATTACATCTCATGAGGAAGGGCCGCCATTGATTATGGCCACATCTTTGTTGTGTAACAAAGTGGCGCCATTAGCATAGTCGCGCCTGGCGTAGAGGGTTGCCTGGGACTTGTCGCAAGTCCGTCAGTTCAGTGGCGAACTTGGATGGGTGAGATTGTATCTCATGAGGAAGAGTGGCCATTGATTATGGCCGCATCTTGTTGTATAGCGAAGTGGCACCATTGGCATAGTAACGCCTGGTGGAGCCATAGAATAGAGGCATGTTAGTGGCATGCCAGTGGCGTAGCCACGGCATAGCGGCATGCTAATGGCGTAGCCGCGGCATAGCGGCATGCTAGTATCCGTGGCATAGCGGCATACTAGTATTCGTGGCATGGCGGCATGCCAGTGACGTTGTGGCATGGTGGCATGCCAGTGGCATTGTGGCGTGTCCACGCCTATGGCATTGTAGCATGGCCAAATCTAGGATTTGGTGCGTGGTAAGAATTAGGTCTTGGCGGCGTGGCCAAGGCTAGATTTTGGCGCCGTGGTAATAATTAGGGCTTGGCGGCGTGGCCAAGGCTAGGTTTTGGCGCCGTGGTAAGAATTAGGGCTTGGCGGCGTGGCCAAGGCTAGGTTTTGGCGTCGTGGTAAGAATTAGGGCTTGGCGGCGTGACCAAGGCTAGGTTTTGGCGTCGTGGTAAGAATTAGGGCTTGGCGTCGTGGCCAAGGCTAGGTTTTGGCGCCGTGGTAAGAACTAGGGCTTGGCGGCGTGGCAAGGTTAGGTTTTGGCATCGTGGTAAGAATTAGGGCTTGGCGGCGTGGCCAAGGCTAGGTTTTGGAGTCGCGGTAAGAATTAGGGCTTGGCGGCGTGGCCAAGGCTAGGTTTTGGCGTCGTGGTAATAATTAGGGCTTGACGGTGTGGCCAAGGCTAGGTTTTGGCGTCATGGTAATAATTAGGGCTTGGCGGCGTGGCCAAGGCTAGGTTTTGGCGTCGTGGTAAGAATTAGGGCTTTGCGGCGTGGCCAAGGCTAGGTTTTGGCGCTGTGGTAAGAATTAGGGCTTGATGGCGTGGCCAAGGCTAGGTTTTGGCGCCGTGGTAAGAATTAGGGCTTGGCGGCGTGGCCAAGGCTAGATTTTGGCGCCGTGGTAATAATTAGGGCTTGCCGGCGTGGCCAAGGCTAGGTTTTGGCGCCCTGATAAGAATTAGGGCTTGGCGGCGTGGCCAAGGCTAGGTTTTGGCGCCGTGGTAAGACTTAGGGCTTGGCGGCGTGGTTAAGGCTAAAGTGGCATGCTACCGCGGCAGAGTGGCATGTTGCCTAACCTTCTAAAATGGCCCTTGGAACGACCTAGAGCCATGACATGGTAGGTTCTGCCGCAGTAATATTCGGAAGATATGTCATTTGAATAAACTCCCGAATATACGGTGGCCCAAAAATCACAATTTTGGAAAAACAGAGATTTTTCAAATTAACGAACTTGTAATAATCGAAGTTAACCTATAATTCTATATCTCAGAATCTTGTCGATGTTCTTGAGAAATGAAGAACACGACTACATTCGGGAGTTTAAAATCATGAATATCTCCCGAACTGGAAAAAAAACAAAAACCCTAGAAAAAAAAAAAAGAAAACAAAATTCATTCAAATACTGCACCCACTACATTCGGACGCATGCTTCTTATTTTGTCTACAGATTGCATTCGGAGGATAAAAATAATATATTATCTACCGATTATGTAAGGGCAATTTTGCCATTAAGAAATATACGAGATAAGGGATAACTCACTTTAGGTTTGGGTGGCCCTATTTTATTTTATTGTTGGCCCCTAAATCTTTTTGAGTGGCCCCTAAAAATTCCAGGATAAGGTATGGTGGTTGATAAAAAAAAAATCACTAGGCCAACTTATAAAGTACTAGCTAACACTGGGGCTGGGCCTCAAGTGATTGATAAGGTCAAGTCTTTAGCCCTTAGGGTTTAGCAAAAGATGAACATCCACTATATATAAACCTGGCGAGATTGGGGTATACTCAAACTAATTGGGGTATACCCAATAAGACAAAATAGGTTGATTTTACTTCAATACCCTTGAACTAATTAACTTAAAATTAAACCCTAAAATTAAAAATTAAAAAACTCATAATCTTCCCTAATCTCTCTTCTCTAATCTCTCTGCTCTTCCCCTTCATCTTCTTCCATTTCTTACGTCAAACGAAAATCTTGAACTTTGATTTTCCAAAAAAATCGTTGACTCTACCTGCGAAAAGAAGACTATAAATGATGTTTAAACTCAAACCCATCATTGTGTTGTGTGATTTGATTGTTATATTAGGTTAGAAATCGAAAATTATGATTTACTGTGTTTTTGGCCGGCAAGGTCGTAACATGCATATCTTGCCGACTTTTCATAACAGACCATGGCGTATTTGATAGAATTTTTCAACAAACGGAAGGGTATTTTTTGAATACCTTGCCGGCCAAACAACGGCCTAATGGGTATTTCTAAAATACCTTGCCGGCAAAAACAGTAGGAAGGGTATTTTTTAAATACCTTGCAAAAGGCCAATGTTTTTTCAACAATCGGCGGGTATTTTTGAAGACCTTGCCGGCTAATAAATTTTTTCTGTCGTCTCCTGTGTGTCAAAAAATAAAGTCGGCAAGGTCGACGAATGAAGATCATGCCGGCCAAAGTTTGGCCGGCATGATCTTCATTCGTCGACCTTGCCGACTTTTTATACTTTCAGAACTGAAAGTGTTGATTTTTGATCTAATTTTGAGTATGATTTCATACAAAAGCTTTGCAATCCTCTTTTAAGAAGTGTTTGGGTCGTGTGCTTTCATTTCCGTTGCAAAAGATTTTCTCAAAACAAATTTTTTTCATAAAAAATCTTCCCAAATAAGTTCAATCAAAAACAAAATTTCAATTCATAAGTTTTAATCCACTCAATTAATCAATCTAAACTCAATTAATTAAGCTAATAGATTTTTTTAGTGTTAATTAAACAAGGGTATATTAGCCATTTAGAAAAATATATTGCTAAGGGGTGGCTTCTTTTACTTCAAAATGACCCTATTTTGTCTTATTGGGTATACCCCAATTAGTTTGGGTATACCCCAATCTCGCCAGGTATATAAATTACTTGGGGATTTCATTTCTCATTCCCATCCAACAAAACCTAGCCGTCTTCTCCACCTCTCACTCTTTCTATGTAGATCTGTTGCACATTCTGTAATTGAAAGTTTTCTCTATGCAAAATGATAACAGAGATCAATGAGATGGTACTGGTTTCTCATGAGAATCATTACATACAAACACAATAAAACCATTTTCGTCATAATGACTTCTCCTCTCAAAAGCATCTTCATGCTGATTTGCATCTGTGCTTCTTTGAATAACTTCTCCTTGTGCTTCACGTTCTCTCAGGAAATGAGCTGTCTCATCCCTGGAGAGTAGTGTTTTGTACAAAAAGGTGTTATATAACTGCTTGAATCCTTGAATGATGGGTGGCTACAGAAATTTTGTAAATAATTTTTAATGGTGGTGAACGAAATTGATCTTATGTAATAGGAATCAGTTTATGTAATAATAATCAAATGAGTTAGCATCTAGAATTTGAATGATTCATGTGTAACAATTTTGCACTTAATCTGCATCTTTCCTTTAAATTTCCTTTAAAACAACTTCAAGAATTGTAATTCACAGACGTATTACCTGGTCTGAATTTGATTCTGTCTTGCAGTTTTAGGCAACGCAAATAAACTCAACATACTGCCGACTAGTCCAAGGAAAAACTCATTGAACCACTTAATTAGGAAATAGGAAGTCGAGGAAAAAAATCACATTCCCCAAAAGAGGTACTTGCAGTCTTGAAAGATATTAAAAGTATCTGTAACTACAATGGACGGTGGCAAACACAAGAATCAAATCTAGCGACCAACTATCTTCTTTGTTATTCCAACAATCAAATTCTTTAGATTAACCACATCACTACTTCCGTATCCAAAATATAAACTTGCACTCATCAATTCCAAATGGATAAATTACAAAATGAAGGGAACTTTGTTAGGAAATGCTCTTTATAAGAAACAAGTTTTAAGCTATAATCAGATATTGTTAACCGTTTAAGGATTATAGAGGCTTCTGATAAGTTCACTACTAGCTTCCCCAGCTGGAGCAGTGAGATTGCGTTTTTGTAAGGTTGTTGAGTGCATCACTGATAAAGTTGTCGAGGATACCATTATTTTACTTTACTTTCCAAAAGCTAAGATTTGACAACTTGTTTTTGATTTTTTTTTTTTTCGCTAGAGCTGGTCACTGTTCACCTATAACTTGGTGTAGATGTAGAGCCTGTAGACCTCGTTAGCTGAAAGTTACGCACAGGGCCGTCTAACAGTTTCATGGTGCTCTAGGCGAACTTAAAATTTAAAGCCTTTTTATGTGATATAAAATCAAAAACATAGGCATTTTTTTAGCTTTGGAAATAAATTTACATACTACTAAAAGCGATAATTTGGATCTAGCTTATCGGCCAAAGGCCGTCGATTTTTTTTCAATTTTTTAAGTGAGATTTTGGACTGTATACTTCCTTTTTTTGGTACCAAGCCTTGAACCCATGACCCTCGGGTAGGTATGGACTATGGAGTAGGATGTACCTTTACCAACAGGGCCATGGACTATGGACTGTATACTTCCAATTTGGTATAAAAGAACCAAAACCGATAACTACGAAATACATAGAGGCGCTTTTTAGTTGTTACAAACAATTTGTTACAATAACAATCGTAATAGCTGTCTGTTGTATTTGTACATATAACAAAACCATTTAGTAACACTTATAACCGTTAGTAATTCACTTGCACACAATACAATTTTGGGCCCCTAAAAATTTTGGGCTCTAGGCATCCTCCTAGCTCGCCTATGCCCTAAGACGGCCCTCGTAACTTAGGCAGTATAGTGGTAGCTAGCACATTTGCTGGAGAATGAGTGGTGCATTAATCTAGATTGCAAATTTTAGGGAATGTATCACCATGCATGGTTACATGTTTTTGTCAAAGTATCAAATATTGGAGTATCCTGCGTGTTCCTCCGTAAGCAATTTCGTCATTTTATAATATATTCCCTCCGTACCCATTATATGGGCGGAATTTTCATTTTTCCTTGTACCACTATATCAGCGGAGTCCAAATTTCACAACCATTTTTTACTTCTACTGCCCCTATTTATTTGCTTGAGAATTATCACAATTGAATATATGTCTCTAACATTGGGAATATAATTAAGGGTAAAATATGAAAAAGCATAGAAATTTATAAAATCAAAAAAGTTTCTTAATTTAAGAGATTTTAAGTACTCGGCCTATATATTTGGTACTAAGGGAGTATGTTATAGATGTGAAAATAAGCAAAGTTTCTGAGAAAGTCTTGGTGGTAATTGTTGCATAAGCTAGATAATGTGTAGTTTGTTTTATATAAGTTTTGATATCCTCCCCAATAAACTTATATATACCCTATTCGCATTCATGAGAATAGCACCGCTGGTTTCCACACCCACATTAGTCGATTGGTGTTTAATTACACGAATTTTCCCAGTGTTACCATAACAATAAAATAATTTCACTGGACTCATTTCATTTTGACTTGCGTGTTGGTAACATGATTTCTTGAATTAACCTAAACTAGCTTGTTCTTTTACCAGGGTATGTGCCATTACTTATATTAAAATTTATTAACAGGACTTTGATAGTTATGAGTTCATTAAAGACTTGATGATTAAATTTCCGAGGTTTCTTCGGTGTTCAAGTGCATGGTTGAAAAAAAAATCACTTGGCAAACTTATACAGTACTAGCTAACACTGGGCCTCACGGGCTTGATAAGGTTAAGTCTTTAGCCCTTGAGAACTTTGCTGTTTAGTCCAGAAAACCCGACCCGGGTTAATCTGTAGTCCAGCGGCAAAAAATAAATAACCGGAGGTCCAAAAAAGTTTTAAAAACTTAAAAGTACTTGTCTACCCTTCTTCATTCTTCTTCTCATCGTTTTTATCTACAGATGAAACTCCATCTTCCTCCTTCTCAATCAGTAATACCAACAGCAAAATCATTTGTAAAAATCAATCAATCTTCGTCAGCAAAAACCAAAATCTACAATCAATCTTCTTCTGCAAACCCTAACTTCATTTTCAGCAACCCGAACCCTAATCTTCTTCAATCATCAACCCTAAAATGGTTACCAAAAGGGAGGTTAAACGAACAATTAGAGAAGCAATTGTAGAAGAAACTCCTTCACCAGCAAAACCCGAAAGAAAACTGTCGTCGATTCAGCAACAACAAAAACCAAAGAAAAACCCGCTGCAAATTCACCAACAACAAGAAGTACGATGAAATCTATTGAATCTGTTAATCCTTTACCAACAAAAATGAACGAAAACGACAATACTCCTTCAACAGAAGCAAAAGGTAATAAATCAAATGTACCCTTGAAAAAAAGTAAACATTTATTCAAAATCTTTAGACTACATACCAATATACAGTGTTGGTAGATTTATAGAATGTGGAAAATATGTTATGTTTCGTTGTGTTTGATATGAATATGTAGTGATTGCTCATACATGCAGAGGTTGATGGCACAACTATACGATGTAACGCAGCAGACCATCGGTATAAGAAAATTTGTTATATCATTGTTGTGTTACTTGAATTACATATCAATATTACTCTTAAGTTCTCTTCCCTATTAGTAATTCTTAATTCTTAATTCTTAATGCTGATGCATATCAATATGTAGTGATTTCTTAGTGCTTAATGCTTAATTCTTGAACTTAATTATGTACTGATACGTACTGTATAACCCTTAGTTTATGCTTGAAAAGTGTGATTTTTAGATGCAGTACATATCATTATGTACTGTATAAACCACCAGCTGATGCTTGAGTATGATCCTACAGTACATACTGATATGTACTTAAGGAAAAAGTAATTTTTAGATGCAGTACATACCATCGTGTATTGCAAAAATCCTAGTTTATGCTTACATATCTATATGTACTGGATAAACCCTTGTACCTAGATGCTTGAATACCAACAACAACAAAAAAACATGTTATATGTGTTTATGAAAATGAAAAGGATTTTATGTCTAGAGGACATAAAATGCGAAGCTTTACCAACTGTTTTCTAGGTTCAGAAGCTGTGGATTTTATGTCTAGAGGACCAATACATGAAAAGAAATGAGAAACATGGTCAATCTTGAAACATGATACGTTTTTTCACTTTAAATTATAATGCATCCTGTTGTTAAGTTGTGTTGTGTATATAGTGCATCCTCTCGATCCTGATATTGTATCTGTTTTGTTCCTCTCAGTGATTCTTCGTAATTTTGATAATTCATTGCCTGAAAATTTGTGCTGGTTTATCATTATTACTCATATGATTTTGCTGATTTATGCAGTAGTTTATTCTTAAATTTCCAGTTCATGTTATATCTGATAAATATAGGTTACTTTGTACTAGAGTTAAAAGCTTGAGTACATATTGATACGAATATGTATTAGTGCAAATCAATATGTAGTGTTATCAAATAGATTACATATGTATTGTTGAAAGTACGTATGCGTCAGTACATATCACCATGTTCTTGTTACTTTATTTTCTTATGTAATAACCTTGTTGATTATACAGCTGAGATGAAAGAAAAATCCATATGTACTGGTAAAAACTGCAGTACATATTTCTTTTTAAATCCTATGATTCATTGCCTGAATCATTATTACTCACACCATTTTTGTTGATTGATACAGTACATATCATTATGTACTGTATAAACCCCTATATGAGCTGATATGTACTTGATGGGAGCAGTAGATACCTATATGTATTGCATCAATTTGTGCACTACATGTCAATGTATACCGTATATAAACCCTAGTATGAACAAATATGTACCATTATTATGATACCACAAAGAGATACCGATATGTACCTTGGTTGAAAGCGATAACTATGATATGTAATTGTGTGAAAGCAAATGTTAGTATTTCCCTGTCTTTGCGTAACTAGTTATCTATATAGATCGATCATTTTTTTTACGATAATATGAATTAGCAGTATTTTGTTTGATATTACATTGCTTTGTAATTTATATGTCGTTGTTTCTCTTTTTCCCACAGGTCATCAGATGATAAAACATATCGTATTTGGGATGCTATAGGTACTCACAGTTTAGTCCACAGATTTATCTTCCAAGACCTATTGATCTTGCAGCTAGTGATTTTGTTTCTTCTTATCTTGACTTGTTTACTAGGTGCTCGGAATTGCCAACTTGGGGGATTATGCTAACTCACTGCAGGAAAAGAGCAATTGCTCCTCATCAAGCACTTTTCTGCAGAGCCATCGAATATTATGGTGTGCGTACAATGCCAACAGAACTGTTTTAGTCACCAGAAAAATTTTGAATCCATTTTATAAAAACTTTCCCTAAAGTAGATTTTAGTTGGAAGTAAGTATAGTTCGAATTTTAAAGTCTTATCTTGTAAATGAAGTATGTTCATTTATCGAGAATCTATTATTTAAAAAAAAAAAAAAAAAAACTTGTAATCGCTCTTTTAGATTCAATGCAAATGTCATGCTTTTTATTTGCAGTTTTTTTTCTTCTTAACCATTATTTGCAGTTTTTTTTTCTTCTTAACCATTATTTGCAGTGTTATATTGTCGTTCTATACTGTCACTATGAAGACTGAAAAATAAGTAAGAAGCCTTGAATACCTGCAGTACATATTTGCATGTAATGTAAAAAATGACGCACATAAGAAAATTGGAACTTTATACTCGGAATTTTTTAGAAGGGACTACAAAAATATATTATAAACTAGGTGTTGTTAACAATGATCAACAGTTTTTCATTACAAAAATCAAAAGATAATGCGGACAATCTGCAACATGGAAGAGGAGAAAAAGGCGTAAAATTATCCCTTAAACGATGTCTTAGTCAGACCCTGCAAAAGATCTCCTTTAACAAACAACTAATAGGAAGAAAAGAAACAAAAATGACCTCCTTTAACAACAACTAATAGGAAGAAAAGAAACAAAAATGACGATTTGACTAAATATACATCCTCCCTTGAAACTTATCAAGTATTACAAGTTCAAGTCTATTAAGAATATGAAATAACGCTGGATGAGCCTTCTTTTGAAATGTGACGATCTGGTTTAGCATATTCTAGAGTTATATCTTATAAAGACAAATGTGGTTGCACAATTCACCGCCACGCAGCATGTGTTTCTCCAGAAGATGACACGCGTCAGGTGAATAGTATGACGGATGAGCAAGCTGGCAAGCCCGGCGTGTGATTTTCTCCGTGCAAACCTGGAGTGTGATATGTTGTCGTCAACAAAGTACCTAACCTGATGAAGATTGATTTTGAGAAATCTATAAATGAAAGAAACTTGTCATAAATTCATATAGAAACAGAAAATTGCAGTACGTAGACACATGTACTGAAGAAAATAAGAACTGAAAGCCTTGTACATATTAATATGTACTCAATTGAAAAAACAAAAACGGCATAATAGATTTATAAACTTAGAGGTCTTAGACAAAAATGGATATTATTGTAGATGCACAACAAACATATTACTTTCATTATATCACATATGTATTGTTGGATAATGGAAAAATGAAAATTCGCTCAGTACTTTATTATGTCTCTCTACTATTCCTAGTGGAAAAATATTGTAACTACAATTAGTTTAGCAAGCTTGCACCACTGAGCTCATCCATTTATGTAATAGATTTGATAGGATGTTCTTGTAAACATAATACTAATACGTTAAATATAAACAAAGATTTCAAATAACTGACTTACGGTGGACAGTACTCACGTAACTGGAATGAATGTACACGAGGTTCATCTTAGGTACATATGCTTGAGTGCGCTACTGCATTACCACAAAATTTATGAGTTACCCATCATTGGTCAAGAATTGCGAAGGATAAAACTCAACCAAACTGATTTTCCTTCATACTAAAAGCTGCAAATATGATTTTCCTTCATACTATACCAACAGTTGAGTAACCATTAGGATCTTGATCCATTCCGTTAAATAAATTTCTTATTTACGAGGGGGCGCTGCCCCCTCGACCCCCGTTAAGAAGTCTTAACTATATACTAGGTAAAAACCTAGTTTACTCTTGGATACGCACCACAAATCTAGTTATGTATGATTCAGCAGTACATATTGATATGTATTGAAGGATAAAGTGTATGATCCCACAGTACATACCGATATGTACTAAAAAAACGAAACTCATCCAACTACAATACATATTGATATGTACCAAGTGAAAACCCACTAAAAACGTAACTTAGCCAACTACAATACATATTGATATGTACCAAGTGAAACCCAGTATATACCGATATGTACTGAGTGAAACCCTAGTAGATTCATGAATGTATTATTTGATCAAAAAGACCTGATAATTCCCAAAAGTATGCTTCAATACTACCAGTTTTGGGGTTACATATTCAATGACAAAATTTGTAGTGCATTGTTACTGCAAATATCATTTAGGAACAGTAAGTTTTAGATATGTCTGGAGAACAGTATGAAGCTTACATAAAGGAATTTCTTGCTTCAACTTGATTGAAATCTCTTTTTCTTAAGTCCACAACCTAGATAAGATATCAAATTTTACAATTTTTAGTTTTTACTGTTCTTAACTGTACACTTCTCAACAATCCTTAACTGATAAATTTCATTTCCCCGGAGGCAACAACTTTTCTTAACTCTCTTAGACAAGCCTCCCATAAAAATAAATGAATATCATTATGATTATCATCAAAAATCAAATGGTTACTTACCCAAATCCGAGCAGTTTGTTCTTGGGCAGTCAAGCTTAATTAAATCTCTTTTCATCTGCCTCAAACTCACTTCTCTTTTGTTCTTCAACAATTTTATTCAGCTATCACTAGTTTTCACCATACTTTGTTGTATGTAATTTAACCAATTTCAAATCAAAACAAAAAAAATCCCAAACACAAAACCTTTTCATTCAAAATCAATGTCGAAAAAAGACAATAATCACCATTTTTCACCATTGAAAATCACGATTTACAAAGTCTGAATCAACCGATTTGAACAATTTATAAAAGAAGCCCTAGAAAATTTAAATTATAAGAAAAAAATTGAGAAGAAAACCTACACTAAAATCAGAACAAAGCAAATCAACTTACCAAATACATAGAAGTGAGTTTGAGTTCGCGTTATAAAACCATCTCTTCCGGCAGCTTTCCGTATTGGATTAATTTGACGATTGATGAACTAGAAAGAATGAAGAAGAAAACTCACTCTCTCTCTCGGTCTCTCTCTGTCTCTTTAGATTATCGACAAAAGGTTAATTTTGGTATTTATAAAAACGTATTATAGAGTATAAAACATTTTTGGACCGAGGAATGATTTTTGGTCAAAAACATGTTTTTGGACCGGCGATTAAAAGTGTTTTAGGAATGGACTAGACATTAACCAGGTCATGAAAAACTGGATTAACCAGTAATTCCTAGTATGGTAAACCCATCCCTTTAAACCTGCCTCCGTCAAGACAAGCCCAATCTATTTTGTTTTCAAAAATTTGGAAACCGATAGTCAAGCGCACCGACGGCACAAGTGTTTCCAAGAATAGAAACTTTTGTACAAATTTAAAACCACCGACAAGTTAAAATTTGGAACCAATCTTAAATACGGGAAGGGGAAACCGCCGTATATCCGGAAACAAAAAAAAAAATAGAAATCCCTAAAACAAAATCTCTTAAATTTAAATCTCGATTGCATCCATATAAATAGAGGAGGTAGCTATTACAGATCAGAATCAAAGTAATAAGCTAAGTCGCACTTGCAGTACGCCAACATTCTTTCTTCCCCTGCCACTTTTTAAATTTTTTTCACTGAAGCTGCAGCAAACTTGTTCAAGAATCATGGGGAGAAGGAAGATAGAAATAGTAAAGATCAATAACACAAGCAAGAGAATGATAACTTTTTGGAAAAGAAGAAAAGGTATCGGGAGCAAAGCTGCTGAACTCTGCAGGTTATTTGCAGATCTTGTTGTCAGCATAATCGTATTCTCTCCTGGTGGAAAGGCTTACACCTTCAGTAATTCTCCTCTAGGTGTATGTAACATGGTTGAACGGTTCCTGGGAGAACAAACCAAAGATAAGATACAAGATAACAAGAATGTACACAGCCACAAAGGTAAGAATTCAGCTTATGTTCAGCAATGCAGAAACAAGGCTGATGTTGGGAGTGATTTTGATAGCTATTGGTGGGATAATATAGACATGGAAGAACTGGATTCCGTGGAAAAGTTAAAATCTGTCAGAGAATCTTTGGCAAATTTGAAACAAAATCTGTCTGCAAGAAAAGAGAAACTTACTGCAGCAGCATTGTCGCCATTGTCATTGTCGTCTTCAACAATTGAAGACACAGTCACAGAAGACAGAATTGTGGAAGATGCCGGAACAAGTATTACTGAGAAGCATGAGGCTGGGAAGATATGTTGCAAAGATCTTCCTAATCTTGATCTTAGTCTTAATCTTGGGTGGTAGCTTAATGAAAAGGCCCCTTTCCTGCAATGGGATTGTCTTCGTCTCGTCCAACCTTGTCATAGCCGCCACTACAGAATTGACATTGTAATATTTTTGTTTTAGAAGTTTTCATTTGATATTTTTTTTCTTTATTTACATCTGTAAGTTCAATTGAAATAGAAAAAAAGAAAATTACTATTAATGCAAGGGTGCACCTTCCTTTTGTTCCTTGTAAAATCACAAAAATTACGGCAGGCATCATTAAAATCTTACTAAGCAACTATTGTTAAAATAGTTCCTCATTACCTTTATAACCTTGGCTTTTGATCATTCTAGCATCTAGTCAGTGCTTCCTTTGTAAGTTGGTTTTGATGAGAGCTAAGTCCATAATTACACCTAGGTGACCTGGGTTCTACTTTAAAATTTGGAAACTCTTCCATGCAAAGCCTGTCATAATTCAAAGCGTGGCAGTGGCAGACTTCTGCAACAAAATTTAAAATGTGTACCTGCTAGCAGGTCCACTAATCAGAAAGACAATTAGAATGATAGTTGCAAATATGCTAGATTACAAAAAAAAAAAAAAAAAAAAAAAAAAAAACGGTAAAAAACATCCAAACCTCTTTTAAAAGTCAATTAAGAAAGGTAAAACAATAAGCTACCTTATATTAGCTTAGACTAGTCTTGATTTAGATTCTGAACCAAACATGTGGTAGTAAATTATTATCAGAAGTTTTATCCTACTACCAATAATCGCATCCGCAAAGAACTTTTGGGTAAATGCATGGGCAAGTGACAAAACTTTTGGGAACACTGCATTATCTTCAGTAGCTTCATGGACCTGCATCAAAAAGAAATCAACTTAGATATAAAATTTATCACAACAGAAAAACCAAAGCTATGATAGAAGCCACCATAGGTTTCTTTATCAAGTATGATTTACAATTGCACCAAGACCAAAAGACAATATTCGACAAGAAAAGCACTTGCAGAATATACAAACAGGATTACCAGTAACATGGAGAAAAATCCAAATAAACAATACACAAATAAAAGCATAGTGGTGATAGAAAAATCAGATCCTAGCTCTCTCAGAAGCCATGACCGTTGGAAAGGCCATATTCATGGCTTCACTACATAGCCCAGGGATCCAGTCAATCGAGTGAACTCTATTCAGCAAAGGGAGGACGTAGTGCATCGTACTCCTCACCTGATCAGAATTCTCTAACTTGAGAATCTCAGTACTCTGACTCAAATTAGTCAAGGGTGACTGGATCCCTGGAAAGGCATCTTAGACATGACTTACGGGAATAGACAAAACCTATCCAACCTACACATTACTGGTTTCTCCTGATGAATATACAAGAACCATTAAAAGGAAAAGATACTAATACATAGCAAAGAGCAAGAAACATAGCTATAAGTCCACGGAACCTATTTCACAAAGTCTAAACTGCACAACCATCTCAACTGCATAAGAAAAAAAAGTTCACAATAGATGCATAAAAACAAGCCTTAACCAAGTTTGCCTATGCCAACTGAACTAGTAAGTCATAAGTAACATGTTATATGCTTCGCAAAGTTAATAAAAGAAACCATTTTCATGTCCCTCTTATTGATCCAATAAGATATAAGAGAAATAAAGAGAGAACCTGGTTGCGCCCAAACGGCAAAGGCTCTAACCCTCCACAAGAACAGCATGTATAGAAACAAAAGAACAAGCCTTGATGTGGGCTTCAGATAGCAATTAAGAACCCTCCACAAATAGAGTGACCGGAGAAGATTTGAAACATCAATTGGGATAATCAAACATTAAAACAGATTCAATATAATAATGAGCATGCTGCCATGTTCTTGAACAGAAATCATTCCAGCCATTGAACGCATAATCGCACACATCTGTGAAGATCTTTTCCCTTAGATAATACTAAGATATAATCATGTCTGGTATATATACACCTTGGACTCTACTTCATCACCATCAACTTCCTCATACATAAGATAGTGCATAAAGATTAACATAATCTGCAATATCATACTGTGAATGATCATTTCCAAACCCATCTAGATTTACCCAGTATTTTGATATTCAACCTCCATCTCAAAGATATTAGAGCAATTTGGCAAATTCTTATCCCTTAGAATAAAATTAAAATGACCCCTGCACTCTCCAAAATACAGAATATTCTCATGCTTACACTTCATTTCAGTATCACTGTTTATCAGGCAAAATGGCAAACTTTCAATTCAAGCAATTTTCAAAAGAAAACACCAGAAAAATGGTGATCAAATGTTAAACTAACACAAGAAACTAAAATCGGTACCGAATCCAAACATTGAATCCCCCAAAATAGAAGATTGTACAATTTCTGTTGGATAAATGGGTCATTTATGAAGGCTTGGGTTTCAAAAGGGGAATTGTTAAAACTACCATTATTGACATCAATGATGAAACAAAGCATAGTTTGGATCTAAAACTGAGGGTGATGATGATGATGATGTCCGGTTCAAAATCAATCCAGATACATTTTGAGGATTATCGAATACAGATGAAATGTGAATCAGAGATGAGTGATAACCATTGTTTTGATAAGGAGAGATTTGACTGGTAAATACAGTCGAATCTGAACTAAGAGGATGAAGATAATAAGTTATCAAATGTTACCTGAGGCTGAATTCTTATGGACTTTGAAACCATGGAACAACCAAAGCTTCTGCTGAAGAAAATAATTCAGAGAGAAGAGAATTTTGCTTTCGGAAATTTGTTAGGAAACTCCGTCTCATTTATGAGTCAATAGTCAAAGTCTGTCTGAAGTAAGTCAATGTATTTGGCCGGTATGTGCAAGTTTGCAATTGCAGAATCAGGTACTACCGGAGGGGCGAACATGGGCCGGTATGTGCAGGTTTCTACCTCTTCTGCATCCAATGCAATCCATCGCGGATTTCAAATTTAGCATCTGCGTCAAATCCATCATCCAACAGTTTACATCTAATGGATGTACGTATTGGATGCAAATAATCCAATGGATTTGTGTTATGATTAATATTTACAACAGAGAAATAAAGACAACAAAAATGACTTTATCAATCTAAACGTGTAAAATAAGAACACCTATATCATTTCAAAACGGAGAATTAGCCAATATATGCTTAGACAACACAATACCATATCAATGGTGCAATCACAAGCAATATAGTCGATCTCTGCCATTCTCGCCGAAAATTCCGTTTTCGGAGCTTGAGAGAACGAGATGCTCGATACCGCCGAGACGGAATATGACCGGAAATTTTTCCTGAGTCGGCCGAGACGAAGCCGAGATGAGCCAACTGAGATAAGGGCAGTTTGGGAATTAAATTTAGCTGAAGTAAATCCCTAAGGCTAATTCCTATGGTGCTTCAAGATTCAACTTTCAACATGGTGCCACATCATTATGAATCATCTCCCACCTCCTGCGGTGGTTCAACATTCTCCGTAGAAGCCCTAAACGGAAAGAGGTTGAGCGACCAACAAATTGGTGTTTCCTCCAGAGCACTAAATGATTAGTCACTTGACCTAGTTAACGTGGTCAAAGCGCTAAATCGTTGGTCACTCCATGATTACCCCTAAAACCAATAGCAGACTCGATCTCAATCTCTTCTCTTTTCCATTTTTTTTTCTTCCATATTCAAAACCTAGATTTTGCATGTTCAATTCAGTAGGGGTTACTTAAGTTAAGAATAACTAATCTACTAGTGTGTAGCCAAATTTCAAACGTTGTACCCTCTTGTGTTCAATTTATAATCCATGAAATTTATTTATCACTTTTAACTAAACTCTATGAAGTTAAGTGTCTCCTCGTCGAACCTTCATATCCCAAACCAGAATACGAGTTCTTAATAAGAATGTGAATTACATCGTATGAATGTAAATGGAGTGTAGCTTAAAAAGGTCAAACAAATATTTAACGTGAGCGACCAATGGTTTGGCGCTCAGGTGAGGCGCCTAATGATTAGTCGCTCAGCGCCTTACCAATAGTCGCTAACAAGCATATTTGAGGAGAATATCCTATGGAGCACCAAACCACATGTCGTTAAAGCTATTTCTGGAGCGCCAAACCATTGGTCTCTCTTGTGTTGATTCAAGATTGCGTTCGAGCAATTTCTTGAACTTTATGTTGAATCAACCCTTTGGTCACGCTTTTGTAACGGTTCCAATGTTGAATGTTGAATTTTGAAGCTCCATAGGGGAAAGCCTAAAAACACGGTTAGTTCTTCACTTTTTCTTCTTCTGAATCTCAGATTCACTTCAAAAGTCGTAAAAATCACCTCTTTCTCGGATGCATCATCAATTCATCATGTGTATTTAATGAACTTAAAGCTTCAATCCTATTTTACTGTAATCGAGGTACTCTTTCGTTAAACTCCATCAACGTCTCTCTCGGTTTACATATAATCTTCTTTGTATGTGATTTATTTTCTTTCTTAATGAATTCGTCGTCTACATATCAATATCTCTTTTTGATAAGGTTTAGGGTCGTTTTTATTTTCTTAAAATGTTTATGAAAATTTAAGAAAATAATGCTCAATTAACTTTTAATAAGTTCAACTTTGGTAATATAATTTTCCTAATGAATAATAACTTCAATCATCTTTACCTTGTTACAACTGATAATGAGTAGTCTAATAGTAGTAATGAAAAGGTGTATTTTGATTATTTTAATGAATTAATTAGTTCAGCTAACAGTGTTCTTACAACTGTTAGAGCATTGCTCGGTTGAACCCACCAAGTGTTAGTATGTCAAGGTTGGTTGTCATATTATAGTTCCAAAACTCAATGTTCTTGATTAGATTAGTAGAGTTGACTTCGTTAGGTTAGACTAGGAAATCTAGAAATGTTGACAGATACAAGTATTACTCTGAAGATCTGGATAATCCGAAGACGTATCAACAACAACGAACACGTCATCTTTCTGCTCGAGGTTAGTAATACAAGACTTATTTTATTTCAATTTTTATCTACATTACTTTCAAGTTGTTTAGATTGAAAATATAACATGCGAAGTTATATATATAAAGCTTTAGTGTTAGATAAATTATCATTTTATTATGATCTAAGTGTCTAAGAAGAATATACAAGTTGTTTCACAACCTATGTATATTGAATTATGAAGTATAATAGACATTGTCTTTGTAACTTGTTACTAGATTGTGTAATAGGAAAGTTGGGTTTGCAAAAAAGGAAAGTTCAAGATGTCGTCATTTTGAGTGATTTGAACATGTGTATAAATGTTATATTTTATCTTTCAAAGATATTAGTACTCAAGGTGAGATCCCAAACCGAAATGTTTGAGAATTTTTTTGTTAAGATTTTCGAATGTAAATGTTTTATTTTCCAGCAGGTAAAACATATCTCTGTGGAAACTATATTAGTAAAGTATACTTATATACCAACTAATATTGAGATGTCATCAAGAAGGATTTCGGTATTACGAGTTGGATATTGGTTGGAGTTAGACAAAACTGAAAATTGTGTTTATTGTATATCTTGAAAATACTTTCGATTATGGAAATTACTTGGTGTCCAAACTACCTTGGTCTATAAATAGAGTTTTGTTCTTCTTACAAACTCATCCTGGAAAAGAACACTTAAATTTTGTGGTATGTAGCCGACTAATAGTATTACTTGTAGTACTATTATGGAGAGTAGAGTAACCTAATAAGTCAAAAGCGTCTGGATAGTATCGTTGGTGGGAAACTAGAAATTTGCATTGTTATTTTTGTTTTCATCTATTTATTTGATTGACTAACGGTTGTTAAACCTTGATTGCACCAAGTTTGATTATTCTTAGAAACTAGATCAAGGGATTACCGGTAGTTCAGATCTGTCTTTGGATCTGAATTTAGACTTTTGATCGTACATCGTTAACATACATCGTTTTGTGTGTGCTCGATCATAATTGGAATCAAGTTTTTTTGTGTAGGTACAAAAGAAGACAAAATATTTGAAGACATGAAGATTTCTTATTGATTTCAGATATTTTGTAATTTACTTTGTACACATACTTGATCTTACCGGGATCGACTTAAGCGTGTTTATCTTTGATAGAAATCTTATTGCTAGTCGTATTAGATCGAAAAGCTATCATTTGGTGGTACTCTTCAGTATCTGAATCTGATAGTTTGTATTCATAGCCAGATATGATTATCTTGATAATCTAAATCTGAAAAACAAAGGAGTTTATTAAATTAAACGGAAGAGCCTTTGTTTGACTCAACAAAAAATCTCTGATTCATTTTTTGAGATTGAGTGGCCAGTTACCGAATACGGCTTAGTCCTTTACTGTTTCGATTTCGATCCATAGGATTTGAGTGAAAGAAGTCTTCACGACTGGTGAAGCAACTTAAAATTGTGGACTCTATCTAAGGAATCACGTGTGTAGACCAGATTGGTTGAAGACGGAGGGATACTGATGTAGATTGGAAGCGTTAAAAGATGATAATTGTCGCAGCGAAATAAAATTAAGAAAAGTAACTGATAGATTGTTCAGACCTCGAATTATTCTTACGAATAACGACTATGAACGGATGATCCAGGACCTCGCGAATCAAGTAAAATCAGAACTATGGATTAGATGATTATTTGGACTTCAGGATTAACCAGACTATAAATAAATCATAATAGAGTTAAGAAAAGTTTAATATTAAAAAAATAATTTTATTAAACAAAAGAGTCTCTTAATTTTCCTTTTTTGGAGCTCCTTATATAGATAACTCCCCCTAAACTTAACAAAAATATCAAAAAAAATTATTTTCCACGGTATCTACTACTTTTAGGAACTTTCCTAACTTATAAAAAACTCTTAAAATAAAAAATTTAGACTATCATAAAATTTCCCTAACTAATAAATCCGAAAATTAATTATTTTTCTACTAAAATTATCATTAATAAAATACAAATAATAATAGGAAAATAATAGATTTAGTTCCATAAATCTCCCTTCATCAGATACTTGAGGAAACTAGGTAAATAGGGGTAGTTATATGATCTCAAGCTGTGCGAAGTTGGTAGTGGTTTTGTATAGCGGCTTAGTTAAAGTATTCAAAACTGGACTAGGTCCCGGGTTTTTTTTTTTGCGGTTTCCTCGTTAAAAAAATCTTGTGTTGTGTTATTTACTTTATTTCCGCATTAATTATATTGTCTTTATAATTAAAGTAAATATACTTGTAAGTTAATCCAAACACTTGGGTTGATCCCTATAGTTAATGTTCGTTTTGAATTTATATTGCATACCTTGTGGTTACCATCTTCTTGACAGTCTCTGTCTATATTAGATCACGTAAGGTATCCGTCATATATGTTGGTATCGAAAAGATTGTGGTGTACTTGGTACCCTCCTCATTTCAATTGGTATCATAGCATGTAAATACACAAAAGGTCTAAAAATTTGTTTTTGGTGCAATCTAGCATATAAGATAATAAATCTAACGGTTTTAAAAAAAAAATTATAACTGATTCAGTTAACATAACATTTAGATTCAAAGAATTCAATTTTTCATGGTGGAAAACACGTATGAAGGAAGTAAAGCTCTCTTTCAAAAAATTATGTGCGAACTGGATAAAAGTTATATGTATCCCAAGGTTTATAAGAAACCTTACGACGAATCAAACAAACAGTACAAATGATTGTTTTGTGTTTGCTAATGATTCTGATTCTATTAATTTATAATTCAATTTTGGAAATGAATCAATCTACTTCAACTCGTACAACTGAAAACTTCAGTAATGTTGAATTCGATCTTTTAAGAAAAGCATCCTCAATTATTGTTGAATCACATAGTATACTTATTAATTTAAGAAATGAAATTTTTTTTATCTTGTAGGTATTAAAACCCATGTCTCTGTGACATCTGTTTTTACAGGAAATCCTGGTAGTTTAGGTTCCACAAACAACATATGAGATATGTCGTCACTAATAAAGAATCAATAAAACTACCTTGTTTTGTTTCGTTTATTCTCTATTAACTCGAAGGTTTCCTGAAAGACAAAGGAAACAATGTCCTATTAAAAATTGTTTATGTGACTTTCTTTTTACCTTGCTGTTGATGGTGGTTTTTAGACAAGGGGTAAAATCGTAAAACTCCATGACCTAGTGTTACCCGCAACACATTAACTAAGAGCATTTAACTCGGTGTAAACAATTAATAGGGGTATTTTTCAAAATACCAGTTAGGTTTTCAACAAAGAACCTAATTCCAAAACCAAGCCGCATCTTGCGCACCATGGCAACAATGCCAAACCAAGCCGCATATCTGCGCACCATGGCAACAATGCCAAACCAAGCCGCTGCTAGCGCACCATGGCAACAATGCCAAACCAAGCCGCACACTGCGGCGCCATGGCAACAATGCCAAACCAAGCCGCACATGCGCACGCCATGGCAACAATGCCAAACCAAGCCGCACACCGCCCACCATGGCAACAACGCCAAAACCAAGCCGCACATCACAGCGCATGGCATGGCGGCTAAAACCAAACTACATATCGCACTCATTGGCAACCATGGCAAACTAAGCCGCTATGCCATTGGCACATGCCAAATATAGCGCCCTAGGCTTGCAAAACGTGCAACTAGGTCAACATGGCCGTACGTGCCATTGGCACATGCCAACACGTACCACAAGCCATATTTCAAGCCGCTATGCCATTGGCACATGCCAAATATAGCGCCCTAGGCTTGCAAAACGTGCAACTAGGTCAACATGGCCGTACGTGCCATTGGCACATGCCAACACGTACCACAAGCCATATTTCCAAGCCGCTATGCCATTGGCACATGCCAAATATAGCGCCCTAGGCTTGCAAAACTTGCAACTAGGTCAACATGGCCGTACGTGCCATTGGCACATGCCAACACGTAGCACAAGCCATATTTCCAAGCCGCTATGCCATTGGCGCATGCCAAATATAGCGCCCTAGGCTTACAAACCATGCAACCTAGGCCAAGTCGTCCACGCATGCTATTGGCACATGCCAACATGCTCGCCGGTAGCTTTTCCTACCAAGGCCACGGCCCTAACGGCCCACGCATGCCATTGGCACATGCCAACATGCTCGTTGGTAGGTTCTCCTACCAAGGCCACGGCCCTAACGGCCACGCATGCCATTGGCACATGCCAAACACACACGATGGTAGCCTAACTTGCAAACCGTGCAACCTACCACCAAGGCATTCCGCACATGCCAAACACACACGCTGGTAGCCTAACTTGCAAACCGTGCAACCTACCACCAAGGCATTCCGCACATGCCATTGGCACATGCCAAACACACGCGCTGGTAGCCTAACTTGCAAACCGTGCAACCTACCACCAAGGCATTTCGTACATGCCGTTGGCACATGCCACACACGCCACTAGCAGCTCACGGCATTACCACTTACGCTCAGTGCAACTCGCAATGAAGGCATTCCGCACATGCCATTGGCACATGCCACATGCGTCCCTAAACGGCACCACTTGCACGCAAGATGCAACCAACACTCGAGACATCAACACAACTGGGGGATGCTTTCTAGGGTTTTGGTTTGGCGGTCACAACATGCGGCGTACACTACGCTCACATTAAGAAAGCGTGAAAAGGAATAAAAGCGGTCAAATAAAGAGGAAATAATGGTGAAAACGTTTTCACCCATTAACGCCATGCGGTTACCACCTCCTCCCATTATTTCAATCTTTACTCTCTTCCTTCATGAGGTCAGGGTACGTTTCAAATCTCGACTTGTATAAATAGGTCTTACCTATTTCCACCAGACAACAAGTCTCGGTCAGGAGAAAAATACTACACTCTCAGAAAGGCAACTTTGCAAGCTCTCCCAAAAGCTTCCACCTCTTGCAAGCTCCCAAGCTTTCACTTTACGATACAAGTCGAGATACTACTCTCCCGAAATTATTCTGGCCTCAACACCTTTCTTTGCTTCCCTCCCCAAATCAACCCTTCTCCTCCACTTTGTGACCAGAAGCAAGTCTGAACAGTCATTTCTTGGTTTAGGCCGGACTTGTACAGTTGATCTCTCGAATCTATAAAGTGCTCACGTGAAGCACATTTGTTTAGGGTTTGAACCAGTTTCTCACTCACCAACCGAATTTACCGAAATCGGCAGAAACGATTTTTACCCATAAACACTTGCAATAAAGACACTTATGTTGTGTAACATAACTCGAGTTAAAAAAGCCTTTTCGATTAAAAGAATTCCCTAAACGACACCTTAAAAAGAACTGCGCGCTTTCTCAATTTCTTCATCTATATAAGAACTATGCATTCTCTACACAATGGTTTCCTTGAAACTAGCGACAGGCTAAAAATATTTCAAGAAACTAAGGGCCTGCTTGGTTGAGTTTTTAAAAACATTTTTCGAGATGCCCCCATTTTCCTTATTTCCTTTTTATTTTAAACTTTCAAATTGTGTTTGGTACATATCTTAAAAATTGTTTTCTAACGACATACATACAAATGAAACTAATTTGATGAAACAACATTTTTCACCTTTTATCATTTCCTCAAACTCACCAAGAATCACTTCACCATCACCTTGGTGAGAATAGTCTGCACATCTCAAGTTCCTCTTGGGCAGTTCAGGAAAATGAAAGCTAGCTCTGATTCATATAGAAAACTAGTACCATTTCAACATCAACTTGTTGCCTATCTTGATTTATTTATCGGTTAGGATTTTGAGTCTTGACCCTTCCGTTATGAGCCGGTCGGTTTCTTGTTTAAACCCGCGTTAACCCAGGTGCAACTCCAAATTCGGTACCAAGGAAAGAAACTGTAGCACTAATTTTCTCGACGTCTCTAATAGTCTTAGATGTTGATTTCAAGTCAGTAATTTGGGATCCAGGAAACAGTTTTGCAACTGAGACCAAAATCTCTTTATGATGAAATTTAATAAATAACGTCCACGACTTCAACTCGTCTAACCCGTTATTCATAATTATAGTAGTTGATTCAAATATTTCCGACTGGTGAATTGGATTTGTTATGCTTGGTGTTATTAGGCTTGTGTGGGTCAGTGTATATTGTTGTTTGAGGGTGAAAATGGTTTCTGCTGATTTTGGTAATTTCGGGTGTGTGGGTGAGAAACGAATTTAGACCCTAAACAATGTACTGCACGGGAGTAATTTAGATTCGAGAGATCAATCTGCACAAATCCGGCTTAAACCAAAAAATGGTCATTCCAGACTTGCTTCGGTCACAAAGACGAGGATAATGGGTTGGTTTTGGGGGGAGAGCGAAGAAAGTGTTGAGACTAGGTTGATTTTGGAAGAGTAGTGGTTTCACGACTTGTATCGAGAAAATGGGAAGCTAATGGATGGGAGAGCTTAGCCAAACGTTTTTCTCGAGTGTTGTCCGATCCTTGATCGAACTTGTCCTTTGGTGGAAATAGGTAAGACCTATTTATACAAGTCGGAGTGAAACGTACTCTGGTCTCATTAAGGAACGAATAATGGGTGAGTAAATGGGAGGAGGTGGTAACCGTTAATGCATGGAATTGATGTTCCATAAAATAAAAATGTTTCACCATTAATTCCCTATTTACTTAACCGCTTCATCCTTATTACACTTTTTTATTATGGGCGTAGTGTACGCCGCACGCTGTAAACCGCCAAACCAAAACCCAAAGAAGATCCCCCAGTTTGTGATTTGATGTCTCGAACGTTTTCATGAAAACATGTAACATGGTTGTTGCCTGGAAAGTCGAGCTTGGGAGACTTGCTAGCTTGGTGACCTTCGACGGTCGAGATTTTGCATCTTAAGCGAAAAGGTAGTCGTTGATCGTTGCACGCTTCCGTTTTCGTTAGCCGTGTAGGGAAGGCCAGCATGGTGGCGCGGCTAGGTTGGCATGCCGTGGCGCCGTTTGGCGTGGCCAAACTTAGGTTTTTGGGACAAAGGTTGCCATGCGTTGTCTGATAACCTTGGATGGCTAGGATTATATCCTGGGATTGAAGGGAGACCGTTGATTGTCGCACGCCTTCATTTTAGTAGCCGCATAGGGAAGGCCAGCATGGTGGCGCGGCTAGGTTGGCATGCCTTGGCGCGGTTTGGGCGCGGCCAAACTAGGATTTTGGGTAAAAGGTTACCATGCGTTGTCTGGTAACCTTGGACGGCTAGTATTTGCTCCTGAGATTGAAGGGCAACCATTGATGACCGCACGCTTTCGTTTTAGAAACCCTAATTAGCGTCCTTTACTAGAATCGCTGTATAATTCTCGTACGGACTCGGATGTTGACGGTCCGCCCCTCAAATTGACCGAAAAATAATTTCCTATCTCTTGCCGCGGGGATATTTAGGTTTTGAACTCGTTCGGGAGGTGAAAACAGTCCGACAGTAAAACTCATGAAGAATTCAGGAGGGATGTTGCGGGCTTGATGAGGCATAGTTTAGGCGCGGCCAAAATTAGGGTTTTGGCATTGGGCCAAACTTTACCATGCGTTGGCTGGCGACCTTGGACGGCTAAGATTTGCATCTAAGGTGGAAGGGTGGCCGTTGATTGTTGCACGCCTTCGTTTTAGTGGTCGCAAAGGGTAGGCCAGCGTGGTGGCGCGGCAAGGTTGGCATGGCCAAACTTAGGATTTCGGGCCAAAGGTTACCATTCATTGTCTGGTAACCTTGGTCGGCTAGGAATTTATCCTGGGTTCAAAGGGGGACCGTTGATTGTCGCACGCCTTCGTTTTAGTAGCCGCATTGGGAAGGCCGGCATGGTGGCGCGGCTAGGTTGGCATGCGTGGGCATGGCATGCCTTGGCGCGATTTTAGGCGTGGCCAAACTTAGGATTTCAGGCCAAAGGTTACTATCGTTGTCTAGGTAACCTTGATCGGCTAGATTTGATCCACAGGATTGAAGGGCGGCCCCATTGATTGTCGAACGCCTTCGTTTTAGTACTCTGATAGGGAAAAGCTGCATGGTATAGTGGGGCGCTGGTTTGGTATGACGTTGGCACATGGTGCGGCTAGCATCGCTAGGGCCAAGGCAAGGTGCGTTTGGCTTCGCGAGGTGGGGCCAATGGTTTGGCATGCCGTTTGGAACATGGTGCATTAGCATGGCTAGGAGCCAAGGCAAGGTGCGTTTGGCTTGGCGAGGTGGGGCCAATGGTTTGGCATGCCGTTGGCACATGGTGCAGCTAGTATGGCTAGGGCCAAGACAAGGTGTGTTTGGCTTGGCAAGGTGGGGCCAATGGTTTGGCATGCCGTTTGGCACATGGTGCGGCTAGTATGGCTAGGGCCAAGGCAAGGTGCGTTTGGCTTGGCGAGGTGGGGCCAATGGTTTGGCATGCCGTTTGGCACATGGTGCGGCTAGTATGGCTAGGGCCAAGGCAAGGTGCGTTTGTCTTGGCGAGGTGGGGCCAATGGTTTGGCATGCCGTTTGGCACATAGTGCGGCTAACATGGCTAGGGGCCAAGGCAAGGTGTGTTTGGCTTGGCATGGTTTGCTATTGGCGAAATAGCGCCGGCATGGTTGGCATGCCTTGGCGCGGAGATGTGGTCTTACGATTTTCCATTGGCACAATGGTGCAGGTAGCATGGTTAGCATGCCTTAGCGGTAGATGTGGGCGGCACGGTTTGCCGTTAGCACGGTGGTGCGGATGGCATGGTGGCGCGGCTGGGTTGGTATGCCGTGGGCATGGCATGCCTTGGCGCGGTTTTGGCGTGGCCAAACTTAGATTCGTGCCAAAAGGTTACTATCGTTGTCACGGTAACCTTGATCGGCTAGGTTTGATCCCTGGGATTGAAGGGCGACTGTTGATTGTCGAACGCCTTCGTTTTAGTAGCCGCATAGGGAAGGCCGGCATGGTATAGTGGGGCCGCTGGTTTGGTATGACGTTGGCACATGGTGCGGCTAGCATCGCTAGGGCCAAGGCAAGGTGCGTTTGGCTTCGCGAGGTGGGGCCAATGGTTTGGCATGCCGTTTGGAACATGGTGCGGCTAGCATGGCTAGGGCCAAGGCAAGGTGCGTTTGGCTTGGCGAGGTGGGGCCAATGGTTTGGCATGCGTTGGCACATGGTGCGGCTAGTATGGCTAGAGGCCAAGACAAGGTGTGTTTGGCTTGGCAAGGTGGGGCCAATGGTTTGGCATGCCGTTTGGCACATGGTGCGGCTAGTATGGCTAGGGCCAAGGCAAGGTGCGTTTGGCTTGGCGAGGTGGGGCCAATGGTTTGGCATGCCGTTTGGCACATGGTGCGGCTAGTATGGCTAGGGCCAAGGCAAGGTGCGTTTGTCTTGGAGGTTGGGGCCAATGGTTTGGCATGCCGTTTGGCACATAGTGCGGCTAACATGGCTAGGGGCCAAGGCAAGGTGTGTTTGGCTTGGCATGGTTTGCTATTGGCGAAATAGCGGGCCGGCATGGTTGGCATGCCTTGGCGCGGAGATGTGGTCACGATTTTCCATTAGTACCGATGGTGCGGTGGCATGGTTAGCATGCCTTAGCGCGGTAGATGTGGCGTACGGTTTGCCATTGGCACAGTGGTGCGACTGGCATGGTTGGCATGCCTTGGCGCCGTAGATGTGGGCTGACACGGTTTGCCATTGGCACGATGGTGGGCCGGGCATGCCTTGGCGCGGTAGCATGAGGGTTTTGTGCAATTGATGTCAATCAATGTTAGGGGTTCTTAGTGGAACATGATACATAGGAAGAAAAAAGGTACCCACAGTAATTCTTACGTAAAGCATCTTTGATCGATTCGATAAATGTGTTAATGGTCATAATGATGTCATGCCAGATGTGCGGATTTACGATTTTAAACCTAGGCTAAAAGCCACCATCAACATTAAGTCCCCTGCTTAGCTCGGAACTGGAGCATCGTTGCGAGGTAAGCATAAGATGGTGCCAGGCTTGGACAAGAAATTGAAACAAGTCGTGATAAGATGGTCAGGAAAGCCCGACTAACCTTTTCGAGAGGTAAAGAGAGTTTGCACTTCCCGTGTTGGCGGCCTTGCATAAATTATACTGGTGGTGCGGACCGTGATGTGGTGAGATGAAAATTGTCGGCTTAGCCTGGCTATGCATCACCTTGGATGGGTCAGGGAGCATCGTCTTCTTTGGGTCGGCGAGTTGTTGGTGTCAGTATGGTTTGGAAAGGGGGCGCAGGTGTGCGCTGGCTTAGACTGGAGCCGTCAGCATCGGTCGGCTTAGAATGGAGCCGCCAGTATTGGTCGCCTTGGAATGGAGCCGTCAGCATTGGTCGGCTTGGAACGGAGCCGTCAGCATCGGTCGGCTTAGAATGGAGCCGTCGGTATCGGTCGGCTAAGAATTGAGCCGTCATTATTGGTCGGCTTGGAATGGAGCCGTCAGCATCGGTCGGCTTAGAATGGAGCCGTTAGCATTGGTCGGCTTGGAATGGAGCCGCTTGCATTGTGCTTCTTGGAGTGGAGCTATCTTGAGTTCCTCGGAAGGATGACGGCTGGTTTGATTTCGTGGGAAGGTGACGACGGCTTGGTAAGATAACAACTTGCTTCGGTGGGAAGGTGACGAATGGCTTCGGGAAGATAACAACTTGCTTCAGTTCCGTGGGATAATGACAACTTTGTCTAAATTAGGGTTTAGCATGCTGAACCCCTAATTAGCGCCCCTTACTAGAATCGTTGTAGAATTCTCGTACGAACTCGGATTTTGACGATATGCCCCTCCATTTTAATTGGAAAAGAATTTCTTATCTTCTTACGCGGGAATATTTAGGTTTTGAGATTGTTTAGGAGGTGAAAATGGCCTGATAGTGAAACTCGGGAAGAATTCGGGAGGGATGTTGTTGGGGCCGGGTAGCATAGTCGCGCAGTCATCTATTCCCGTTCATGGAGCAAGAAGGAAACTTTATTCTGTGCGAACTCTAGAAACTCCGTTCGTATGAAAAGAAGTATTGACCTTCTTCTATTTTCTGTTGCTCGTCCGGATCCGTGCTTTCATCTACAGTGTCTCTCCAGTGGATTCCAAAATTTACCAAACTCCGTTGCATTCTTGGGACGGATGGATGTGGTTGCGTTGTCGGTCCATCCTTGATTTTAGGTTGTTCAGTGCCTGGACCTTCTGATCACGATGACAATATGTTGTGGATGCTTGTATGGTCGAAATCTTCCGGAGCCACTGGATGAAATAGATGAGTTGGGAGACGCTTAGTTGTAGACGTCTTTGCTATCAAGTCTTCAAGGACTTTGTTCCAAGAGAAATCCTTTGAACCATATTCTGAATCTTGGACTATCGTATGGAATGGAATGCGGTGAGCAGTCCCCAGTTATATTTCTATTAGATTCGATGGCACGGCCGAACATGTGAATGTATCTCTATGGCGTGCTTTTGGATTCTTCGATGCACATGTATGCGGCTTCGTGTTGAGAAATTCCTGCGGCTCGTAAAACTTGACCAAAGTGATTATTTTGAAATCGAAATAACTTTGGTTGAAGCGACGGAGTGGCGTCCCATGTTGGTAGTCCCAATGTGTAGCATGCTTTCATTGCATCGCCTTGAATCCACGTCCACGGATTTGATGCAAGCTTATTGTACTTTTCCTGGATGCCACGCGTGGCTCCCTCTGTTTCTTCGTAAAAATATTTCTTCCACGTCTCTCGAGTTTTTGATGAGTCTTTGATAGTGAAAGGATTCGTGTAAATTCTCGGTCCCAAGTATGGATTTGTAGTGATTGCTCTGCCGGTGAAGATCTGTCCAGAATGTCCCTAATTGAGTGGTAACAGTTCTTGGTAGTAGATGTAATCAGGCGATTACATTTTCGTTGGAACAAAGTAGGTTGGGCCGGAATTGCATGGGCATCCATGGGAGTAAAAGGATTGGCTGGATGCGTAAGCGAGCAAACCTCCCATGATCACGAGTTTTGGGGGATAGATCAAAAGGTGGCCATGACTACAAAGATTGTCCGGCTTTGACCATAATCCTTGAGATGGTGAGTGTTACGCACGACCTTTTGCAGGGAAGGAGTGGCGTTGAAGCGGCTTTGGATCTTGGAGTGAAGGTGAGACTTAAAGAGCCAAACGCTGAAGCTTCGGTTTCGGATCCTGGAGCAGTTTATGGAGAGAACATCGAAGTGGAGCTACTACTCGAGTGAACGTTGAAGCGGATCGATTCTTGGGAGGACGTGGAAGCGGAGCGGTGTGTGTCAATCAGTGTCTTTGAAATTGAACACCTTTCACATGAACAAAGTGGTTAGGAGTCCCCAGTTTTATTTATCAATCGTACTTTTTACGAAGAGGTTGGGGTTTTGAACGGCTTCTGGATGGAAACACTTTCCTTTCTTGATGAAGTGCGGTTGAGGGATGGAAATATGTCTTGATTACGCCTTGGAGAAATATAGAATCTCACATAATTATTTCATCACAGATTGCGCGAATTTGTGGGCGAAGTCCCCATAGTGCGGCTCCTGACGGGAAGAGGGTATTTGTGAACTCAGGAGGGTTGCTGATCCCCTTTGCTTTCGATTTTGGAGAAGTCGTTCCTGATCTTTATGTGTGATGAAATTAGATTGATGATCCCTTCTACTGGGCGTTCAAGAGCAACGCGAGCCTATTTATCTATAAACGCACGTCCTGCTGAAGTGTCTTTTGTCTTTTCGTTAAATCAACAGTGGTAAAAGGAAGGCGGCTTTTTCCGTCTCTTCCAGTATATTGCCCTGATGGTGGGGTAGCAGCGTCTCTAGTGACGATTGGAGCTATCATGATTGAAGAAATGTTGGGGTGGCGGAAGCGGCTCTGGTTCTGGTGGGTGTATCGTGCAGAGATGGCACGGTTTTGATCACGGAGTGTTGGAGCCATGGCGCTGTTTCGAAGGGTGAGGATGGCACTGCTTTGGCTGGTTGTGGAGCGGAAGATGGCGCTGAAGGGCGCAAGGTCGTGCATGTTGGAAAGGATGCAAGTTGTTGGTGCTTGGCCATCGAGCGGAGAATCTAGCACCGGGAGGGATGCAAGGCTGTTGGTGCTGACCAGGGTGTGGCATTGTGGCTGGCATGCACGTGCGGCATGTGTGCCCAGCATGTGCGTCTCGTAAGCGCGTCGGCATGCGTGTCCAGTAAGCACGTCCCCGCATGCGCGTATGGTAAGCGCGCCTGGCATGCGCATCTCAGTATTGTCTTGGGCGCGGATCATTGCGCTGGAACTTTGGCTACTAAGCGGTGATGATAGCGCTGGTGGCTTCGATCCGGTGGGACGGTGGAAACGATACTTGAAAGGCTTGCAGAGTGGATCACGGAATGCTGGTGTTAGCGGTAACGTGGTAGCAATAAAGTGGGCAAGCATATTCCAAATTATGTACTCCAAATTTTCTCTTTCAATTTGTTTTCTTGTTGGTGCAAACCCTATCCATAGGTATGCCTTCCATAAATCAGAGAAATATTTTTCTTACGAACGGATATAAACCTAGCCATGGGTATGCCTTTCATAAACTTGTGGAAATACTTCATCATAAACAGTTTCCTCTTCGAATACCACCGTAGTAAGTCGGCTACCTCATGAATAGTAACGGGTAATCATTATTATGCAAAGTAGGCGCGTACGGGTAGGTGACTAATTTTTTTTGAAAAGAAAACAAAGCGCCCGGTTCATGGTTCGGTTTTTTTTTTCTGGTTTTTTGGATTGATAGATGATTGCTTTTTATAAGAGTTTTGGATTATTTTGGAATAATGGTTTTTTTTTATATGCTAAAGTCTGAATTGGAAGTGTAAATAACAAATCATCCGGGAAAGTTGTGAAACCATGAATATTGCATGATGATGGAAAGCATGGGAACAATATGGCTATCGGTTTTATTATCTCGGTAAAGATTTGATGTAGTAGACCATGTATTTTGTCTAGGCAAGACTTACTCGGTTTTCACGGATCTCCCGACGAAAAATGAATCTTCCGGTGTAAGTCCGAGTTTTGTGGGAAGCACCGTGATGTGGAAAGTCCCCGGTCGTCTCGAGTCACTTGATAATCGAGTCGTCGATCCCCGGGTGGATCATTTGCTTTTAACCTGGGAAGTCCCCGGTCGCCCCTTGCGGTGTCATGACCGTGTCGGGTCATCCAGTAATCGAGTCTTCGATCTCATAGCGGATCGTATAGGAACGTCTCCGGTAGCCGAGTCGATCCATGAGCGGATTGTTTTCCTCACCGTCCCGATGTTCCGCGTCGAATTATGAGATTGAGGATTGAAAATTTTACACTGTAACCGAAAGATCAATCTCCCTCTTTTGTGGTCGCCAATTGTTTGAGGGTGAAAATGGTTTCGCCGATTTTGGTAATTTCGGTGTGTGGGTGAGAAACGAATTTAGACCCTAAACAATGTACTGCACGGGAGTACTTTAGATTCGAGAGATCAATCTGTACAAATCTGGCTTAAACCAAGAAATGGACGTTCCAGACTTGTTTCGGTCACAAAGAGGATGGGTTGGTTTTGGAGAGGGAAGCGAAGAAAGTGTTGAGACCAGGTTGATTTTAGAAGAGTAGTGGTTTCATGACTTGTATCAGAAAATGGGAAGCTAACAGAAGGGAGAGCTTAGCCTAACGTTTTTCTGAGTGTTGTCTGATCCTTGACCGAACTTGTCCTTTGGTGGAAATATGTAAGACCTATTTATACAAGTTGGAGTGAAACGTACTCTAGTCTCATTAAGGAACGGAATAATGGGTGAGTAAATAGGAGGAGGTGGTAACCGTTAACGCATGGAATTGATGTTCCATAAAAGAAAAGCGTTTCACCATTACTTCCCTATTTACTTAACCGCTTCATCCTTATTACACTTTCTTATTACAGTCGAACCTCGATAAATGAATGTTCTCGGGCCAACGAAAAAATATTCGTTTAGCGGGGTTATTTATTTATCGATAAATGAATAAAATATTCATTTATCGATAAACGAATATTTATTCAAGAAGTTAAATTGTATAGGAGAAAATGTACAAATATACCAGAAAATGGTCAATTAGAAGAAGAAATCCAAAGATTAATTGGTGTCATTTCTAATTTACGTTATAGAAATGTGATCTTTTGAACTATCCTAACGAGAATGATGCAGTTATGGAGTCTCCAACAGACGAAGAAATTATTGAGTCAGTAATGAATAATGAGAATGATCTTGAACCAGATGATAGTAGTGCCGTACCAAATGTGTCATCTAAAGATGCTTTTAAATGCGATGGTCACTTTAAAAATTACTTGCTACAACACGAGCAAAATATTCCAGAAATTGTGCAAGCATTGCATTAAATTAAGGATACAGTGCATTTTGGTTTGGATGGAAGAAAAAGACAATCAAACATAGATGATTTTTTTTGAGTTCACTCCTACATATATTTTTATGCAAAATTTTCTGATTATGTATTTTTGTTATTTATATATATATTTAATAAATAAATCAGTGATTATTCGTTTATATTTCTATATGGACTTTAAGGATCCAATTTTTATATTCATTAATGCATTAAGCGAGGTTATTCATTTATCACCTTGGCCCAAGTCAACCGAGAAAATTATTCATTTGGCGAGATTATTCATTTATCGAACATTCGTTTATCAAGGTTCAACTGTGACGGGCGTAGTGTACACCGCACGCGCTGTAAACCGCCAAATCAAAACCCAAAGAAGATCCCCGGTTTGTGATTTGATGTCTAGAACGTTTTCGTGAAAACATGTAACATGGTTGTTGCTGGAAAGTCGAGCTTGGGAGACTTGCTAGCTTGGTGACCTTCGACACCGAGATTTTGCATCTTAAGCGAAAAGGTAGTCGTTGATCGTTGCACGCTTCGTTTTGATAGTCGTGTAGGGAAGGCCAGCATGGTGGCGCGGCTAGGTTGGCATGCCGTGGGCATGGCATGCCTTGGCGCGGTTTGGCGTGGCCAAACTTAGGTTTTTGGGACAAAGGTTACCATGCGTTGTCTGGTAACCTTGGATGGCTAGGATTTGACCCTGGGATTGAAGGGCAATGTTGATTGTCGCACGCCTTCGTTTAGTAGCCGCATAGGGAAGGCCATCAGGGAGGCGCAGCTAGGTTGGCATGCCATTGGCATGGCATGCCTTGGCGCGGTTTGGGCGCGGACAAACTAGGGTTTCGTGCCAAAGGTTTCCACGCGTTGTCTGGTAACCTTGGATGGCTAGGATTCGATCCTGGGATTGAATGGAGACTGTTAATTGTCGCAAGCCTTCGTTTTAGTAGCCGCATAGGGAAGGCCAGCATGGTGGCGCGGCTAGGTTGGCATGTCATGCCTTGGTGCGGTTTGGGCGCGGCTAAACTAGGATTTTGGGTCAAAGGTTACCATGCGTTGTCTGGTAACCTTGGACGGCTAGGATTTGCTCCTGAGATTGAAGGGAGACCGTTGATGGCCGCACGCCTTCGTTTTAGAAACCCTAATTAGCGCCCTTTACTAGAATCGGGTTGAGAATTCTCGTACGGACTCGGTTTTGACTGGTCCAACCTCAAATTGACCTAAAAGAATTTCCTATCTCCTTGCGCTAGGATATTTAGGTTATGAACTCGTTCGGGAGGTGAAAATAGCCCGACAAAGAAACTCGGAAGAATTCGGGAGGGATGTTGCGGGCTCGAGGAGGCATAGTTTAGGCGCGACCAAAATTAGGGTTTTGGCATTGGACCAAACATTACCATGCGTTGGTTGGAGACCTTGACCGCTAAGATTTGCATCTAATATGGAAGGGTGGTCGTTGATTGTTGCACGCCGCGTTTAGTGGCCGCATAGCGAAGGCCAACGTGGTGGCGCGGCAAGGTTGGCATGGCCAAACTTAGGATTTCGGGCCAAAGGTTACCATGCGTTGTCTGGTAACCTTGGTAGGCTAGGATTTGATCCTGGGATTGAACGGGGTGATAGACGCATTTATGTGTCTATTTTAGTCTCAATTCTCTGTATTGTTAGTTCTAGATTTTGCACTTATTTTGGTATTTTATGTCTTTGTAGGTGTTTTTGGAGAAATAAGCTTTTGCGGCGAAATTGGCTCGAAAAGTGGTTTTTGCGCTCGTGGGAGAAAATTACTAAAGGCACCCAAAAGACGCACTACAGGCACCCCGGAAGTATGCTGCGACTCCCCCATAAAAGTCATAATTACACCTCAGAAGAATTGCTAAAGGGAACCCGAAAATGGATAAGGGGTACCCAAATTACTAAGGGGTAACCCCCAAGGCATGTACTATTCGCACCCGTACTCTGGTTAGGGGGCATCCCTTCTTCAACATTTCAAATAAAGAATTTGGCGGGAAAACTTTCCAACGAGAATAGAGTTTAGGGTTCGGATTTTTGGATAAATTGGGAGAGATTCAATCGCTTAATTCCCTTGGTATGAACCTGTTAGAGCATCATAAGTCTCTTATGGGTGTTTGGATCGATCAACTTGGGCTGCATGATCGTGTTAGAAGAAACATAGGTGTGGAGTTCACGGTTTGCTTCTGGGCTTGATTTCAGCGAGTTCTTCATAGATTTGGGTTAGTCTAAGCCTGTTAAACCATAGCAGGATTCGTAGAAGGTTTGGTTGCGAGAAAATAGAAGGTATTCACATGAAACTCGACAAAACAGGGGCTGTTGAGGTGGTTTCCTTGTTTATCTCGGTTATACAGAAACAGGGAAAGAATCTTGGCTAGACATGGAAGTTACGTGGGATTAAGGGGAAGATATCTTTTCCATAGGATTTTATTACGTCACAGAGATAATTTGGGAGGTTTTTAACAACCCAGAAACGTGTAAAAGGGAAGCAGCAATGGAAGGAAAGTTCGTGGGCTCGGGAGAAGAAAAAAGATTTGCTTGAGTTATAATCAGACATGTTGGGTATATATAGGTGTTGTCAGGTTAATAGAAGGGAGTCGGAGAGTTTGGGGTGAAGCAGAGGCGATAAATCACGCTGCAGGAGGAGTTGCAGCAGCAGCAGGTGAAGAGGAAGAAGAGAGGTTGCAGACGACACTTCAGTGTCGTTACAAGAACACGAAGAACGATCGCGAGGCGGACTTAAATTCAATTTAGAGTCAAACAACTATCGTTCTTTGACAATCTTAGAAACTTGTAACTTGAATGTGTAACACTATTACGGTGTTGCAAATCTCTGTTTTTATACAATTTCTTCAATAAAACACCTTTTTGAGCTATGGATTATTATTTTGTGCGTGTTTTTGATATGAGGAGTTAAACCCCATCGCTGGGATGACGGAGGAAGCCAAGTTCACAATTGTTTGGTAATTATAATTGATTATTATGATTTTTTGCACTGATTTTTAATCGATTTATGATTTTCATTGATTATTTGTGATTTTGTTTGATAGTGTATGCTTACTCTAAGAACTTTTGATGCACTATGCTTACGATTTACATCTAATGCTTTATAAAATCTACTTTTGGCAAAGAAATAGAGTCTAGAAAAGAGCTAAAATTGTTATGAATCATTGTATGAACCAATCGATTGTGAAGTTTGGTGGAATCCTAAGTCCCAGTATCTCTCAACATTGTTAAAATCTTTTCTTTGTTTTTAGTATTTTTGTTTATTAAGTCTAAAACCAATCTTCAAAAAAAGTCCGAGCGAACGATACTCTACTTACCACTTCAAAACTACATCACGGGGACCGCTGATTGTCGCACGTCTACGTTTTAGTAGCCTCATAGGGAAGGCCAGCATGGTGGCGCGGTTAGGTTGGCATGGCATCCCTTGGCGCGGTTTGGGCGTGGCCAAACTTAGGATTTCAGGCCAAAGGTTACCATGCGTTGTCTGGTAACCTTGGTCGGCTAGGATTTGATCCTGGGATTGAAGGGCGGCCGTTTATTATCGCACGCCTTCTTTTTAGTAGTCGCATAGGGTAGGCCGGCATGGTATAGTGGGACCGCGGGTTTGGTATGCCGTTGGCACATGGTGCGGCAAGCATGGCTAGGGCCAAGGAAAGGTGCGTTTGGCTTGGCGAGGTGGGGCCAATGGTTTGGCATGCCGTTTGGCACATGGTGCGGCTAGCATGGCTAAGGCCAAGGCAAGGTGCGTTTGGCTTGGCGAGGTGGGGCCAATGGATTGGCATGTCGTTGGCACATGGCGAGGCTAGTATGGCTAGGGCCAAGGCAAGGTGTGTTTGGCTTGGCGAGGTGGGGCCAATGGTTTGGCATGCCGTTTGGCACATGGTGCGGCTAGTATAGATAGGGCCAAGGCAAGGTGCGTTAGGCTTGGCGAGGTGGGGCCAATGGTTTGGCATGCCGTTTGGAATGGTGCGGCTAGTATGGCTAGGGCCAAGGCAAGGTGCGTTTGGCTTGGCGAGGTGGGGCCAACGGTTTGGCATGCCGTTTGGCACATGGTGCGGCTAGTATGGCTAGGGCCAAGGCAAGGTGCGTTTGTCTTGGCGAGGTAGGGCCAATGGTTTGGCATGCCGTTTGGCACATAGTGCGGCTAACATGGCTAGGGGCCAAGGCAAGGTGCATTTGGCTTGGCATGGTTTGCTATTGGCGCAGTAGTGCGGATGGCATGGTTGGCATCCCTTGGCGCAGAGATGTGGCTGGCACGGTTTGCCATTGGCACAGTGGTGTGGCTGGCATGGTTGGCATGCCTTGGCGCGGTAGATGTGGCTGGCACGGTTTGCCATTGGCACAGTGGTACGGCTTGCATGGTTGGCATTCCTTGGCGCGGTAGATATGGCTGTCACGGTTTTCCATTGGCACAGTGGTGCGGCTGGCATGGCTGGCATTCCTTGGCGCGGTAGCATGAGGGTTTTGTACAGGTGATGTCAATCAATGTTAGGGGTTCTGCCGTGGAACATGATACATATGAAGAAAAAAGGTACCTGGTAATTCTTACGTAAGCATCTTTGATCGATTCGATAAATGTGTTAATGGTCATAATGACGTCATGCCAGATGTGCGGTTTTACGATTTTAACCCTAGGCTAAAAGCCACCATCAACAACTATATATTTATTTCAATCAAGAACTGGTGAGATCACATGACTAGTAAAGAAGAAGAACTGAGGAAAAAGAATAAGAATAGAGGATGAATAGAGTGGAGAAACCGAGAGACACTACACCAAATTCCCGGATTCATAACTAAAATTCGTAACGGCTTTGTGGCCGTTACAACATTGCCGTTGCAAGTAACCGTTACGAAAAAATCGTAACAGGCCGTAGCCGTTACAAATTTTATAAAAATTCGTAACAAACCTAAGCCGTTACGAATTTTTTTATAGGTGTGCTAGTCACACGCTTCGTCACACTTGGGTCGTAACACCTTGAGTATGTGTGTGAGCCATTCACATGCGTAGCATTATATATCCACCCACGATGAGTTATGCCAGAGGATATTTCCTCCAATAAGTGTGCCATTCACATGCGTGAATTCTTTAGATAAGCGAGCAGTGGACATATCGGGTTCACTTTCATTTTTTTTTTTTTTTTCTCTTCTGCTCCTGCGTCTTTTCTTTCATATCAGGCGATGAAACCCTAGTTTCATCATAGAGATCGTATTAGCCAAGAAACATCACATAAATCTCTTTAATTAATTTTTTCAATAGCCTCCGATAATCGATCTATGTAAGTTTTAATCATTATAAGTTTTTCGATTTTTAGGATTTTATCTTTTTTCAATCGATCTGTTTTTTAGGGCTTCATTTCATCTTTTTTTTTTTTTAGTTTTTCCATTTCTTAATCCGTGAACCTAATATGATTTGTTTCATCTGAGTTATGTTTTGTTAATCTTCTTCATATAAATCTAATTCGTATTTTTTCTTTCTATTTTCCTGTTAGGGTTGGAAGAATTTTGAAGACTTGAAGATTGAAGAATTTTGAAGACTTAGAAGGTATAAGCTTCGAAAAAATGAACTGCTTTTAGGGTTGTATGTTAATTTCGAAAATTTCTATTTTTTTTCTACTTTGTAAGCTAAGTTCTAGTTTATAAGCTATTGGTGCTGATTGACATCATTAGCTTCACTAGAGGATTGCATGCTCAATAACATCTTCAGAAATAGTATATATGAAATGGGTGTTAATGTTTGGAGTAATGGACTTACTGATTTCAGAGCATGATTCGAGAGTTCAGTGTCGTACGTAAGATTATTTTCTGTACCTCATCCATATTATCTAGTTCTTAAGTCCTGATTGTTGTATTTTCATTGAGTCTTTGGATTTTATCATCCTGCATGAATGGACTTAAGTTAGGTTCTGTAGTTCTTTCAATAAATTAAGGATAGTTAGATGTCACAGACTCGGAAATTTTTTATTTGTACCCATTCGTTGTTCTTGTCATACCTTCTGTTGATAAAAGATGAAGTAATCAAATCAAGGTGTAGTTTACCCTTTCTACTGCTCGAAACCAATACTGCATAGATTCATAGCCTTTCCAATCCACTCTAATAGATAAAGAGTATGGAGTGTTGGGCTCCTTCTGCTTAGTGCAAATTATAATTAAAAAATTTGAATTGTTCCTTCTCCTTATGTTTGTATGAGGTTTTTACTTTAATATTCCCAGAATCTAGTGCTTGCGTAATGCGTGACGAGCCGTTTAGGCGAGAGTAGTTTACTGGACTTGAGATATACTGCGCTTATACCCAATTGTTATGTATGTGTGTGTAAAAGTCGTGTTACTGGACTAGAGACTGTGTATAAATTTCTAATAAGCAGTGCTGTGAAAAATTCCTCAAATAACATACAAAGTCTTGAAGAAATACTTAATCATCACAAGAATTTTTTGATGAAGTTCCAGTATCAATTAAATGAGATATCTTGAAATACCGAAAATATCTATTTCTGGTAATAAATAATACGATACTCCCTGTGTCTTTTTTTATGTGTCCCCTATTCTATTTTGGTCTGTTTTTTTTATGAGTACGCATATGTTTATAGACATATTTCTTATTAAACTATCAAATATACCCTTAATTTCTTATAGCTATAAAATCAATTTTAATATAAACTCAATCCAAAATCTTAAACAAAAAGATCTATGTATTTAATGGAACAAAATTTACTTAATTACTATTAATCTTTATTCCTTTTTTAATAATAATATTTATGACTATAAATTTTAGATTCCTAATAAAGTTCCTTAAATGAATGTGAAGATATTTTTTTTCCTTTTATAAACTTATAAAAATAATAAAATTACATGATATATGTATATGTATATGTTATATATACATGACACATGTTAGTTTAATTTAGTAATAACCTAGTATTTAATAAGGGTAGACATACGTTCCTACGTCTCCTTAATATTCGACTTAGTCAAAGCGGACGAGATAAAAAAAGACGGGGAGTATATTATTTGTTTCAAAACCTAAAAGGTACCAAAAGATCAAGAATGACTGTTTTACGATACAAACTTGTGCCTGGCCCGAAGAAAAAGTTAAATGCTCAAAGTTGTACTTGTCGCGGTTTCTTTAGACGTATTAACCAAATATTATCCTCAAGAACTAGTTTTCGAAATTTTCAATGTGGTGAAGAGTATTTGAGATATGTTGCGGAAAACATCAAGAAAACTCTTGCTCACCAAAAGAGTGAAGAAAAGATGGATCAAAAGATTGATAAGATTATGTATTTTTTTTTTTATATGAATAGACTAATTATTGTTGATTCACGTCAATATTTGTGTAAATTTTATTAAAATTAGCTATCTGTAAATACGAATAATTAATTAAGTTTTTATTTCCAATCCTCTGTGTCATTCCTTGATATTTGCGATTGTAATTGTTTCGATACAATATCTCTTTGGGTTGCTTTCGGTTTATGAGCTTTACTTTGGGTTTTACTAACCCTAATGTATCGATCTCATAATATGATTATCTCTTATGATATTGTGGCTTTTAGATTTAGTAGATTTCGGATCTAACCTTTTTGGTTGCTTTATCAAATAATCATAAGTATATATAGTGGAAAACTCATGTGTAAAGTCACGATTATACTATTATCGATTTATGTTTCATAAATTGTGTATTTAGTATAAATATGAGTTTCGGTTTTAGTTTTTTACTATCGACATGTAATAGCTAAGATCTTTTCAACCTTTTCTGGTAAAGATTGTCTCTTTTTGTGATTCTTTTGTCTTGCAGGCAAAAGGGGAGAGTTCTATATTGAACTGGTTCTTAAACGTCATATCTTTGTAGGGTGAGTGACTGTGGAAACTGATGTGTTTCTGATAGTGGTGAGGAAACTTTGTTACTCAGATTTATTAAGGATTTGATTTTAGACTTAAAGTTGAAACACTAAAATAACAAAGAAGCAAAAGATAAAACAAGAATTAAAAGATATTGGGGTATAGGATTCCACCAAACTTCATATTCATGTAATTCATATACCAATTCTAGACAATTTTAATTCATCATATAATAAGACTATTGACTATAATTCTTTTCCAACGATAGATTTTTAAGATATTAAATGTAAATCGTAAGCATGGTGTATCAAAAGAACTTAAGACTAAACATACATCATCAAACAAAATCACAATTAATTATGAAACATCATAAATCAATTTAAATTAATGCAAAAACTCATTAAAAAAGTTAAATATATATTCACCACAATCATGAAATATGGCTTCTTCCATGGTCACGGTGTTGGGGTTTAGCTCTCCATTATTAAAAAAAAATGAAAACTAAAAATAATAAAGAAAAAAAAAATTCTTAACTACTTCTAGTGTTATATACAGGCTCCTCTCCTCAAACCTTGTTGAGTATTAACTTGCTTGGACAGAGATTCTGTCTTTCAGGTAGTCACAACTCCTTAAGATGCTTAGCAACCAATGATAACCATTAGGCCCATTTACTAGAGTTTTGGTTGTTTTAGATGTTATTGTTAGTATAGGTTTTAACCAACTAATAATCTAATCGCTTTAGACTAGGTCATGTGGTTACTGCAAAGCCGAAAATCTAAATCTAAACTCACTTTCCAAAATTAAAGGGGTATTATATCTATATCTAAATCTAAATTTGATGTTTTTCTATAACAATTATTGATTTAAATCGAACAAACTGTTTAAAGTTTTTTAATTGAAATAAGAAGCAAAAATAATTGGATCATTTGCGGTACAAAGGGAGGGATGACTTTGGAAAAACACACCGGGTAGGGGTATAGAATGATTAATTAAGGGCTATGAAATTGAATCCATCCAAACTAGTGTGCTAAGGGATGGTTAAAGTATCTAAAGTTACATAACTATGTTTTCCCCATTACAAATTAAAAATAATTAACCCTTTTTTGTTTTAAACCTAAATCTTTTGGTCTCATTTTATTTCTTCATCAATTTAACGATCAAGCTCTCTCTCGCTCTCCATATACAAACAAAAACATTCGTCGAGAATAATATAATAATTGATACCATAAACTTAATTTGTTACTTTATTTTGTTCTTTAGTGACATATTAGGTCAGAGAATTAACTTATGTTGGATTGTGGTGTTTTGGTTGTGATAGACGCATTTATGTGTCTAATTTGTCCTCAATGTTTCGTATTGTTAGTACTCGTTTTTGTCCTTATTATGGTGTTTTTGTGTGTTTGCAGGAATTTTTGGAAATAAAGATTTTTGGAAAATTCGGCTCGAAAAGTTGCTCGGAACACCCCTGGAGGACATTTCCTATTCGGACTCCCACTTTGGATAAGGGGTAACCCAATTGCTAAGGGGCAACCCATTTCTATTCACACCCCACAGCTGGTTAAGGGGCACCTTTCTTCTTCATTTCAAAAAAATAGTTTTGGCGGGAAAGCTAGATATTCATGGCAGCAAGATTTAGGATTTTCATTTTGGTCGGGAACCAAAGAGACTCAATGGCTGGAATTTGTTGGGGTGATGTGACAGATCATAACAGGCGTGGTACGGGCGTTATAATTGCATATATTTGGCTGGAAATTCCACGAGAAGATAAAATGAGAACATATATTTGGTCGAGACATTCACGGGATTTTTGTGAGTCAAGCGTGTGCAGTTAGGGTGTTTGAGTCTCTCTAAACGTGTTTGTATGTTCTTATCTGACAAACGACGCGTGATGGAGATAAAATGGGAAACTATACTCGCTGCAAATTGGTGAAGATATTCCCGATATATTGTTTCTTTAATGGCGAGAAGATTTGGGAATTAATGGGAAGATTTAGGTCCTGGCGTATTTAAATGAGGGTTGGAGAATTCATCAAGGGGAGGACGGAGAGATTAGGGAGAGTTGCAGAACACCACAGAGTCGAGAAAATCAAGTTGCAGAATATCTTTCTGCTGCTGCATGAGCTGAAGAACATGAAGAACAGACAGCCAAAGACCGTCGTTCTTCAACAGTGACAACGACTCACAGACGTGGGTCGTAATACGTAAGACAGTCTTAAAAGCAACAACGACAGTTTATCTTTATTGATCTCTGTAACAGTGTTTGCAACAGTTATAAATGTTGCAAACACCCGATTTTCATCATTTTCTCCTCTTCTTCATTTGTAAACACCTTTTTGAGCAATGAAATCAACTTTTGAGCGCGTTTCCAACATGATGAGCTAAACCTAATCCTTGGGGCGATGGAGGAAGCTATCTTTCCATTGAAAAAGTGGTAATTCTTAATTATTTAATTTGTGCAATTTTAATTATGATTATTTGCCTAGGTTAAAAATAGATTTTATGATTTTTGTTAAACAATTGTATTTTCTATTGATGGAATATGCTTAGCCTAAGGTTTTGATATCCCATGCTTTGGATTAACATTTGTTGTTTCTAAAAAATCTACTTTCGCAATAGTTGAGAATCAAATTGAACGTGTGAAATTGCATGATTGTAACTAGTATCACTTTGGAATTGGTAAATAGCGGAATCCTAGCCCCAGCCTCTCCATAATTTCCAAACAACTTTTTAATTGAGCTTGTTATTTTTATTTACAAAAATTAAGTTTAAAAAAATCCTTTCACAAGTCTTGAACGAACCTATTACTACAACATCATTGAAGATAACCATCAGGTTGCCATGGTATGGTTTTACTTAGTATGACAATTTTTTATGTTTCCGATTAGTCTCCATGCACGTCGGATGATTACCATGATGATTTCTCATGTTGTTCTTCATAGCTGAAAGAACAACTACCGGAAGTGTCATGGTTCTCATCCTAAACCATGACAACTAGTGATGTAGTATGAATAATTTTTATGGTTGGAAAAGCTAAACCATGACGATTAATAATTTTCAAAACCCCGCCATGTGCCCAAATTTTGTTATTAGTCGTTATGGTTTTGTAAAAATAACATTACGACTAATAGACAGTTATTATGGTTTCCGTGTCCAAATTTGGTTTTAATCTTTAAGGGTTTGAAAATATACCATGACGACCATTTTCCATGAAATGTAGGGCCGCCATTGTTTTATATTATCGAGCATAACAACTAAAAATTGCCAAAAACAAACTTTTCAATGTCCAAATTTTTATTTAGTCGTCATGTTTTTGAGAAAAATAACATGACGACGTTGTCAAGAAAAATACAATGTTACTGTTTTGTATTCTCGAGCATGACGACTTATTGGTTAGTCGACATGATTGTAAAAAATAAACCATAGCGATATTTGATGTCACAATTATATTCTCAATAATACGATCCTGCCGACAAAATTTGGTCGGCATGTTTTGTTTCAGTCGAGCAAGACATGACGACAAAATTTGGTCGGCATGATTGAAAAATAACATGACGACGTTGTCAAGAAAAATACAATGTTACTGTTTTGTATTCTCGAGCATGACGACTTATTGGTTAGTCGACATGATTGTAAAAAATAAACCATAGCGATATTTGATGTCACAATTATATTCTCAATAATACGATCCTGCCGACAAAATTTGGTCGACATGTTTTGTTTCAGTCGAGCAAGACGATTTTTCATGCCCGACCCCAGATTTAAAAGAAAAGAGGATAGGATTTTTAATTCAAAAATAATGATTCGATTCCAAGTTTGTTTGGCGAATCAAATCCGTTTCAGGAGTTTTCAGATTGCACTTACTTTGGTGTCGGGGCCACATCTCCTAGATGGTTTTTCCGTTTGAGGCGCTTTTTTGATATGTTGTTGGGAAGACATAATAGAACATATTTTCTTCGGGAAGTAACATGAAAGATTCTTGGGAAGTAACATGAAACCTCTTCAGGAAGTGGTCCATGAGTAAGCCGTGCTTGGGATTTTAGGGCGGCCAACCTAGAATTTTAAGTGGGGGCGTTACACTGAACCCACTGAGAGATGCATGAAAGCTTCTTGAACTAAACCAAATTCCCGGATTCGTAACAGCAATTCGTAACGGATTTGTGGCCGTTACGAAATTCCTGTTACAAATGGTCGTTCTTTAAAATTAAAACAGACTGGTCACATACAAAATTTAAAAAAAAATTCGTAACAAGCTTAAGCCGTTCTAATTTTTTATAGGCGTGTCACTCACACGCTTGGTCACACTTGGGTCGTAACACCTTGAGCATGTGTGTGTGACATTCACACGCTTGGGATACTAGGGTTGTAGCATAGGAGTTTTTTTTCCACCCAGTCCATAATAGCCGTAGGATAATTTATCCCCAAATATGTATCTATCTAACCCTAAGATAAGTTTTATTTCTTCGCCCGCTTTCTTTTATTTCTTCGACTTCATCCAAAGCTCCCTCTTCTGTTCTCATCTCTTCTCCATAACCCATCACCATAAATCATCTCAATCACCTCTTTCTTTCTTTCTTTTTTGTAGATATCTCGATCTAACCTCTTTCTCTTCTCTTTTATCTCCTCTTTCTCTTCTAATGATTTTTATTAATCTTGTACGAAGAGATATTGAGAAAATAAGAAATTAGGGTTTCATTGGATTGATGGATTTCAGAAATTAGAGTTTCGGTGAAAAGGGTATTGGTCTTAATACTGGGGTTCCTCTTCACTTCAAGGTATTGATTTAAGAAATTCGATCAATGGTTTTTTTTTTTTTCTGTTTTTGAATCTTAATCTTCTTTTATCTTTTGGTATTCTATTTTTGTTTACTTCAACCCATTCTTGTAATTACTGGTATGGTTTATCTTCTTATTCTTCTATTACTCTTATTGCCGTTTTTTTAATTATGAATCTAGGGTTTAAACATTTATCCTGACGAGAGTAATTGGGTATGTAATGATTCAATCGAAATCAAGATTGAATGGCTACGGTTTGGAATTTAATTGGAACTTAGGGATTGAATTCGTGTATAGGAGGTGGCGTTATTGCAGAAAAGAATTGGTGTTTGCTGTGGGTTGTATTGAGATTGGATATGGTGTTGGAGCTATTGGTAGTTAATGTAATCTGTGAAAAAGAGATGTGTTTGTTCTTGAACTGAGACTGCATGGAGCTTGAGTTTGTTGTGACCGTTTGGTTGAGCCGAGAAGATGATGGATTGCACTGATGGTTAGAATGGTTGTGTTCAACAGTTGGTTATATAAATCCATGACATGGAGTTTGGGTTTGAGCTGAGAGTTTGATTTGATTCGAGTCTATTTTGTGTATAATGGAAATAAGTTTAAGAGTTTTCATATCACCATCTTTAAGTATGAATGAAGTATCAATATTTTTATTTTGCCTATCTATCCATGAGTAAAATTCAATGTTATTATAGTATAGGAATATAGTTACATCTGTTTTGATGGTAGTTTACCAAATATGTTTGCTGTCAAGAGTTATTGCTAATGTGATTTTTCTGCTTTACAGATGCCAAGCGTTTGATTGGTAAAAGATTCAGTGACACCACTGTCCAGCGTGATATCAAGCACTAGCCATTCAAGGTTCTATCTGGTCCAGCTGCTGAGGAAATTTCATCCGTGGTCTTGATTAAGATGTGCGAGATTGCTGAGGCATGCCCTTGGTTCTACAGTTAACAATGATGTTATTACAGTCCCTGCCTACAACGATTCTCAGCGTCAAGGTACAAAGGATGCTGGGGTCATTGCTGGTCTTAATGTTATGCGTATCATCAATGAGCGTACAGTTGCTGCCATTGCCTATGGTCTTGAAAAAAAGGCCACCACTGTTGGAGGTGGTACCTTTGATGTCTCTCTTATTAGGAATTCATCAAGAGATGTAGGTCTCTTTATTTGTTGTAAAATTTGGATTTGGGTATTGATTTATTTGTTGTAAAATTTGTTTTGTTTTTCCATTTGATATATTGTGTTTATATTTGTTCTTTGATTCATTTGCATGTCTTTTTTTTTCTGTTTTTGTTTTGTTAAAAGGTTATAAAATTAATAAGGTTAAATTGTTTTCATCAGGAAAACTGTCTCAGACTTGAAGCTCGCCTAAGAGGAAATCAATTGAAAGATTGATTAAAGGAAAAACTATCTTGTTAGATAGGTATATGTTAATTATACTTTCAATCTTATTGTTGATTTACACTTTAAGTGATTTAATTGTACTGTTGTTGAAGTAAGGTCTTGGATCTTGGTTTATTTATGATTTCAGTGATTTGAAACCACATTCCATGGCTGAACTTATATAGATATTTTTGAAAATTTATTTTTTTAATGATCGATCAATGTATACCATAGTAGTAGGATTATACTGTGCTTACTGCATAATTTAGATTTGGTTTATGGCTAATTTATTGGTATATACATTTGGTTTGTTATCGTACAATTCTTCTGAATTTGTCGTATCCTAATTCCATGCTAGAATAATTGTGTTATTGATTTCAATTACTTTTAGGCTTTGCATTGTGTTGTGTTATACTGATTTTATCTTTTGTACAGGTTACCATGGCCGAAATCTCACAAGATGATTTTATTCCAAATCTTCCAATCATACATGGAGTCACATCGCAAATGGGAGCATATTCTCAACCTTCATCATCTTGTGGATCAAGTGACAGTGCAACTAAGAAGGTTAAAGTTGGTGCGAGGAAATCTTGGGTGCGCGAGCACTTTGAAATTTTAGAGTTTGGTGCTAGAGCGAAATGTAAGCATTGTCCAAAGGGTCAGGGTATATACAAGATTGGTGATAAATCATATGGGACTGCCAATCTTAGTCGTCATTTGGAGAAGTGCAATGAATATAAGAAAACAATAAATAAGCAACCGAGACTACGAACACTAGATTTTCTACCTTGCAACCTGATAGAAGACTTTGCTGCTTGGTGAGCTTGTTGCAGTATTAGAACTTACATGGTTTTAGTTATAGTTGCAAACTTGCAGTATTAAATTTTGAATATATTGTAAAATTTTGAATGTTGGAATTTAAATGTTAAGATAATCCGAATGGTGGTGAAAAATTAAATTTTTATCGGAGTACACAGACGGGTAAACCCGCCACCCGCCCGACCTAAACCAATGAAAAGTGAGTCGGGTGAAACTTACCCGTTGTAAAGTTGGGTCGACTACGGGTGACAGCTTTAAATACCCGCCATCAGCGGGTAGGGTGGCGGGTGAGGCCAAACCCGACCTACCCGACCCAATGTGCAGCCCTGTGCATTCTAGAAAGAGGATAGAATATCCAATAATTTTTTTTTGCTTCCCCCCGGTCTGCTTTCGTAAATAGGAAACAATCATCAACAAAGAATAAGTGTGATATAGTTGGGGCATTTTTATTTATTGTAAGCCTTGAGATTTTTTTAAATTTGTAACCCATTGATAGGTGACCTAGATCATTTCATTAGTAAACAATGAGATATCTCTAAAACTACCTTTAATTAATTATTGTTATTATAGGAAAATATGTATAATTTGATAGCCATTTTCATATTCGTTACATAGGTGTTTAAGATGTTTTTCAGTAACATAAAATTTACGAATATCCGTCGTTAGAGGTGTAAAACGTCTTGACTGCAAGACAGCCAGAAAGCACACGGTCCAGCGTGCTTCCGCGTGCCATGTCTATGCCGTCTTTGTCTTTGTGCCAACGATTTAAACGTGTTGTCCGTCTTCTGTGCTTTACTAGTCAAAAAGCTAGGCACAATCTGAAGCCGCACGGACACAAAGACACGAATAAACGTCCGTCTTTGTGCCGTCTTTGGCACACGTGTTATAAACAATTTGAAATCACTTAATGTATACATTAAGTCGGACATTATCACAAGAATTTAATTAGACAACATATCATTTGAAATTATTTCAAGTAAAATTAAAAAGTTTATTCAATAAAAAGAAATAGCCCCTCAAATATAAAATTGGATTATTGTCATGTAAATTAATGTTCTAGTTAAATATAGGTGACGACATTATAACAACGATATTGAAATATATTTTCCAAATATTAAGGTATTATATGCGTTGTTATAAATAAGCCAACATAAAATGTTAAAAACTAGCTAGAATAGTGACTATTTTGTGAAATATACAAAAAATGTGATGTATTATGCCTTGTTATATGGTGTATTTGTACATGTTATGACGTGCTCTCTTAACGTCTTTGAAATTTGAAATTTAGCCCGCGTGCTTATCCGTCTTAGCGTGATGTCTTTGTGCTCGCATGGCAATTAGTCAAACTCAAGCCACGTCCCATTTAACTAACGTGTTGTGCCGTCTTTGGCTAAGTCACGTCTTTGGGATGGGTCTCTTTGGTTGTGCTCGTCTTGACACAAAATTGATTTACCCTCTATCCGTCGTAGAGTTTGAGAGACAAATCATTTTTAAATTTTACTAGTTATTTTTTATAAGGGTATAGTTGCAAAAAAAATACTTAAAAATATTTCTTGGCTTAAAAATCGTGTAAACTTACACTAGGTCCTATTATGGAACGGTCGTAGTATGTCCAATCTCGCCGGTGGATAGAACTACTTTCGTTTTTGATAAAAAGATAATTGAACAGATATGGGCCCGCTCTGGGCGAACCCATCCCACCTGACCTTCCTCTTCAAGTCCAGCTCAAGTCAGCGCAAAACAAAAACTGAACAGTAACATCTGGAAGAGGCAAACGCACTGACACCGATTTATTTGAATTTAGAAACGGAAATAAGTGTTTCCTGAAATTGAAACTTTTGAATACAAAGTTGGAATCGACCGTCTTATATTCAATTTTGGAAACCGACATAAATCCGGTAGCAAGTGTTACACAAAAATAGAAATTTCTCAATCCAAAATCCTTCTGATAATATCTTAATGTATCTTTTTTCCATCTACTAGTAAAGGACACGTTGCACGTGTTGTTTCGCGAAATTTATTCTTGAGCACTGTCTCTTGTTTATTGCCAATATAATTAGCATTTTGTAAGCCCTACACCATCACCAGAACCCAGAAACATCTCATTCTGGAGCACAACTTCTTGTTTATTTCCAATATAATTATCAATTTCGATAAGTTTGAAAAAATAAAAACATACTTACAGTAATTTTATCAATGTAAGGATCAGGCTCAGTGGCTCACCCTCCTTGTGCATATACACAATCATAAACAAAAGACACATAAAACTGAACTTCTTTTCTTGTTCCACCAGTCCCTCTTTTTATCAACCATCTAACTTCCGACGTTTTTACTTAAGGTGTTTTTCTGTGTCGCACATGATTGTGGTACACATAAAACTACATGTACACGGTTACAAAAGAAAACAAAAGGAAGAACAGACGCACTTCGAACAGTAGCTAACCTGAAGCTCAATGGGCAATCTTTCTTGCATCATCTGTATAAAATATGTCTTCACCAGGAAGGACTTGTTGTTTGTCTTGGACTTGACCGTTGATCGTCCAATAGAAAAACGAAAACACTCCTAGAAAAATTTCATTCAAAGATTCTTGTCAATACAATATTCACACATCATTATCAATGCCATCCAAAAAGTAACATGCCTTTTCATCACCTGATAATGGAGTGGCTCAATTAGTTTAACCTAGCCGTGCCATTAGAATTTTCATTTTATCGCCTTAAAATATGTTTATATGTACTTCCAAAGAGAAATTTTTCTTGAAGAACAGTTGGATTCTTCTAAAAACTAAACATGGAGTAATTCATAAATTAATGAAAGAAGGAAGCCCGAAAAATTTGACTTATCGGGATCGACAACATAATCGAAGCGTTGACTTTGTATCCGCGGTGCGGAATTCATCTTCATTTAAAGCGTCACTAATTGTTGCTGGGTTGTTATGGTTCAGGATCTATAACCAAAAAATAGACACAATTTTATTAGGAAAAGGTAGAATGCACAACTCACAAAGCATTTAGTTGAAGCTCTAGTATCGTATAAACCTGTCAAAGGATTTCTAACTTGTTCTACAAATCGCAAAGCATCAGTATCACCAAATTTATGTCGGAGCAAAACAAAATTTAAGTACCAGATTTTCCAACTACTAATTTAGTATGTGCACTTCTGTGTTTAATGATGTAGGTATTTTAGAATTCAAAATTTTACAGCAAGTTCTAACAATGAAAGAGCTGCGAGAGAGGCGTCTCCTCATCCTCGTTAATAAACGTAGGACTCCAACACTTATTCAGCTACAAATTAGTGAAATATATCTCTGGTCAAGGAAATGGAACTCAAGTAAACAAAAACTCAAAATGACCAAATTTTAGAAATAAATGCTTATAGTTGGTTTCAAAACAGGCGACCAAGATCAAAACAAAAGCAATAGGGTAAATGTTTATCATTGGTTTTAATATAGGCGGGCAAGATCTAAATGAAAGCAACTGGAAATAATGATGTCGACTTCCACTGAAGAATAGAAAGCAAAACCTAAGGACTCTTGCACACGAAAACTCACCAATGAAGTATCAAAAACTTGAAA
>JAJJWW010008077.1:21797-96333 GCA_023531295.1 Papaver armeniacum | reverse complement strand
CCAACCAAGGTGGAACAATGGTTAGAGCCACTCTTATGAACAGTCATGAGTTCGAACCTCTGTTATAATTTTGAAATTCCATATCTTGATTTGAGTATTCATTTTTAATTCATAATATTGGAATGAACACCACGTGTGCGACTTGTAGGGTGTGGCGGGGAGAACCCAAACGGCCTTGATTTATCTTTCCCACGGACAAATCCTTAGCACAAGATTGTCAACCACATTTCTAATTTATAGTGTTATCCTTTTGTAGCAGCATAATTAACATAATCAATTACTACTCATCAAAACCGCCAAAGATTACAAACCACACGGATATCTCTTATTTCTCCCACCACCACCATTTTAAATTTCCATCCCTCGTAGAATATTTGGGTGCACACTTATAACTTTAATCCCCGTCATGTATAAAGTTTAGATTTAACAAACTTAAGTCGTCAATTAATTTATTCAACTATATGTTTTTTGTTAATACTATAAAATCATAAATGCGAAAGGTTACCAAAGATAGCAGTGGTACCAAAAACAACCATTTGTCTTATATGATTTGGTATCATCCCAAAAGTATTTGTTACCCGCCTTTTTTGATCGTGTCAAAAACAACCAACTATACTTTTCACAATACAATGTTACCGTCATGTAAAAAAAAATTATTATTTTTGATTCAAAAAAAAAAAACCAACCACTGCCATTAAAACCATCCATCGCACTATTTCTTCCACCAAAACTAAATATTCCTCCACCACTTAGTAACACCTTCCACCGCCTCCACCACTTACTTCTTCCTCTACTACCACCACCACCACTAATATCTATTGAAATAATTTTTGTCAAAATTATTATTTATTGATGGAGATATGTATTAATATTAATTAAGGGATATTTATGATGTAAAATTAATAAATCATTTATCATGAGAAATTAATGAAACATCAATTAATAAAACACTTATACTAATTAATATTTAAGTTGAACAAACCATAACCATAGATTTATCTTTACTCTCTAGACAAATCACTTATACTAATTAATAAAACACTTATAGTAATTAATATTGAAGTTGAACAAACAACTACTATTGATTTATCTTTTCTATCATTTCCAACCAAGGTGGAACAATGGTTAGAGGCCACTCTTATGACACAATAGGTCATGAGTTCAAACCTCCCATTATAATTTTTGAAATTCCATATCTTGATTTATATTCATTTTTAATTCATAATATTGGAATGAACACCACGTGTGCGATTAAGTGTGGCGGAGAACCACAAATTTTGATTTATCTTTCCCACGGACAAATCCTAACCACCACTCAGCCCAGGCAAACTTAGCCTGAAGCTTTGTTTTGTATTATTGATATGTTGGTGATTAACAAAATTGATTTATCCAATGAAATGAGACTAGTGTGTTTGTATCCGTCTTTATATTTACGTTGGACCAAATAAAAGCTGACTTTTTATCGACTTTCTTACAACAATCGGTGCAGTACTAGAATCACCAACACATAGTGGTTCAGGAACATCCATACACGTTCGCTTGATCAACTCCGGCAAGGGAACCAAATCCCGAATGTCGATTGGGAAGTCCTCTTCGCACGCTCGAAATGTAGCACCACGACAATGCCACAAGTTCGGCCTCGGAGTATCCATGTTCAACAGTTGTTTGGAACGCCTGAGAAAAAGGGTAAGACAAGCCACAATCCTCCACCACCGAGATGATGTTGGTGCTAAAAGGAAGGTGACACATAACCACTTATAATGCCACAAAGAATATTTCTAGCCAAACCATCAATATTATCGAACTATCGTCTAAAAAGGGTTAGAAAGCCTAATTCAAAAAATATCATGAGGCGGACATCTTAATCACTTTATGTTTGAAGTAACGATGGTGTTTTTAACTATCATTGTTTATGTAAGTGCGATGTTTAGCAATTAAAATTATGCGGTGTTGTTTTTGTTTTTTTTGGTAGAATGCGATGGTTTGTTATCTGTCATTAATTTCATTTAAAATTTCTAAATTGCTAGCATTATGTTCATTGAAAAATGGAATGTAAAATGGCTTGATATGTGGTCTTCCATTTTAATCACATGACACGTGCCAATTCCAACCATATGGACATGTGGTCATTTCCGAAAAAGATTGTTAGAGTTAATAAAAATATACTCTCACGTGAGAGTCATTTGACTCAAATTTCATAGGATAACCGTTGGATCAAAATGCCACGTGGCGTACATTGGTTCAATCCAGTTCTAGAGGATAAAAATGTAAATGTTTCACACGTGAGATTACATGTGTGCGAATTTGACCATTTAACACTCTTTAATGGCTGAACTAACGGATTGGGGCATTTTGATCTTTTTCCTAACGTCCGGGGCATTTTCACAATATTGGTGTCCAAGTTGGGGCATTTTGCCACTTAACCCATAAATCATGTGGTATTTATCAGACCCAGTGAATAAGCAAATTGATAGATAGATAAATAGATAAAAGAAGCTATCTATAACCGGAGGTTTTCGATCACACATTCAAGAATTTTAGATTATCAATTCACCTACTCATCAAACGTGTAATCGATATTGGACTCCATGAAATAAGAACAAATTGATAGATGATGATCCTGTTGATATTGTTGTTTAGAAAACCCGTTATAGCAATGGTCCTCTTTGATTTGTATGTATATCAAGATTCTCAACACCACCATCACGAACGTTGCCTCTTTTAGACTCTCAGGAGTGATAAAAGTCATTCTTCTTTACTACATTTGTTTGTATGCTTTAATTTTTGAATAAAAAAAATCGCGTAAATTTTAATCAAAATATCTGATGGTGGTCGACAAATAAAAAAATTTGGGCCCACGGAAAAGATGTTATCGAAATTGGCGGCATGGACCATATTATCGCAAGAAGAAAACGTATGTGAGCTAGCTGCCATAAAAACTTACAAAACTGCAAATCTACTGAATGGGCTAGAAGACGGGGACCATATCATCTCAAGTACAAGAAAACCTACTACTAGCTATCTTCGAGATTTTATCATATGGAATAAAATCCCTTCTATTATTTATCACAAAAATGTTTATTTTTCCGTCGTCCCCTCGTTCACAATAAAAAATAAAACCGACACCTTCCTTTAGTTTCATTTTATTTTTACCCCATGACAAATGTGCAAGTAACATTTGAATCTCCGCCTAATTTAATTTTGAGACTTATATAAATAAATCTAGATTCTAAACATGAAGGGTAATAAAACCACAATCAACTAAAAACAATTTATTTTATTTTTGATGCCAAATATCAACCAATTAAATGAACATATTTTGCAATAGAATATAATAGGGAAAAACAAAAGAGACAGAGAAAGAGAGGTATTTCATTGATAGAGAAAACCAAAGACTTTGTTTTGGACCACACATCCATGGGCATGATCCTTTAACACTCCTTGTGTGGTTCTACAACATAACTTTATACATAAAGCCACATATAGTGCTTTGAATATAGTTCTTCAAATGTCATTCTCTACTGATGACTTGTGCCAAATCAATTTGTCTTTACTAAAACTTTGACAAGGAAAAACCGAGTGGGATAAAACCTTGTACAATCTCACACATGTTGTCTCTTACTTTATGTAGTTCATCACATGCAATCTGATCTTCCTGTTGTATCGATGAGTCTGATAATTGCCTCGTTAAAAACTTCGCCAGAAACCATAGTGACGAAACCCAACTAAAGATAAAAGAGTACAATATTAAGAAAACTTAGAACATAGATGGACTCAAGAGTTTCCTCATTAAAACCTTTGAGCGAGAAACCTCTAGGATAAAACCTTAAAGGAGGAAAAGAGTACAACGTGATTGATGCAAGTAAAGGTGATCTGTCAGATGATCACTTTGTTCCGTTGAAGTTGACTAGTTGCTTCACAACTCTAGCATAAAACTTGTGGGAACCGACAATAGCCTTAGTTGGGAAATTACTTCCCGGTGTTTGTTGTTGTCTCATTAAAAACCTTGCTGAGCAACATAAAGATGTTATCAGAATAAGCAACAGGGACCATATTATAAAAAAAATATATATAACATAAAGATGTCATAAAAATTTGGGCCACAGAAAGATGTTATCAGAATGGGCTACAGGGACCATATTATCGCAAGAAGAAAACGTATATGGAGCTAGCTTCCATAAGAACGCACAAAACTGTAAATCTCATCGGAATGGGCTAGATGACGGGGACCATATCATCTCAAGTACAACAAAACCTGATTACCTACTACTAGTTGTACTGGAGATTTTATCTTATGGAATAAAATCCCTTCTATTATATATCACAAAAAATGTTTATTTTTCTGTTCCCTCCTGTTTCACAATAAAAAGTAAAACTGACAGCTTCCCGAGTTTGATTTTGTGCACACCCCTTGACAAATGTGCAAGTAAAATTTGAATCTCCACACTTAATTTAATTTAGAGAGTTATGTAACGAGGGTCTAGATTCTAAACATGAAGGGTAATAAAACCTCCAATTAACTAATCAACTAATTTTATTTATTTTTGATGCCAAAATATCAACCGATTAAATGAACATACTTTATAAAGAGAATATAATAGGGAAAAAGAACGAGACAGATAAAGAAAGGGGATTCCATTGATAAGAGTTATGTGGTTACATGGATATCATATCTTTGTATACATGGAGAAGGAAAACCCAAAGACTCGTTTTTGACCACATCCATGGGCATGGGCCCTTTAACACTCCCCGTGTGGTTCAACAAAAAACTTTTATACATAGTCTTCACATATAGTGGAATATAGTTCTTCAAATGTCGTTCTCTCCTTGATGACTTTTGCAGAAATCAATTGCCTTACTAAAAATTTGACAAGCAAAAAACCGAGTGGGATAAAACCTTGGTACAACTCTTCACCACTAGTGGAAAATGGGGTTTTCTCAACCCACGTCCACGACCCTCATAAACAATCAATAGACCTTTGACCGGTCAAGACCGTCTGGTTTAAAGTGTAGCGGCTAAAACGGGTCGTATAATATTTACCATTTTATCCTTATTCTTCAACCGATTCTATGACTGATGAGCTTAGCTTTTTCAGTGGGACCCATTTTCTGTGAGGTCTCCCTATCCTTATCATCGATCTAACCTAACCACTCGGCCTCATTATTTCTCTCACTCGACTTTCCTGCTCTAATCTTCTCCATCTTCTTCTCTCCACCACACCCAAAACCCGAACCGAAAAATACCTGAAGGAATCACTTAAATCATTGCTCTTAATCCCAACCCCTTTCTCCATCGTCTTCATCTCTCCACAAAAACACCAAGTTCTCCAATAAAACCTATTCTAAACCTCTAACCACAGACTTAAGCAAAGATGAAGAAATCCATTCTTCTTGAACCATTTCTTATTTTAATCTTTATGTTAAGGTTATTACTAACCTATCTTCTTTTATTTTGTTGAGAGAGTTTATTTTTATACAACTTCGTTTCAGATTTGAAATAAAATTAGGGTTCTAATTTTTTGGGGTTTTGATTTAGGGTTTCGTTAGGTTTTAAATTGTGTTCGTAGAATTTTTAATTGATTTTTGTGTTGATTTTGTATTGAAATTCATTGGGTTGGGTTTCTTTTATTTCACTTTCTCGATTTAGTATTTTTCTAATCCTAAAATCTTGAGTTTCTTCTTTAGTTTTGTTAATTTTCCTTATTTTTGATGTTTGTGTATTATCAAGCTAGCCAAGCTTAAATGATTTCAAATAAATTCAAATAAGTTTAATTTTCATGTGAAGACTTTTAGTTCTTACTAGCATGGATGATTCCTAAGGGTTTTGAAAAATTGATTTATAGAGTAACTGAGACATGTTTCGAACAAGATGTTATTTGAATGTTGTTATTGTCTTGATGATAGGTCTATTAGAACAACTGAATGACTAATATCACCTGGCTATTGTAGGCATGGAGTTTAAGTTCTGGAAGAATTGGACATGCCCATCACTTATTTATTGTTAAGTCCTTTCTTTATCCTATCTATTTTCTCTCAATCCCTTTATCTCTTCTTCTTCTAATTGCTGTTTTCTTTTTCAAGGGTTTATATCATAAATTTAATGTTGTCATTTGTAGGTAAGAGACTTCAATGTCATCTGATGCGTGTCGTAACCACAACAAATTAATTCAAGATTTTCCACTTAATTAAAAATAATATAATGGAAGTCAAGTTCGTTCCCACGAGGAGCAAGAGATTCTAGTTGTAAAAATTGTCACAAAAGGGGGTGTAAAAAGCAAAAGAAAATAAACAAAGCAATTAAAAGATAAAGTTGAAAGCAATAAGAGAGATAAGATCAAGGAATCCTTCTTCGTTTCAAAACAATGAATCAAGTTATGTTCTTTTCTACTTGTTATTAGTCACAGATTATCACCAACCTAGGATAGCAGGTCCGCTTAGCTAGCCCCAAAATCCCTTATTTTACTGAGTAACAGTCCGCTTAGTTATCGATTCTATTCAAAAGAACCACCCGAGGTTCGCTTTACAAGATGTAATTCACGAATGCATTAAGATATATGAATTTAGGTTTAGTACTAGTAGTTAAACTCGGTTCGCTTGGTCCACTTTCTAGCATTGTTTCTACACACAATTGCTCCACGGAATCCCTCCGCAAGGTCTCGTGTTTGCTACTTATGTAAAGAGTCAAGAAACGATTACTTATCCCCTAACTTTCACTAGCATTAGATTAAATCGACAAATCAATTTAGTTGGCCACCCAAACAATCTATCAATCAATCATGAATGTCTTTAAGATCATTCCTATTAGTAAAAACAAACGATAATCATGTGAAAAACTTCAAGATAGAATTGAAACAAAACTCAAAACATATATTAAGAACTAGGAATTCATCCTCAATCAATAATAAAATTAGCTACTCATGTTAAGGAGTTCACACAAAGAATAAGAAAGAGAGAATTGTGTGTGTGTAGAGAGGTGTAAAAAGATGTAGAAAACTTCTCTATTTATAGGCTTCAATATTCTCTAAATCTTCCAAGGAATAGAACCCTTTTCCTTTTGCAATTCAATTTCCAAATTCAAGTCTTTCTCTCCTTCCATCTTCTCTTTTCTAAATTTGAGTCCACCTCTCCATCCAATTCCTAGTCCAAGTCTTCATAACCATGAGAGAAATCCATAGAAAATTGGAATTTTTGCTCATTTTAAATCGGTATTATGGCGGAATCCGACCGAATAGTCGCCGGAAAGTAGCCTGGTGACCGCAAAGTCCACCCGGCCACCGGTCAACGGGGTCAAAACGTTCGGGTCAACGGGTCAACCTTGGCCAAGGCGAATCGGTGAGTCAACCCTGGGTTAGGAAGAGTCAGCTGTCAGATGACTCAACTCAGAGTCAGACCTGAATCAGAGTGTGAGTAGCCTGACTGAGCTGAGTCATCTTGGCTCAGGCCATAACACATGCTGTAATCAGTCATGCACCAGGATGGTGCATCATCCAAGCAATTCCAAACATTCAGCTCTTCCTCGCACATTTAATCAAGCCATTTCAAGTCATTCATTCCCGCATCACCGCGCATACTCAAACCTTCCAATCCCATCACCTACACCACTTCGCACAACTCCATAGCAACACAATCTCGAACCACTTCCTTTGTAGACACGAGGCTCCGGTAACTTCTTTGAATCCAAAGACTCAGTGCAATGCTCACTCCGGCTCAATCCAGGCCCACAGATTTCATGTTTAGCTCAACCCAAAGGAAGCAACATACACAAAGCCTCTTTGCTTGCAAATCCACTAGCACTTCCATTACCTGCGAGATCACAACTTCACAAGTTCACCAACAGACTCACACTTCTTGCCTAAAAACTCCACATACACAAACTCCATAACTGCAAAACCGTTCACCATTTCAATTTGCAACACTTCTTTAGTATCTTCAACAGTTCCACCAACACCACACTTTGCTTCTTTTCAGAATGAAACCCTTCCATCACCGCACAACATCAACTACAAACTCATACCCACCTAGTCTTCTCGAACCCATTTGATCACCACCAGAGCCCATAAATCATAGCCTCAACAACCCCTCTTCACCAGCACCAAAGACCATGAGCCATTTAGTCATTCCCGAGCTTCAACATTTCCTGCATCTCAACATCACAGAATAGACAATAAAAGCGACCTTAGTTCCAAGGCAAAAACCAACACATCCGAGAGCTTTCCATCTCTTTAGCAACAAAGCCATTGTGCATACCCTCCACACACAACCGCCATCTCCTCCAAAATAATTGCACTTCATCCATTGTGCACACAATTCACAACTCCACCTAATGCCAAGCTCGCACCATTCTCCAATAGCAACATCGATCTCTCCATCACAGATCCAACTCAACCCATTCTTTGTTCTTCATCTAACTCACAAGTCACAAATGATCTTATCAATCACGTACCCGTTTTAATTCCGATAACAACAACATCTCCTTCTCCTAAAACCCATTTTTCTATTCTTCTCGTAGCTCATCTCATCAATTACAACGACCAATAATTCCCTGTGGTTCCAATTTCAACCCATGAGAGTCTTCTCCGATTACCCATTATTTATCCACATCTTCTCAACACCATCACCAATTTCTCTGTGTCTTCAAATCGCCACCATACCCATCTCACAAGATCGACAAATCTCCTGTTTAGTGATCTCAATTGATTTCAAGAAACCCTAAGTTCCTTCCTCTCCAACATCGATCTCTGTCAAAGCAATCGATCCCATGAATATCTCTCGATTTCGGATGCATCTCTCGTGAACTAATAGCAACAGTTCATCTCCTTCATCACTCTTGTCGTGATCATCTCGGTCGATTCTCATTTCCATCTCTCGGTTTAACCAAAGCAGCAATGGCTGCTCTTTTTTTTTTTTCAAATGATTGAGAAATCAATTCTCAATTTTAGGTCAGGTTATAATTACACGGATCCGGGTCGGGTCAGATGGATCAGGCTTCGGTTAGGGTATGGATGGATGGGCTTAGGTTAGGGTATGGGTGGATTCATACATGTGGGCTTGGGTATGGGTCAGAGTTTAGGGTGTGGGTGTATTCAAACACCCACCATAAGTACACCCCAATTGTCCTATTCTCACTCCCTTCTTGGATAAGGGACACCTCTTTGACCTCCCCTTAACCTTGGCTGGGCTCCATATAGTATTCCTCCTTGGTGAAATGACAATTTTACCCTTTTGCTAAAATATGGTGATTTCTTCCCTTTTCCTCCGTGTGACTCCATAGTAGCTATAAAACTCAAAACAAGCGTAAAATACATAATTTACAAGAAAAATAGCAAAGAAAGCATAAACAATAGATAGTAAATAGGATGTATTCTACACCCTATCAAATTCCCCCACACTTAGACTTTGCTAGTCCTCGAGCAAATCAAACTAAAACTCACAACTTCAAAGCGTTCAAGCGTCCCAAGCATCCAAAGAGTTATGAGGACATAGAGTTTCTGCATGCTAGTAATAAGAAGTTAGAAATACTAAAGAACATATTCTCATTCTTAAATGTTGAGTGAGAAATAACCACACCATAATGAGAGAACGCGTGTTTGAGAAACGATCAATAAGCATTTCGCCTCGACTTCTGCCTCACCAAATAGGATTTTATGATAATTGCACTCAAAAAGACGGCTTTTTTATGGTTCTCACATGTGTGCATCCTGCAACACGTTGAATGGTGGGAAGGACAACTTCCGAAATATTTTTTTTAAAAACCCACATCTTTTAATATTTTGAAAAACCATTTTTCTGACGATCTCTAAGAAAGGAAATCAACCATTTATTATTGAGGATGAGATTACTTACTCACCTTCACATCCGATCGCCAATTATGATAACACCACTCTCACGGCATCCAATAGAAACGTCTTCCGCTCCTCGTCTTGATCTTCTTCGTCTTCGGTTTCAACTATTGATGATAAACTCTCTGAATTTCATAAATCCTTAACAATTTGTAACTTTTTACCTTAAATCCTTGTCGCTTGAAACTTCCTTATAAATTTTCCTTCCCCACGGCTTATTAAATAAATAAAAACAAAACAAATATTTCTCTTGTTTTTTTTTTTTTTATTATTATTATTTTTTTTTTTTTTTTTTTTTTTATTTTTTTTTTTTTTTTTTTAAGAAGAAGAAATAAAATACAAAAAATAAACCATGGCCGTGGGAGAAGTATTTTACCGCTTGATTCTTCACAACTTGTATCGTCTTGAAATCATAAACTTCAAAAATTCTCACCTTTTAATTTTCTTCGCTTTTATGAATAAGTCTTCATACTTGGATATAAAATTACCTCATTGTATTGTAAGTCCTCAACATATATGTAAAAATCTACTCATTTGTATGTTGCTTTACTTGAATTTGAAATTTGCTCTTTTTCTCATTCCGTTGCTTGTAAACCTTGAACTTTTTCCAACTTTCCTTATAGATTTTCATGTCGCTCCTTGTTGATGATGATGGTGTTTCTATGGACCCGTTGTTGTCGAGAGAGAGAATGGTGCTAACTGCAAATCGAACTACAAGAAGGAAGCTTTCATCTATAGACGTCACCCTCATGATTGACAAAATTAGCACTCAAGAGATCAAGAGTAGTGCTTCTATTGATGGGAGGTTGGGTAGCTCACCATTCTACCCGAATTAACGTATTTGACACACACTCAAAAGAAAGCTCTTTAGTAGATGGAAAATTTCTGGTTGGTGCCTCTCATGATATGAATACGGGTAGTCTCCACTAATGATTGATCAACCACTCTAATAATGCATTTCTCCCTGCACCAAATTCGCATCACCGACATGATTAAATCCATTATTTAACACTCAAACAAACAAGAAATCCGAATGTAGTTCTCTAACATTTCCAAGTTCAATTATGTCGGTCAAAATCTCTATGTAAACATACCTAGAAGTATGCTAGTGACTCTAAAATCTCTAAAAGTTGAAGTTTTAAAAAAAAAAAATTTAATTTTTTTGTAATTTTTGTTTTAAAAACATGCTTAACCACTCCCCCACACTTAAACCTTACATTGTCCTCAATGTAATTGAATCCTCCTTGTAAAGTCAAGGTGGGAGATTTTAACATGATAAGGAACAAGAAAAAGAAATAACAAAAAGCAAAAAGATAAGAAATACAAAACCTATGGGTTGCCTCCCATTAAGCGCTTGTTTTAAAGTCGACGGCCCGACTTAGCTTTTGCAAGATTCATTAGCCCGGATCAATCTCTTTCACAGAAAACATGATTTCACATCACTAGGGTATCGCGTTGTCTCAAAGATATTGAAGTGGATGAGTGTACCATCAAACTCCATAGTCAAGGTGCCCTTTTGGACATCAATCTTTGTTCCGGCGGTGCTTAAGAATGGTCTACCCAATAGCAAAGGTGTAGACTTGGAAGAATTCTCATCATTCATGTCTAAGACATAGAAATCGGCCGGAAATACAAGCTCATTAACCTGCACCAAAACATTCTCAACAATCCCTTTCGGGTAAACATTAGATCGGTTAGCAAGTTCAAGAACTACCCCTCTCTTTAAGAGGACCAAGATTCAAAGAATCATAAATCGAGGAAGGCATAACATTAACCGATGCTCCCAAATCTAGCAAAGCTCGAGTAAACCTTGTTTTACCAATTGTGCAAGGTATATTGAAACTACCGGGTCCTTTAATTTTGGTGGGAGTTTCTTGAGAATAAACGCCAAGCATTCTCCCCACACTCATGACTTCATTCCCTTTCAACCTTTTCTTTCTTCATGCACAACTCCTTTAAGAACTTTGCACAACGAGGAATTTGACGAATAGCTTCTATGAGTGGAATATTGACTTGTACTTTCTTAAAGATCTCCCAAATATCCATGTATTCCAAGTCTTTCTTTGATTTAACAAATCGGCTAGGAACGGGGGTGGAGTTGTGAAAGTAGGAACCGTCTCCTCGGGTTGGTTGGTTGGAGATGTTTTCTCCTTTGGTGCGGTTTCAATTTCTCTTTCTCATCATACACCTTATCTTGTTGATTTGGTTGCTCCACTTGTTTCCACTCCTCAAAGTAATCGCATTAACGCTCTCTATTGGATTAACAAATGGTTGTGAAGGAAGTTTTGTGGACGCTTGCGCTTTCAATAAGTTCACATCGGTCGCTAATTGCCCCACTTGAATTTGTAAATCCTTGATTGCCGAATCGGTCTTTTGTTGATTTAGTTGAAACAATGACGTAATACTTTGCATCATGACATTAAGCTTATCATCTATCGAAGATCCTTGTTCCTTCACTTGAGGTTGGAATTGTTGTTGAGGTTGGAAACGTTATTGTTGGAAACCACCTTGTTGCTCATATGGATTAGGAGCCGCCGCTTGCTTATTTGCATAGCTAAAGTTAGGATGATCCTTCCACCCGGATTGTAAGTATTCGAGTATGGATCGTACCTTGGCCTTTGATTTGGATATAAAGCATTCACTTGTTCGGTCTCATTATCCGAATAATCACCGCGGCCATCCTTTGAATCATTATCTCCATGTTACTCATTCTTTGATCAAGATGTGATGATGAATCACTAACTTCATGCACTCGCCTAACCATGGGTTCATCTCTTGTGTAGAATTGTTGCGAGTTCGCCGCCATGCTTTTAATCAACTCGGTGGCTTGGGTCACCGTCTTGTTCATTAGTGCACCACCACCCATGGCGCGTCAAGAAGAGACCTATCACTTGGGTGAAGAGCTTCATAGAAGTATTGGAGTATCATAACGTCACTAAATTGATGGTGTGGACAGCTTGCCACCAACCTCTTGTATCGCTCCCAACATTCATACAATGATTCTCCCACTTGTTGTTTCAATCCACAAATCTCCTTGCGAATTTGAGTAGCTTTGGATGCGGAAAATATCTCTCGAGGAAAAGTTTCTTCATCCCATTCCATGTTGTGATACTTCCGAAGGCAAATAATATAACCATTCCTTAGCATTGCCCGCCAAAGAAAACGGAAAGCTTTCAACATTGCTCCATCCGCATTAGTCTCCTGGGTGGAAGCATAGCCATAACTATGGTATAGAAGTCCATAAGATGTTTGTTTGGGTCCTCATTCACCATGCCATGGAACTTTGGTAACTCTCTAATCAACCCCGCTTGATTTCGAAGGTTGAGTTAGTTTGGATACACCATTGTTGTGTATCAAGCTTGTGAGAAGCTAGGTCCTTGAGTGTACGTTCAGCCATTGTTTCTTCCTCTTTGTCCGAATCACTTGATGAAGAAGGAGGAAGTGGAGTGTTAATCGCACGAATGAAATCCTTTAGTTGAGTGCCTGATCGAAGACGTATTGGACTCGGGTCTGCCATCTTTAAGCATTCACCAAAGGTATAACACCTGAAACAAGATTCTCAAAAACTAAGTTAGATACGGTAAGAATCTAACAAAAGCAAGAATATAGCAAAAAGAAAAATAAAAACAACTAAAAAATCGCCTGTGCTCCCCAACGGCGCGCTAAAATTTGATGCGTGTCGTAACCAACCAAATTAATTCAAGATTTTCCACTTAATTAAAAATAATATAATGGAAGTCAAGTTCGTTCCCACGAGGAGCAAGAGATTCTAGTTGTAAAAATTGTCACAAAAAAGGGGTGTAAAAGCAAAAGAAAATAAACAAAGCAATTAAAATATAAAGTTGAAAGCAATAAGAGAGATAAGATCAAGGAATCCTTCTTCGTTGCAAAACAATGAATCAAGTTATGTTCTTTTCTACTTGTTATTAGTCACAGATTATCACCAACCGTAGGATAGCAGTCCGCTTAGCTAGCCCCAAAATCCCTTATTTTACCGAGTAACAATTCCGCTTAGTTATCGATTCTATTCAAAAGAACCACCCCGAGGTTCGCTTACAAGATGTAATTCCCCGAATGCATTAAGATATATGAATTTAGGTTTAGTACTAGTAGTTAAACTCGGTTCGCTTGGTCCACTTTCTAGCATTGTTTCTACACACAATTGCTCCACTAATCCCTCCGCAAGGTCTCGTGTTTGCTACTTATGTAAAGAGTCAAGAAACGATTACTTATCCCCTAACTTTCACTAGCATTAGATTAAATCGACAAATCAATTTAGTTGGCCACCCAAACAATCTATCAATCAATCATGAATGTCTTTAAGATCATTCCTATTAGTAAAAACAAACGATAATCATGTGAAAAACTTCAAGATAGAATTGAAACAAAACTCAAAACATATATTAAGAACTAGGAATTCATCCTCAATCAATAATAAAATTAGCTACTCATGTTAAGGAGTTCACACAAAGAATAAGAAAGAGAGAATTGTTGTGTGTGTAGAGAGGTGTGTAAAAAGATGTAGAAAACTTCTCTATTTATAGGCTTCAATATTCTCTAAATCTTCCAAGGAATAGAACCCTTTTCCTTTTGCAATTCAATTTCCAAATTCAAGTCTTTCTCTCCTTCCATCTTCTCTTTCTAAATTTGAGTCCAATTCTCCATCCAATTCCTAGTCCAAGTCTTCATACCCATGAGAGAAATCCATAGAAAATTCTGGAATTTTTGCTCGCCGGAAAACTGGTATTATGGCCGGAATCCAACCGTAATAGTCGCCGGAAAGTAGCTCAGGTGACCGGCAAAGTCCACCCGGTCACCGGTCAACGGGGTCAAAACGTTCGGGTCAACGGGTCAACTCGGTCAAGGCGAATCGGTGAGTCAACTCGGGTCAGGAAGAGTCACCGTCGGGATGACTCAACTCGCAGTCGACACTGAATCGAGTATGAGTAGCCCGACCGAGCCGATCATCTTGGCTCGAGCCATAACACATGCTTTATGTCGATCATGCACCAGATGGTGCATCATCCAAGCAATTCCAGCCATTCAGCTCTTCCTCGCACATTTAATCAAGCCATTTCAAGTCATTCATTCTCGCATCACCTCCGCATACTCAAACCTTCCAATCCCATCACCTACAGCTCACTGCACAACTCCATAGCAACACAATTCGAACCACTTCCTTTGTAGACCTGAGCTCCAGAACTTCTTTCGAATCCAGCACTCAGCTAACAGCTCACTCCAGCTCAATCCAGGCCACAGATTTCATGTTTAGCTCAACCTGGGAAGCAACATACACAAAGCCTCTTTGCTTGGTAAATCACTAGCACTTCCATTACCCGCAGATCACAACTTCACAAGTTCACCAACAGACTCTGTCAATTCTTGCCTAAAACTCCACATACACAGCTCCATAACCTGCAAACCGTTCACCATTTCAGCTGCAACACTTCTTTAGTATCTTCAACAGTTCCACCAACACCACAGACCCTTTGCTTCTTTTCAGCCATGAAACCCTTCCATCACTGCACAACATCAACTACAGCTCATACCCACCTAGTCTTCTGAACCCATTTGATCACCACCAGAGCCCATAAATCATAGCCTCAACAACCCCTCTTCACCAGCACCAGCACCATGAGCCATTTAGTCATTCCCAGGCTTCAACATTTCCTGCATCTCAACATCACAACAGAATAGACAATAATAAAGCAGCCTTAGTTCCAAGGCAAACCAACACATCCGAGAGCTTTCCATCTCTTTAGCAGCTCAGGCCACCTGTGCCATACCCTCCAGCTCTACACAACCGCCATCTCCCCTCGTGCAACAATTGCACTTCATCCATTGTGCACACAATTCACAACTCCACCGTAGTAATGCCAAGCTGGACCATTCATCCAATAGCAACATCGATCTCTCCATCACGGATCCAACTCAACCCATTCTTTGTTCTTCATCTAACTCACAAGTCACAATGGCATCTTATCAATCACGAGATCCATTTTAATTCTCGATAACAACAACATCTCCTTCTCCTAAAACCCATTTTTCTATTCTTCTCGGAGAGCTCATCTCATCAATTACAACGACCAACAATTCCCCTCAGTGTCTCCAATTTCAACCCATGAGAGTCTTCTCCGATTACCCATTATTTATCCACATCTTCTCAACACCACCCGCCAATTTCTCTCGTGTCTTCAAATCGCCACCATACCCATCTCACAAATCACGCAAATCTCCCTGCTTTTCAAATGATCTCAATTGATTTCAAGAAACCCTAAGTTCCTTCCTCTCCAACATCGATCTTCACAAGAAGAATCGATCCCATGAATTTCTCTCGATTTCGGATGCATCTCTCATGAACTAACAAAGAATGAGTTCATCTCCTTCATCACTCTACTTGCTGCATCATCTCGGTCGATTCTCACTTCCATCTCTCGGTTTAACCAAATAAGAATGGTCGCTCTCTTTTTTTTTCAAATGATTGAGAAATCAATTCTCAATTTTAGGTCAAGTTATAATTACACGGATCCTGGTGGTCGATGGATCGGGCTTCTGTTAGGGTATGGATGGATGGGCTTAGGTTAGGGTATGGGTGGATTCGGACATGTGGGCTTGGGTATGGGTCGAGTTTAGGGTGTGGGTGGATTCAAACACCCACCATAAGTACACCCCAATTGTGCTATTCTCACTCCCTTCTTTTTGGATAAGGGACACCTCTTTGACCTCCCCTTAACCTTGGCTGGGCTCCATATAGTATTCCCTCCTTGGTGAAATGACAATTTTACCCTTTGCTAAAATATGGTGATTTCTTCCCCTTTTCCTCCGTGTGACTCCATAGTAGCTATAAAACTCAAAACAAGCGTAAACTACATAATTTACAAGAAAAATAGCAAAGAAAGCATAAACAATAGATAGTAAATAGGATGTATTCTACACCCTATCATCATCTAAAAGGGATGAAGATATTGGGTACCATGCAGGATGTGTAGGTTAGTACATCTTAACTAGTCATTAAGAATCGAATTTGGTTGCGTTGGCATGTGAATGCGTATAACCAATTTTACTTATTGCATTAATTTTTTTTTTTTTTTTTTTTAGTATATGCTAATATGCTTGGAAGAGGTTTAACTAATGTGTTATGGAGAGGATTCTAGGACCCCTCATGGTAGCTCGAATTTCAGCGGTATGTATGTTTCAAATAGCACTCTTCATATTACTTATTGTTCATTATAATTATAAGATTTTAACTAATGTGTTAGACTTATTCTGAAGTAATCTTCTTGTGGTTTAAAGGTTTTGTTGCTGATGGCAGTAGATTACTACTTTCAGGACAAGCAGGGAGGTAATACTATTGCCTTAACATCTCTAATTTCTCCTTATGTTAACTCTGCATCCATTTTTCCAATCTCAGTACACCATTGTGACTTAAATCTTGTAAATAAGTCCTACTGGAATCTTGAACCATGCTCAGGGCTGTGTTATACCTGACAGAGATGGGGTTCGCACAAAGGAAGTGAGTAATTATCTGTAAAACTCCTTTAGTTTTTGTTCTTAAGATGTTAACTAATGAGGACATAACGTAATTTTGTTTTTCATGAAATCTATTACATTTCCTGACCAACTAAAACATTTTTTTCTTTTGTAGATAGGCTGGCTCAATTGAGGGCATAGGTGGTGTACATCATTTGGATAGGGTTGATCTGCAAGTGGAAAACCTCACCATCAAATGCCACATAGAGGGGCACGAGATACACTCAGTCAATTTGTTAAGTTCTCATCCGGTAAGATCCTTGGGTGATAACTATCAATAGATATATTATGTCATGTTTCTTAAGTTTCCTTGTTTATTTTTGTTTGTTAGATAAAGATAGCTACTAGGCTAGTAATAGTAGGTTGGATTCTAGCTTTCACAATTTCCCTGATAACTTTATGTGGTCATTGCAGGTTCATCACATATTTACAACAACTGGATCAGATGGTGCCTTCAAGTTTGCGACAATGAAAACAAACAGAGACTCAAGGTTTGTCCAACTGTCTTTATGGTTTGCTTACTATGCTCTTATATTGTCTATGTTAACTATTATCTTAAAGATGGCATTTTCATGCTAAACGTTTGGGGCCATAACATTAAAAGTTTTTGTGCATCTATTACTTTGCTGGTTTCATAGATTTTTGTTTTATCAGCTTGAAGGGTTCAAAAAGTGGTTTGATACTGCTATTTTAGATAAATTCCAGAAGTTGTTTGCAGAAATAACTGAACAATATCATGCTGAAACTTGTAGCTATCCTTGTCAATGGTATCGACGATGTGATAATTACCAATGATGGTGCTATAAACTAAAGATGTTCGATGTTCGAAGGGAAAATGCATACATTTGGTTCTTTTTATTTTGGGTTTGTTTCTGTTTTCTATCTTAACACTCTCTCATTTGTAGAGAGTTGGATGAGCTTCAAGATCGAGAAGTTGGAGATTGGACTACTTATGTTGTAATTGTTGATGCATGATTTGACAAGGTAACAACGCTGCACTCAACTAGTCTGTTGTAGGGGCATGTATGTTGTTGCAATACTTAGCTTCCTCTTTGTCTTTTTTGCAGAGAGCAAATAAGAAGGTCAGAAGTAAAATAATCCAACATCTATGAGCGTACAAAGTAAGTTTCGAATATTCCATCCAAAATGAGTTGATGTCTCCAAGTTTTATTTCCTTACTGTTGACTTTCGGCCAGAACTAGATCGCCACAATGTGTTGTCCTGAAGGTTGCATATACAATGTTATTTTGTTTTGCTATCTTTCATGTCATATTTAATGTTGCAATAATGACAGCCGGAACGCTTAAGAGGTGTCTATAGTGATAGACTATCCTGACTAAACAAATGACTGTGGCCTTTTGGGCAGTAGAAAAGGCTTTGAGATTTAGTGTGTGTGATAAATTCTGCAGATAATATTCAGTTTTGTGAATGCCCACTAAATGCTTGTGTCAAGATAGTTGGATTTCAATGGATCCAATTATTAGAAGAACATCTGAACATCCTTGGTGTCATCAATATGTTGGAATTCTTGTCAAAGTTAAGGAGTGTATCTCATCCTTAACTATATCTCCATCTCTTGCGGCCTATAATCTCAAAGAGTTATCTTTATCATTAACTATATTTCCATCTCTTGCGCAGGTGAGCTGAGCTTTTCTTGTAGGCTTCTATTTTTGCATATTGATTATAAAGATTAGTGTTCGGTTCATCCTTATCCAGTCGCGTGTTTTCAAAATCATGATATATCTTTTTTTCTTTAATTCTTATTATGTTTATCTTCTTTGGGATTTGCCTGTATGTAGGAGTAACTTGTAATTTAGAACATAAATCTAATTCTAACGGTGTCTAAAAAACATAAGATTTAGGGAACTGTCAATCTGATTCCGACTGCATCATGTTTCTCACAATTTGTTTGTCATGCTGAAGTGGGAACTATCAATAGTGAAGTCTAATTGTGATACCCTATTAGCTTCATTTACAAAAACATTTGTCATGTGTTCAGTTGACATATATGCTTAGGGTTAGAGTATGAGTTCATATTTTGATGACTAAGCTTGAATTTGAATACTTCAGTAGTGGGTTTTAACATTCTACTTGTCGTGTTGGTAGAAATCTTTAGTACTTAAATCTGAGTGTACTGTTATTGTTCCTCAACATTGTTATTATCTGTTTCAGGAGAAGATTTGTTGTCTATTGCTGCTGACGGACCTTTTCGCATTCCTGCCACCTTCACATTTGTCGTCCGAGCATTTTGTGGTACAGCCCTTAACTAACATATCTAGTCATTGCTATATAGTATAATTTCTGAGCATGATTCTCAGAAATTAATTTCCAACCTTGCAGTATTGGATGGCATTGGGAAGGATCTTGACCCTCGATTTGACATTACAGAAATTTCTAAACCGTGAGTTTTGCCTTATCAAACAACATGTTTTTCCATTAGGATGATGAAAACTTTTGATATTGTCTGGCGCCTATGCATCCTTTGTATATCTATTACTTGTGTTATGATGTGTTTACCATCTATGCACTGGAGTTGCTAAGATTTCGGGAGGCTGGTGTTGAAGTTGTCTTAAAGGCAAGATTATAATAATCAATTTCATTTCTTCTTTGGTTTCAGGATCAAGGAGAATTGAGGCTCTGAGTTCGTGCATTAGAGTTTGATTATCGGCCCTCTCTTTGCTTTCTTTTTTCTTAAAAAGGTTGAGATACATGGAGAGTATGAAGGCAATATTGAGGTAAGCGTTGTTCTACTTTTGTTTTCTATAATGTGGTTAAATCTGAGCAGAAGAAACATTTCAGTGACAGTTATCACTTGTAGCTTGTAGGCTTTTAGTGAAGACTGCTCTGTTGAACCCGGTGATGTGTGAAGGTCCTTCTGTGCTCTTCTTGATGTTGGAAATCTACAAAAAAACTACAGGATACTATATCTTTAGTGCACTAAAGGTAAACTTAGATCTTGATAATGTTATGTAGTGATGTTTTCCAGATATTTACCATTGGTAGCATCATCAAGTATACTGGGTTGGGGCTTTTGATTAGTTGAACTTATGATAGCACCTGCATCCTAAAACATGGCTCGCGACCATGACTATACAGATAACTATTACAAATACTGATCGATGCACCCTCTATCTTTAAGGAAAGGAAGGCTCACTTTTTGTTAACATCAGTATGGATAAAGCTATAATAACATGTTCAAATCAAAGTATACACCATATAATTGTTTTAATATGTTCAGGAAGTTCATCTTTGTAGTTGGTACTGCACCTGGTGATATCTTTAAGTCTTTTAGACCATAATTAGTCTTTCTACTCTAGACTGAGTTCTCTTTTGCATCCATAGTTTTCTATAATACAGATATAGATACGGTTCCAGAACTTGTCTTATTTTGTTATGGGGTGTAGGTACAAATATTAGTATTACTGTAGTATAATGCATTTTAAAGATGGTTTGTCCTAACAACTTAATTTCATACTGCTCCTATGCACCAACTAATGCATGTACTCTTTGTTACATCCAGCCTTATATATATTGTGTGTACAATTGAGTGTGCGAACCGATGTGGTTTGAGACTTCTTGTTTGACAGTTAAGTGGTTGAATGCCGTCTTATCTTAGTTCTGATTTTTGTAATATGAAAGTTGCCCTATGTACATATAGTATGGCATACTTTGTTTTTGATTTTAAGTAGTTTCTTATGAACACTCTCTATTTTCTTTTCACTATGATTCAGTGCCTTACTTGATTTCGTTGTTTCTTTTTCAGGATGTTTAGGTTTGGAACCTGTTCTGGTGGTGAAATTGTTTGATGGAGGGCGAGATGTTGAAGATCATAATTCTGATGATTATCCAATAGCTTTTATTTAGATCCCCATGTACTTCTAGTGTGTTGTTTACTTGTCTCATTATGGTTTTGCTGTTTAGTTGCACTTGACTTTAAGCTTGCAACTAATTAGCCATACTGAACTCAGGATTTAAATCATTTTATGTGTAAAATTCAACACAATGAATCGTAAATGGAAAGATCATTTGAACATATGATTTGATTAAATTTGATTGAATTATTTGGCTTGAGTTTGTACTAATTTGAGTGCAAGTTTAATTTGATTCTCATTTTTATTTGATTTGAATTTGGTTTTCATTTGATTCTCATTTGAGTTTCATTTATCTTTGTTTTCAGATTCAGTCAGGCCAGCCAGCCAATCTGAATCTTTTTTTTTTTATATTAAGATTTATATCTATGACTGACGGAAGACAGTCATAAATTTTTGACCGTTAAAATCAGTCGTCGATATAAGATTTTCAACGACCCCCAAAGACACGTCATAGTTGAAAAAGACGCTCAAACAGCGACCCTTTCTTCGACCGACAAAGCAAGTCATAGATACGAGTTAAATGACTTGCTTTTTCGGTCGCTAAACTGCTGATTTCCACTAGTGCACATTTTGTCTATTACTTTACATGTAGTTCATCACATGCAATAAAATCTTCACAGATCGATGAGTCTAAGTTAATTTCCTCGTTAAAACTTCGCTAGGAAAACCCAGAGGGACAAAACCTGAACTAAAGATAAAAGTGTACAATATTAAGCAAACTTAGAACATAGATGGACTCGAATATGTTGCCTCATTAAAACCTTGACAAGGAAAACCCAGTGGGATAAAACCTTGACGAAGGGAAAAGAGTACAACGTGACAGATGCAAGTAAAGGTGATTTTTTGTAGATGATCACTTTGTTCCGTTGAAGTTGACTAGTTTCTTCACAAATCCTAGGGAAGAAAATCCTCGTGGGAATGACAATAGCTTTAGTTGGGAAATTACTTCCCGGTGTTTGTTGTTGTCTCATTAAAAACCTTGCCGAGCAACACAGGGACGGAGCCAGAAATTTCATACAAGGAGGGCTAATAGACAAAAAAAAATATTTAGGGGGGGGGGGCTTATTAAAAGATTTTGCTTGTAATTAGTAAGAATTTTGAAGGATCACTAATGAATTAAGCAAAAACAGGGGGGCGTGGGCCACCCCTGAGCTCTACATAGTTTCGTCCCTGGAGCAACATACAGATGTTATCAGAATGGGCTACAGCGACCATATTATAAAAAAAAAATATAACATAAAGATGTTATAAAAATTTGGGCCACATAAAGATGTTAAAACTATAAATCTCATCAGGATAAGCTAGAAGACGGGGACCATATCATCTCAAGTACAACAAACCCTAATTACCTACTGCTAGTTGTACTGAAAATTTTATCTTATGGAATAAAATCCCTTCGATTATTTATCACAAAAAATGATTATTTTTCCGTTCCCTCTCCTGTTTCACAATAAAAAGTAAAACTGACAGCTTCCCGAGTTTGATTTTGTGCATACCCCTTGACAAATATGCAAGTAACATTTGAATCTCCACCCTTAATTTAATTCAGAGAGTTATGTAACGATGGTCTAGATTCTAAACATGAAGGGTAATAAAACCACCAATTAACTTATCAACCAATTTTATTCTATTTTTGATTCCAAAAATCAACCAATTAAATGAACATACTTTGCAGTAGAATATAATAGCGATAAAGAAAGAGACAGAGAAAGAGAGGGATTTCATTGATAAGAGTTATGTGGTTATATGGATATCATATCTTTGTATACATGGAGAAGGTAAAACCAAAAGACTCCTATTTTGGACCACACATCCATGGGCATGGGCCCTTTAACACTCCCCCTTGTGTGGTTCAACAACAAAACTTTATACATAGTGCTTCACATACACTGCTTTGAATATAGTTCTTCAAATGTCGGTCTCTCCTTGATGACTTGTGCCGAAATCAATTGCCTTACTAAAACTTTGACAAAGAAAAAACCGAGTGGGATAAAACCTTGGTACAACTCTTCACATGTTGTCTCTTACTTTACATGTAGTTCATTACATGCAATATGATCTTTAGCTGATCGATGAGTCTAAGTAAATTGCCTCGTTAAAACTTCGCCAGGGAAACCCAGAGGGACAAAACCTGAACTAAAGATAAAAGAGTACAATATTAAGCAAACTTAGAACATATATGGACTCGAATATGTTGCCTCATTAAAACCTTGAGAAGGAAAACCCAGTGGAATAAAACCTTGGCGAAGGGAAAAGAGTACAACGTGACATATGCAAGTAAAGGTGATCTGTTGCAGATGATCACTTTGTTCCGTTGAAGTTGACTAGTTGCTTCACAACTCCTAGTGCAGAAAATCCTTGTGGGAACGACAATAGCCTTAGTTGGGAAATTACTTCCCGGTGTTTGTTGTTGTCTCATTAAAAACCTTGCCGAGCAACATAAAGATGTTATCAGAATGGGCAACATGGACCATATTATAAAAAAATTTATAACCTAAAGTTGTCATAAAAATTTGGGCCATAGAAAGATGTTATCAGAATGGGCTACAGGGACCATATTATCGCAAGAAGAATATGTGGAGCTAGCTGCCATAAGAACGCACAAAACTGTGAATCTCATCGGAATGGGCTAAAAGACGGGGACCATATCATCTCAAGTACAACTAAACCTGATTACCTACTGCTAGTTGTACTGAAAATTTTATCTTATGTAATATAATCCCTTCGATTATTTATCACAAAAAATGTTTATTTTTCCGTTCCCTCCTGTTTCACAATAAAAAGTAAAACTGACAGCTTCTCGAGTTTGATTTTGTGCACACCCGTTGACAAATGTGCAAGTAACATTTGAATCTGCACCCTTAATTTAATTTAGAGAGTTATGTAACGAGGGTCTAGATTCTAAATATAAAGTGTAAGAAAACCACCAATTAACTAATCAACCAATTTTAATTTATTTTTGATGCCAAAATATCAACCAATTAAATGAACATACTTTGCAGTAGAATATAATAGGGATAAAGAAAGAGACGGAGAAAGAAAGGGATTCCATTGATAAGAGTTATGTGGTTACATGGATATCATATGTTTGAATACATTGAGAAGGGAAAACCAAATGAATCCTTTTTTGGACCACACATCCATGGGCATGGGCCCTTTAACACTCCCCTTTGTGTGGTTCAACAACAAAACTTTATACATAGTGCTTCACATATAGTGCTTTGAATATAGTTTTTCAAATTTCGTTCTCTCCTTGATGAATTGTGCCGAAATCAATTGCCTTACTAACACTTTGAAAAGGAAAAAACCGAGTGGGATAAAACCTTGGTACAACTATTCACATGTTGTCTCTTACTTTACATGTAGTTCATCACATGCAATACGATCTTCACAGATCAATGAGTTTAACTTAATTGCCTCGTTAAAACTTTGCCAGGGTAACCCAGAGGGACAATACCTGAACTAAAGATAAAAGAGTACAATATTAAGCAAACATAGAACATAGTTGGACTCGAATATGTTGCCTCATTAAAACCTTGACAAGGAAAACCCTGTGGGATAAAACCTTGACGAAGGGAAAAGAGTACAACGTGACAGATGCAAGTTAAGGTGATCTGTTGCAGATGATCACTTTGTTCCGTTGAAGTTTACTAGTTGCTTCACAACTCCTAGGGAAGAAAATCCTTGTGGGAACGACAATAGCCTTAGTTGGGAAATTACTTCCCGGTGTTTGTTGTTGTCTCATTAAAAACCTTGCCGAGCAACATAAAGATGTTATCAGAATGAGCTACAGGGACCATATTATAAAAAAAGAAATCATAACATAAAGATGTTATAAAAATTTGGGCCACAGAAAGATGTTATCAGAATGGGCTACAGGGACGATATTATCGCAAGAAAAAAACGTATGCGGAGCTAGCTGCCATATGAACGTACAAAACTATAAATCTCATTGGAATAAGCTAGAATACGGGGAACATATCATCTCAAGTACAACAAAACCTGATTACCTACTGCTAGCTGTACTAAAAATTTTATCTTATGGAATAAAATCCCTTCTATTATTTATCAAAAAAAGGTTTCTTTTTCCGCTCCCTCCTGTTTCACAATAAAAAGTAAAACTGAAAGCTTCCCAATTTTGATTTTGTGCACACCGCTTGACAAATGTGAAAGTAACATTTGAATCTCCACCCTTAATTTAATTTACAGAGTTATGTAACGAGGGTCTAGATTCTAAACATGAAGGGTAAGAAAACCACCAATTAACTAATCAACCAATTTTATTTTATTATTGATGCCAAAATATCAACCAATTAAATGAACATACTTTGCAGTAGAATATATAATAGGGAAAAAGAAAGAGACAGGGAAAGAGAGGGATTCCATTGATAAGAGTTATGTGGTTACATGGATATCATATCTTTGTATACATGGAGAAGGGAAAACCAAAAGACTCCTGTTTTGGACCACACATCCATGGGCATGGGCCCCTTAACACTCCCCCTTGTGTGGTTCAATAACAAAACTTTATACACAGTGCTTAACATATACTGCTTTTATTATAGTTCTTCAAATGTCGTTCTCTCCTTGATGACTTGTGCCGAAATCAATTCCTTAATAAAACTTTGACAAGGAAAAAACCAAGTGGGATAAAACCTTCGTACAACTCTTCACATGTTGTCTCTTACTTTACATGTAGTTCATCACATGCAATACGATCTTCAAAGATTGATGAGCCTAAGTTGATTACCTCTTTAAAACTTCGCCTGGAAAACCCAGAGGGACAAAACATGAAATAAAGATAAAAGAGTAAAATATTAAGCAAACTTAGAACATAGTTGGACTTGAATATGTTACCTGATTAAAACCATGACAAGGAAAACCCAGTGGGATAAAACCTTGACGAAGGGAAAAGAGTACAACGTGACAGATGCAAGTAAAGGTGATCTGTTGCAGATGATCACTTTGTTCCGTTGAAGTTTAATAGTTGCTTCACAACTCCTAGAGAAGAAAATCCTTGTGGGAACGACAATAGCCTTAGTTGGGAAATTACTTCCCGGTGTTTGTCGTTGTCTCATTAAAAACCTTGCCGAGCAACATAAAGATGTTATCAGAATGGGCTACAGGGACCATATTATAAAAAAAGATATCATAACATAAAGATGTTATAAAAATTTGGGCCACAGAAAGATGTTATCAGAATGGGCTACAGGGACGATATTATCCCAAGAAGAAAACGTATGCGGAGCTAGCTGCCATATGAACGTACAAAACTATAAATCTCATTGGAATAGGCTAGAAGACGGGGAACATATCATCTCAAGTACAACAAAACCTGATTACCTACTGCTAGTTGTATTGAAAATTTTATCTTATGGAATAAAAATCCCTTCTATTATTTATCAAAAAAATGTTTATTTTTCCGCTCCCTCCTGTTTCACAATAAAAAGTTAAAACTGAAAGCTTCCTAATTTTGATTTTGTGCACACCGCTTGACAAATGTACAAGTACCATTTGAATCTCCACCCTTAATTTAATTTAGAGAGTTATGTAACGAGGGTCTAGATTCTAAACATGAAGGGTAAGAAAACAACCAATTAACTAATCAACCAATTTTATTTTATTATTGATGCCAAAATATTAACCAATTAAATGAACATACTTTGCAGTAGAATATAATAGGGAAAAAGAAAGAGACAGGGAAAGAGAGGGATTCCATTTATAAGAGTTATGTGGTTACATGGATATCATATCTTTGTATACATGGAGAAGGGAAAACCAAAAGACTCCTGTTTTGGACCACACATCCATGGGCATGGGCCCTTTAACAATCCCCCTTGTGTGGTTCAATAACAAAACTTTATACACAGTGCTTAACATATACTGCTTTGATTATAGTTCTTCAAATGTCGTTTTCTCCTTGATAACTTGTGTAGAAATCAATTGCCTTACTAAAAACTTGACAAGGAAAAAACCGAGTGGGATAAAACCTTGGTACAACTCTTCACATTTTGTCTCTTACTTTACATGTAGTTCATCACATGCAATAAAATCTTCACAGATCGATGAGTCTAAGTTAATTTCCTCGTAAAAACTTCGTCAGGGAAATCTAGAGGGACAAAACCTGAACTAAAGATAAAAGAGTACAATATTAAGAAAACTTTGAACATAGTTGGACTAGAATATGTTGCCTCATTAAAACCTTGACTAGGAAAACCCAGTGGGATAAAACCTTGTGAAGGGAAAAGAGTACAACATGACAGATGCAAGTAAAGGTGATCTATTGCAGATGATCACTTTTTTTCGTTGAAGTTGGCTAGTTTCTTCACAACTCCTAGGGCAGAAAATCCTTGTGGGAACGACAATAGCCTTAGTTGTGAAATTACTTCCCGGTGTTTGTTGTTGTCTCATTAAAAACTTTGCCGAAGCATTCAAAAACTAAACAAAACAAAATCCAAAAGTATCAAGGTGTTGATGGTGGTTTTTAGACAAAGGGTAAAATCGTAAAACCCCAAATAACCTAATGTCACCAGTGACACATTTATTAGAATATTTAATGCATGTAGTCAGTAATTAATAGGGGGTATTTTTTCAAATTAGGGTTACAACGAACGAAACCCTAATTCCCTCTTGTGCCAATGGCAAATCATGTCAGCCACACCTAGCCCAAGCTAGCTGCGCCATGCCAAATGCACTCTGCCTTGGCCCTAGCTCCGCTAATCACGCCAAATGCGCCAAAGCATGCCAACCATGCTAGCCACACCTCCGTGCCAATGGCAAATCATGCCAGCCACACCTAGCTCAAGCTAGCCGCATCTCTATACCAATGGAAAATCATGCCAGCCATACCAAACGCGCCGAAGCATGCCAACCATGCTAGCCGCACCTCCGTGCCAATGGCAAATCATGCCAGCCACACCTAGCTCAAGCTAGCCGTATCTCTATGCCAATGGAAAATCATGCCAGCCATACCAAACGCGCCGAAGCATACCAACCATGCTAGCCGCACCTCCGTGCCAACGACAAATCATGCCAGCCACACCTAGCCCAAGCTAGCCGCATCTCTATGCCAATGGCAAACCATGCCAGCCATACCAAACGCGCCGAAGCATGCCAACCATGCTAGCCGCACCTCCGTGCCAATGGCAAATCATGCCAGCCACACCTAGCCCAAGCTAGCCACATCTCTATGCCAATGGCAAACCATGCCTGCCATGCCAAACGCGCCGAAGCATGCCAACCATGCTAGCCGCACCTCCGTGCCAATGGCAAATCATGCCAGCCACACTTAACCCGAGCTAGCCGCGCTGCCAAACACACTCGCCTTGGCCCTAGCTACACCGGGTCACGCCATGCCAAGCCAAACACCCTTACCTAGGCCCTAGTCACGCCACGCCAAGCCAAACACCCTTACCTGGGCCCTAGCCGCGCCATGCCAAAGTAGCGCCCGCACCTAGGCTTGCAAACCATGCAACCTAGGCCATATTGGCCACGCATGCCATTGGCACATGCCAACACGCCGCTGGGTAGCTTTTCCTACCAAGGCGCGACCCAGATTGGCCACGCATGCCATTGGAACATGCCAACATGCTCGTTGGTAGCTTTTTCTAACAAGGCGCGACCCAGATTGGCCACGCATGCCATTGGCACATGCCAACACGCTCGCTGGTAGCTTTTCCTACCAAGGCGCGACCCATATTGGCCACGCATGCCATTGGCACATGCCAACATGCTCGCTGGTAGCTTTTTCTACCAAGGCGCGACCCAAATTGGCCACGCATGCCATTGGCACATGCCAACATGCGTCACTAGTAGCCTTTCTTACCAAAACATGGCCCTAATGGCCGAGCATGCCATTGGCACATGCCAACACGCCGCTGGTAGCTTTTTCACTGTGCCGCGGCCCTAATGGCAAAGCATGCCATTGGCACATGCCAACATGCATCACCGGTAGCCTTTCTTACCAAAGCGTGGCCCTAATGGCCGAGCATGCCATTGGAACATGCCAACACGCTCGCTGGTAGCTTTTCTCACCAGGGCGTAGCCCTAATGGCCAAGAATGCCATTGGCACATGCCAACATGCGTCACTGGTAGCTTTTCTTACCAGGCCGTGACCCTATTGGCCACGCTGCCATTGGCACATGCCAACACGCTCGCTGGTAGCTTTCATTACCTAGCCGTGGCCCTAATACATGCTGGTAGCCACTTACACTCAACGTACAACCTACCACCAAGGCATTCCACACATGCCACACACGCCACTAGCAGCTCTCCATTGCCACTTGCGCCGAGGTGCAACTCGCAACAAAGGCATTCCGCACATGCCATTGGCACATGCCACATGCGCCCTAGCAAAGCACCACTTGCACTCAAGATGACCAACACTCGAGACATCAACACAAACCGGGGATGCTTTCCAGGGTCTCGGTTTGGCGGTCACAGCATGCAGCGTACACTATGCTCACATTAAGAAAGCGTGAATAGGAATAAAGCGGTCAAATAAAAAAGGAAATAATGGTGAAAACGTTTTCACCCTTTAACACCATACGGTTACCACCTCCTTCCATTATTTCACCCTTTACTCTCTTCCTTCATGAGGCCAGGGTACGTTTCAATCTCGACTTGTATAAATAGGTCTTACCTATTTCCACCGTAGAACAAGTCTCGGTCGGAGAAAAATACAACACTCTCGTAAAAGGCAACTTTGCAAGCTATCCAAAAGCTTTCATATCTTGCAAGCTTCCTAAGCTTTCACTTTCGATACAAGTCGAGACACTACTCTCCTGCACTATTCGCGCCTCAACACCTTTCTTAGCTTCCTCCCCAAATCAACCCTTTCTCCTCCACTTTGTGACCGAAGCAAGTCCTGGAACGCCATTTCTTGGTTTAGGCTGGACTTGTACAGATTGATCTCTCAAATCTATAAAGTACTCACGTGCAGCACATTTGTTTAGGGTTTGAACTAGTTTCTCACTCACCTACCGAATTTACCGAAATCAGCAGAAACGATTTTTACCCATAAACAATTGGCGACCACAATGGGAGGATTGATCTATCGGCTCTGATGTCGATGTCGATCTCGTTCTTCGACCCGTATGTCAAGATGGTAGGGGAAGGCGACTCAATCCGACTCAACTACCCGGACAACCCTTACCAGCTTGTAAAACTAAGAAAACCGGGAACTCGTTGAAGATGCTACCACTCAATCCGACTCAACTACCAGCAACCCCTGAAAAACTACACAAGAAAACCGGGACTCACCAAGATGCTACCGGCGATTGAGGACTTGTCACGCGATGCTACCAGAAAGCCGCCTTTTACATGGAGAGAGGCGTGTTCGCAAAAACTTATGAAGTGAGTAAATTTAGACTGGCAAGATGTACGATCTATTTTTAGGTTCTTAATAAAACCGTCATACTATCAAGCGTCTTTTGCCTATTGCTAGAACACACTTTCATAAAAGCAATATTCCGTTCACAAAACATAATCGTAGTTATATTATCAAAACCATTCATCCTTAAATAATCCAATATCCTCAAAAGCTACCGATGTCTATCAAAACCTACGAACTTTGAACCGGACATCCAAAGATGTGTTTCAAAAAAAAAAAAAAAAAGAACCTAAATGAAAGTTTAACGGAGAAACATTCAAGGAAAATCATCCAACAGAGGTCTGCTTTTCTTGGTGAAAGTCAACTTTGCGTCTTCAAGAGCCGCTCTCTTCATAGTTAACATCTTAGAAAGCTTTTCGAGTTCTACCTCCTGTCGTGCAATCTCCTCGGAGGAAAGGCTTTCGATTGGTACATCTTTCAACTTTTGGATCTCAGCAAGGCCTTCGACAAACCACGAAGTGTTGAACTCCTTTTCTACGCACACGTCGTGATGGTGCTCCTAGTCGGCAATAACGTCTTCAGAAACGGTGTGACCAGTCACCTCACGCATATCCTCGATGGAAGATAAAGCCTCTTCCACACGCTTAACCAGTGCAAATCGACTAGTGACCTTCTTGCTTGTGGCCATATGTCCGTACTTCTCCCAGATTCTCGTGTACAATGCCTCATACTTAGCCAAAGACGCTGAAGCCGCTAACCAAAGACAAGACCCGGATAAGGAACCAAGTACGGAGGATCAAAAATGGCGCCCGCAAGTGGCCTCACGACTCGCAAAGGGTTTTCTTCCATGTCTACGGGCAACAACCATCAGAGAATCATCCACCGTTTGAACCACGTCCGTGCCCGGCAAGTGGCTAACTCCCATCTCCAAGTCATCTCGGTGGTCACCAAAGGCAAGTTTTCGTGTGGCTCCACCCCAAAATCGTCCTCCGAACCGGATTCCTCCTGCGAACTTGAGTTAGACATTTTTTCAAAAGAAGAAATGGGACAAGAAAGAAAAGAAGCGCGAAACTCACCGAACCACTTCCCGAAAAAGAACCAGTGCTGCCAGAGGAATCACTCTCACTTGTCGAACTTTCTTCTTTCTCTCGACTCATCACCGCTATGAGTAGGCTCGGTGCCGCCGGAATTCTTCAAGAAATTGCCGTCTCTCGGCAACGCGCAAGGGAAGCGAAGCATTAACACTACCGAAGCCCTGGAAGAAACAAGACACATGTTTTCAGCATAAATTCACGTGTTTTGAGACAAACCGACAAGGAGGCGACACATACCTGGTTATTGGAAGAACTGAAAGACATGAGAGCTACGAGAGGATCTTTTGAAATCGCCCGGAACCCGCCAGCACGATTCTTCGTTCTCCGTTCCTTGGCCTAGGGGACTTTCCGGAGTTGCTAGGCGACTTTCGCTGAGATCTCTCAACATTGGATACTTCTTCAAATTGTCAAAGGTTTACAACGAACATTCTCCACCACACTGTTTACAAAATCTTGGATCATAATAAACTCATCGCAATGTAATTCATTATAGCCAAAGGTTGTCGGTTACTCTTCCCATTTGAAAGAAGGGAAGACGGATACCCGGCCGAGGGCACCGGCATTGAGGGCGGCACGCAATGAACCCTTAGGAATCACCGGCTGGTAAGCAAGAGGCACCCCTTGATCGAAACCCATGTGACGAGCCGCACGGTCAATATTGTAAGCAGCTATCTGAAAAGACCCCGTGAAGAAAGACGGCATATCACCGGACAAGCAGCTTTGAATGAACAAGTTTTCACCAACGCTCAAATTGCCATCAGAAGACAAAGACATGACCGGAGCAGAAGCAAAGGTGTCAATTTGAGTCATCGACCTGTGGACCGGCTCCCATGGGCGAAAACTGATTTCATATGACTTATAGAGAAGACTAACCAAGCTCATGCCAACTGATGCGTGTCGTAGGTGCAATCAAATTAATTAATGTTTCCACTCAATTAAAAATAATATAATGGAAGTCAAGTTCGTTCCCACGAGGAGCAAGAGATTCTAGTTGTAAAAATTGTCACGAAAGGGGGGTGTAAAAAGCAAAAGAAAATAAACAACGCAATTAAAATATAAAGTTGAAATCAATAAGAGAGACAAGATCAAGGAATCCTTCTTCGTTGCAAAACAATGAATCAAGTTATGTTCTTTTCTACTTGTTATTAGTCACAGATTATCACCAACCGTAGGATAGCAGGTCCGCTTAGCTAGCCCCAAAATCCCTAATTTCACTGAGTAACAGTCCGCTTTAGTTATCGGATTCTATTTAAAAGAACCACCCCGAGGTTCGCTTTACAAGATGTAATTCACGAATGCATTAAGATTTATGAATTTAGGTTTAGTACTAGTAGTTAAACTCGGTTCGCTTGGTTCACTTTCTAGCGTTGTTTTTACACACAATCGCTCCACGGAATCCCTCCGCAAGGTCTCGTGTTTGCTACTTATGTAAAGAGTCAAGAAACGATTACTTATCCCCTAACTTTCACTAGCTTTAGATCAAATTAACAAATCAATTTAGTTGGCCACCAAAACAATCTATCAATCAATCATGAATGTCTTTAAGATCATTCCTATTAGTAAAAACAAACGATAATCATGTGAAAAACCTCAAGATAGAATTGAAACAATACTTAAAACATATATTAAGAACTAGGAATTCATCCTCAATCAATAAAATTAGCTACTCATGTTAAGGAGTTCACACAAAGAATAAGAAAAGAAAAGTGTTGTGTGTGTAGAGAGGTGTGTGTAGAGAGGTAGAAAACTTCTCTATTTATAGGCTTCAATATTCTCCAAATCTTCCAAGGAATAGAATCCTTTTCCTTTTAGCAATTCAATTTCCAAATTCAAGTCTTTCTTTCCATCTTCTCTTTCCAAGTTTGAGCCCAATTCTCCATCCAATTCCTAGTCCAAGTCTTCACACCCATGAGAGAAGTCCATAGAAAATTCGGATTTTTTTGGCTCACGGAAAATCGGTATATTAGGCGGAATCCGGCCGGAAATTGTCGCTACGACCACCACTCAAAATCATCGTCGGGAGAATATTCGACGGAATATTCCGCTCGGTCACCGTTAAGGATAACGGTCAAACAGGTCAACTGTCAGTCCAATGTAAGAGAGTCACTACTGAGTCGCCTTCTTAGTCAAGGCCGAGTGGTCTTAATCGGTGAGTCACCGGTCAACTCTCGGAGTCAACTAAGTCGCTTGACCCGAGTCGACCCAGCCACTTTGCACAAGCCGTGTAAGTCACAAACAAGATGGCCCTGATGCCTTCCCTTTTGCACAGCCCGGATGGTCAGTATCCTGCAGCTTCCATCCTCGTAACTATTTCAACCAATCAGAGCTACACAACACCATCACTCAAGTCCATAACCACCACATTCATTCCTCCTCTTCCATGTTACTCTCACCAACCAAGCCTTTGCATTCAATCCCACCAAGATAGATAACCCCCGCAACACTGCCACAAATTCACAACTCGCCTCCATCTTCCCTTTAATCTCGGTTGCTTTGTCACACATTCGATCCAACCGCAATCATTACTTAAGCCTCAAAGCACCCGTGCCATACATAGCCTACACTGAACCCCAACTCAGTCTTACCACCTTGCACACAACCAGCTTAGCAGCAACCCAACTCATCTTTTGTTATTCATTAATCTCTTGCAGAAAACCATTGTTCAGGCCATCTCCTTCTCATTCACATCATTGCCAATGGCAGTACCTACAGCTCCTTCCAATCTTTCTCCAGCTTCCACCATTTCGAGCTACCATCCCATCTCCATCTCCTCTGGCAACTGCCATCGACTTACCCATCGTTTGCTCAATCTTCTCAGCAACAAATAACTCGAGTCTCTCACAGTCCCATTAGTCCATTCCTGACTTTCTCTTTACTCCTTGAACATCTCCCCGGCGTGCCTTTATCGTCAACGGCTCCTACCAAGTTCTTCACTTCTTCATCTCAAAGACAAAGATCACACCCACGGCCATCAATCAAACCACTTCAGCCTTAAAAATTTCTCAATTAGAAGCATCTCATTAAACAGTAGTAGCATATGAACTTGGCAAACTTTCCCCAACACCAGCAAACCCCATTCACGGCATCAACAACATCTCCGCCACAGTAAAACCCATTTTCGATTCATCAATTCAATCTTCTCAGCAAACCCTTAGATTAGCCTTAAACCCATCTCTGAATTTCATGTTTTGCAGATCTTGGAATCAATATTGTCTTAGACAGATTAAACCCATTATTCAGTTCGATCTCAATACTCTGTCTCTTCACAACAACCATTTGAATTTCCATTATGGTCTGTAATTCTCGATCTCTTCTCTCGGTTTCACTCGGCGTCTCGATCCGGTCTCAAACTTCAATTCCTCCCGAGTCTCCCGAGTTCGATCTCTGCTCTCGCGTTCATCTCTCTCGACTTCGGGTCTCTCGATTATCGGCAGAACACAGATCCTTCAAACCCCGGCATGAATTCATCATCGATTTCGATCTGCTTCTTTCTCTCTCGGTTTCTCTCGAATTTAGCCTCGATTTGAGGCAAAATGATTGAGAAATAACTCTTCTCAATTTAGGATAGGGTTATAAAATTGGGTTCGGACTCGGCCATGGATCCGGGTACGGGTGTGGGTCTATGGGTTTGGAGGATCAACATCCATGGACATAACACATCCATTTTACCAACTCGATAACAAAGACTACGTTTTTCGGATAAGGGCTACCCAAATTTAGCGGCTCCTTAACTTGAACCTGTCCTTTCTTTAGTAATTTGAGTCACCTTTTAACCTTGACTGGGCTCCGTGATAGTGTTCGCATGTGAAATGACTTTTCCGCCTTTTTGGTTCAAATTGAGTGATTTCTTCTTCTTTTCTCCCGTGCGACTCCTAGTAGCTACAAAACTCAAAACAAGCGTAAAATACATAATTTACAAGAAAAATAGCAAAGAAAGCATAAACAATAGATATTAAATAGGATGTATTCTACACCCTATCAAATTCCCCCACACATAGACTTTGCTAGTCCTCGAGCAAATCAAACTAAAAACTCACAACTTCGAAGCGTTCCAAGCGTCGAAGCATCCAAAGAGTTATGAGGACATAGAGTTTCGCATGCTAGTAATAAGAAGTTAGAAATACTAAAGAACATATTCTCGTTCTTAAATGTTGAGTGAGAAATAACCACACCATAATGAGAGAACGCGTGTTTGAGAAACGATCAATAAGCATTTCGCCTCGACTTCGCGCCTCACCAAAAAGGATTTTATGATAATTGCACTCAAAAAGACGGCTTTTTTTTATGGTTCTCACATGTGTGCAGGTAGGAATGAAGAGAGAATTCCTGCAACACGTTGAATGATGGGAAGGACAACTTCCGAAATTTTTAAAAACCCACATCTTTTAACATTTTGAAAAACCATTTTTCTGACGATCTCTAAGAATGGAAATCAACCACTATTATCGAGGATGAGATTACTTACTTACCTTCACATCCGATTGCCAATTATGATAACACCACTCTCCACGGCATCCAATAGAAACGTCTTCCGCTCCTCGTCTTGATCTCCTTGGTCTTCGGTTTCGGTTTCAACTATTGATGATAAACTCTTGAATTTCATAAATCCTTGACAATTTTTAACTCTTTTACCTTAAAAATCCTTGTCGCTTGAAACTTTCTTATAAATTTTCCTTCCCCACAAAACAAATATTTCTCTTGTTTTTTTTTTTTTTTTTTTTTTTTTTTTTTTTTTTTTTTTTTTTTTTGAATTGAAACAAGAGAAATTAAATACAACCATGGCCGTGGGATAAGTATTTTACCGCTTGATTCTTCACAACTTGTATCGTCTTGAAATCATAAACTTCAAAAAATTTCACCTTTTAATTTTCTTCGCTCTTGTGAATAAGTCTTCATACTTGAATATAAAATTACCTCATTATATTGTAAGTCCTCAACAAATATGTAAAAATCTGCTCTTTGTATGTTGCTTTACTTGAATATGAAATTTGCTCTTTTTCTCGTTCCGTTGCTTGTAAACCTTGAACTTTTCCAACTTTTCTTGTAGATTTTGATGTCGCTCCTTGTTGATGATGAGAGTGTTTCTATGGATCCGTTGTTGTCGAGAGAGAATGGTGCTAACTGCAAATCGAACTACAAGAAGGAAGCTTTCATCTATAGACGTCACCCTCATGATTGACAAAATTAGCACTCAAGAGATCAAAGAGTAGTGCTTCTATTGGTGGGAGGTTGGGTAGCTCACCATTCTACCCGGAATTAACGTACGGTGACACACACTCAAAAGAAGCTCTTTAGTAGATGGAAGAATTTCTGGTCGGTGCCTCACATGATATGAATACAGGTAGTCTCCACTAATGATTGATCATCAACTCTAATAATGCATTTCTCCCTGCACCAAATTCGCATCACCGGCATGATTATATCCATTATTTAACACTCAAACAAGCAAGAAATCCGAATGTAGTTCCCTAAAACTTCCAAGTTCAATTATGTCGGTCAAAATCTCTATGTAAACATACCTATAAGTATGCTAGTGACTCTAAAATCTCTAAAAGTTGGAGGTTTTATGTAAAACTTTTTTTTTTTTTTTTTTGTTTCAAATTTTTTATTTTTTTTTTTGTAAATTTTTTTTTAAAATACATGCTTAACCACTCCCCCACACTTAAACCTTACATTGTCCTCAATGTAATTGAATCCTCCTAGTAAAGTCAAGGTGGGAAATTTTAACATGATAAGGAACAAGAAAAAGAAATAACAAAAAGCAAAAAGCAAAAAGATAAGAAATACAAAACCTATGGGCTGCCTCCCATGAAGCGCTTGTTTTTTAAAGTCGACGGCCCGACTTAGCTCTTGCAAGATTCATTCCCCATATACTAACAATCTGAAAATTTGAGGATCCACCCATAATACCTGTTTTGAAAACAATAACTCCATACAAATGTTAGCACAAGAAAACAATAGTGAAATTATCGCTCAATAGAAATTTCCCCCACACTTATTCTTTTCCACACTCGGAAGTGTATAAAGAACATAGAATTTGGGAATTTCCATGTATTCCTCTTGGCAAACCTACATAGTGTTAGAATCAAGTGTTTCGTGGATATCTAGAAACAAAATCATCCAAAAATACTTTCGAAGCACATACATTCAAACCAATAAGAGGTAAAGGAGAAGAATCAATATGCAAAGGGTTAGACAAACCTTGCACAATTTCTTGTATTATAGAATCCTCTTCATCCTTAAAAAATTCAAGTGAATTACTTACCTCTTGTATATCGTGGTCCTCTATTAAACCTTGCAACCATTCTTCGTCGTTTTCTACCTTAACCAAAGTCTTGGCATCATTAAAATCATTCGCAAGTTCAATTGGGTCTTCCAAAAAATCAATAAATGTGGTTTCATCCTCTAGCATCATCTCTTCAACATTCTCATCATCGGAATCGGGTCATTCTTCTCTCATATAATCTTCCTCGGTATAAATTGTAAGATCTTCTTGTGAGGGTGTTACTTCGTTTACAACAATAGGCAAGTGATGTCCAAACTCCTCCTTTTGAATAGGTGAAGGATCTTTATTATGATCCGGAGTTGGAATAACTTCCTCATTGTTGCAACGTTCATACACTTCCGCGGACTCATATCTTTCCCTAAGAAATTTTTTCCAAGCAATAAATGCATCTTCCTCAAGCTCTTCCTTTTGAATAGGTGATTGATCATTATTAAGATCAAGGCTCAAGTAATCTACACTAGCGTCATCAAAAGTCTCCAAAGGTTGGTTAATTTTTTCGTATAATTTCTCCGAATTCCTTTGAATTTCTCGATGTGATTCTTGCAACTTTTGTTGAAGATCCCCAATCATGGCAGACATCTTATCTGCAAAACTAGAGAATTTCTGATCATAAACAAAACTATCCTCCCATCCTTGTTATTGTCCACTTACATACCCGTCATAAGGTTGTTGATATGTATGAGAATATCCATAAGGTTCTGTAGGAATTTGATCATAGCCAAAGATTGGTTTTGATTGTATCCTAAGGATGGTTGGAAGTTGTCATAATGTTGAGGTTGAAAACCGTATTGATACGATATAGAATCCAACAAAGTTAGATACGATATAGAATCCAACAAAGCAAGAATAAAGCAAAAAGAAAAATAAAAACAACTAAAAATCGCCCGTTGCTCCCCGGCAACAGCGCCAAAATTTGATGCGTGTCGTAGGTGCAATCAAATTAATTAATGTTTCCACTCAATTAAAAATAATATAATGGAAGTCAAGTTCGTTCCCACGAGGAGCAAGAGATTCTAGTTGTAAAAATTGTCACGAAAGGGGGGTGTAAAAAGCAAAAGAAAATAAACAAAGCAATTAAAATATAAAGTTGAAATCAATAAGAGAGACAAGATCAAGGAATCCTTCTTCGTTGCAAAACAATGAATCAAGTTATGTTCTTTTCTACTTGTTATTAGTCACAGATTATCACCAACCGTAGGATAGCAGTGTCCGCTTAGCTAGCCCCAAAATCCCTAATTTCACCGAGTAACAGTCCGCTTAGTTATCGATTCTATTCAAAAGAACCACCCCGAGGTTCGCTTACAAGATGTAATTCTCGAATGCATTAAGATTTATGAATTTAGGTTTAGTAATAGTAGTTAAACTCGGTTCGCTTGGTTCACTTTATAGCGTTGTTTTTACACACAATCGCTCCATGGAATCCCTCCGCAAGGTCTCGTGTTTTCTACTTATGTAAAGAGTCAAGAAACGATTACTTATCCCCTAACTTTCAATAGCTTTAGATCAAATTAACAAATCAATTTAGTTGGCCAACCAAACAATCTATCAATCAATCATGAATGTCTTTAAGATCATTCCTATTAGTAAAAACAATCGATAATCATGTGAAAAACCTCAAGATAGAATTGAAACAATACTCAAAACATATATTAAGAACTAGGAATTCATCCTCAATCAATAAAATTAGCTACTCATGTTAAGGAGTTCACACAAAGAATAAGAAAAGAAAAGTGTTGTGTGTGTAGAGATGTGTGTGTAGAGAGGTAGAAAACTTCTCTATTTATAGGCTTCAATATTCTCCAAATCTTCCAAGGAATAGAATCCTTTTCCTTTAGCAATTCAATTTCCAAATTCAAGTCTTTCTCTTCTTCCATCTTCTCTTTCCAAGTTTGAGCCCAATTCTCCATCCAATTCCTAGTCCAAGTCTTCACACCCATGAGAGAAGTCCATAGAAAATTCTGGAATTTTTTGGCTCGCCTGAAAACCGGTATATTGGCTGAATCCGACCGCCGGTCATCGGAAATTGTCGTCGCCGACCACCAAAATCTGCTGTCGGAGAATATTCGACTAATATTCCGTCGACCCACCTAAGGATAACGGTCAAACAAAGTCAACTGTCGGTCAATGTAGGAGAGTCACTACCAAGTCGCCTTCTTAGTCAAGGCCGAGTGGTCTTAATCGGCTTAGTCACCGAGTCAACTCTGAGTCAACTAAGTCGCTTGACCCGAGTCGATCCGTGCCACTTTGCACAAAGCCGTGTAAGTCACGGCCAAGATGGCCCCGTATTGCCTTCCTTTTGCACAAATTCCCTGGATGGTCAGATCCTGCCGAGCTCCATCCTCGTAACTATTTCAACCAATCTGTAGCTACACAACACCATCGCCCAAGTCCATAACCACCACATTCATTCCTCCTCTTCCATGTTACTCTCACCAACCAAGCCTTTGCATTCAATCCCACCAAGATAGATAACCCCGCAACACCGCCACAAATTCACAACTCGGTTCCATCTTCCTTTAATATCGCTTGCTTTGTCGCTACATTTAGTCCAACTGCAAATCACATTAAGCCTCAAAGAACCAAAGTGCCATACATAGCCTACACCAACCCCAACTCAGCCTCACCACCTTGCACACAAACCACCTTAGCAAAGAACCCAACTCATCTTTTGTTCTTCATTAATCTCTTTGCAGCAAACCATTGTTCAGGCCATCTCCTTCTCATTCACATCATTGCCAATGGCGGACTCTCTGACTCCCTTCCAATCTTTCTCCAAACTTCCACCATTTCGAGCTACCATCCCATCTCCATCTCCTCTGGCAACTGCCATCGACTTACCCATCGTTTGTTCAATCTTCTCAGCAACAAATAACTCGAGTCTCTCACAGTCCCATTAGTCCATTCCTGACTTTCTCTTTTACTCCCTTGAACATCTCCCTGGCAGCAAGAGCCTTTATCGTCAACGGCTCCTACCAAGTTCTTCACTTCTTCATCTCGCAAAGACAAAGATCACACCATCCATCGGTCATCAATCAAACCACTTCACCTTTAAAAATTTCTCAATTAGAAGCATCTCATTAAACAAAGAGCAGCATATGAACTTGGCAAACTTTCCCCAACACCAAAGAAACCCCATTCACGGCATCAACAACATCTCCGCCACAAAGAAAAACCCATTTTCGATTCATCAATTCAATCTTCTCAAAGAAACCCTTAGATTAGCCTTAAACCCATCTCTCGAATTTCATGTTTTGCAGATCTTGGAATCAATATTGTCTTAGACAGATTAAACCCATTATTCAAGCTTCGATCTCAATACTGTCTCTTCACAACAACCATTTGAATTTCCATTATGGTCAGAATTCTCGATCTCTTCTCTCGGTTTCACTCAAATCTCGATCCGGTCTCAAACTTCAATTCCTCCCGAGTCTCGAGTTCGATCTCCGGCTCTCGTCGTTCATCTCTCTCGACTTCCAGTCTCTCTGATTATCAAAAACCACAGATCCTTCAAACCCCGGCATGAATTCATCATCGATTTCGATCCGCTTCTTTCTCTCTCGGTTTCTCCGAATTTAGCCTCTCGATTTCAGCAAAATGATTGAGAAATAACTCTTCTCAATTTAGGATAGGGTTATAAAATTGGGTTCGGACTCGGGCATGGATCCGGTGCGGGTGGGTCTATGGGTTTGAGGATCAACATCCATGGACATAACCCATCCATTTTACCAATCGATAACAAAGACTACGTTTTTACGGATAAGGGCTACCCCAGTTTGGCAGCCCCTTAACTTGAACTGTCCTTTCTTTAGTAATTTGAGTCACCTTTTAAACTTGACTGGGCTCCAGATAGTGTTCGCATGTGAAATGACTTTTCTGGCCTTTTTGGTTCAAATTGAGTGATTTCTTCTTCTTTTCTCCCGTGCGACTCCGGAGTAGCTACAAAACTCAAAACAAGCGTAAAATACATAATTTATAAGAAAAATAGCAAAGAAAGCATAAACAATAAATAGTAAATAGGATGTATTCTACACCCTATCACCAACCCTTGGACGCCTGTTCACCAATCGAAGAATTCGGGAACCCCCAACTCGCGGGAATCGAAGACAACGGTTTTGGGCATACTTCTCAAAGTGTTCCCATAACCAAGCTTGCAGGAAAGCAACGTGCACATATGAATCCACTTTCATAAAACCATTCGAAACTCGCATGTTCGCAACTAAGTGATCCAGATGCACATACAGGGAACCAAGAAATAACTTGCCAATGGGAAGGACTTCGCCTTTTGCCAACTTCACAAAGAATCACTAGCAACTATGGTCTTATCTCCTTCTTACCGAACCGTCGTCAAAAATGTCTCTAGACAACCAGAGAGCCAAAATGCCGCAACGTGAAGATCATCGTTTTTGTTTAGGTTCCAGCTCGTCCGGAACCATTGAGATATCCACCACCCGTAGCAGGCACCTTTCATCCTCTTTCCTACAGAATCCTTCGACTTCACAGTGAGTCTTTTCGAGCAAAATCTTCCAACTTAGCGGCAAGATCATCTCGCATCCTCCCCTCGCTTTCAGATAATTGGATGTTAAGATTCCCGATTCACTCTAAGATTCAAAGAAGAGAGCCACACTCTCCAAGGAGAAATTTATCTCACCCCATCTACATATGATCGTATGGGTGTCCGAACACCATCCGGAGATGAAAGCAACCAAGCCCGGATATCCTTCCTAACTGGAGATTTATCAAGCTCGACAAAGATCAATAATCTACGCCGAGTCAAGTTGGTATTTATATGCTCCTTACTCACCATGAACTCAACCCATCTATCAAAAGAACGCAATGGGCTTTGACACATCCCGAAATCAATTTTGGAAGAGGAATATACCCCTTTCTGAAGACAGAACCGTATGGTGTTCTCTAGGCGAACCGAACGTGTCTTCTTTTCATCTTCACCACCTGTTAACAAAATTGGCACGAAACCCGGGTGATTTTTCTGAGCAGAGGCAAGTTTTTTGGTGAAGAATTCATCATCCGTGTTTGGTTTGGAACTATGGACATCCTTCGATGAGGCGAAATTCTGCCGGGTAACATCTTGCCGGATTTCTTCATAACAACTTAGTAACAAGATATCCGCACACTGAGAAAGACAAAATTATCTCCCGACACATAACCGCGCCCCAACAAAGGAAAACCCGAAATACAAAAAAAAAAAAAAAAAAAAAAGGGCGTATTCTTTACGGGTTCAAAAATACACACGCAAAGATTTTCTTCAGTGGTTCAAAATTATATACGCAGATTTTATACGGGCTCAAGTGCGTCTCGCAAATTATCATTCTTCTAAGTTTAAAATTATATATGGAGAATTCTCTACGGGTTCAAAAATACACACGCAGATTTTCTTCTGTGGTTCAAAATTATATACGCAAAGATTTTATACTGTGCTCAAGTGCGTCTGCAGATCATTCTTCAGTGGTTCAAAATTATATACGCAGATTTTATACGGCTCAAGTGCGTCTCAAAGTATCATTCTTCGGGTTCAAAATTATATATGGAGCATTCTCTACGGGTTCAAAAATACACACACAATATTTTCTTCGGGTTCAAAATTATATACGCAGATTTTATACGGGCTCAAGTGCGTCTCGGTAGATCATTCTTCGGGTTCAAAATTATATATGGAGCACTTTCCTACGGGTTCGAATAATATATGCGTATTTCCCTTGGGTGCATACATACAATATTTTCTACAAGAGGCACGCCAAGAAATTATATGCGCGATATCATTGCAAGGATTATAAAACGCCTACTCTTAGAGTTTGCACCTACATGAAAAGGAAAACAAGGGAAGTACCGGAAGACATACCCGAAACCGGTTTTTCTTTGTAACTCGCCGCTAGTAGGAAAGGATGAAAGGAATAAGTTGCAAGATGAGAGGAAGGGGTTTTATATATATGGGCATGAAGATTCTGAAATAGGGAAGGATTTCCCTTTACCAAAATCGTGCGGAGCTCACAAGGACGCCCAACTTCCCAATGCCGCCTAAGTTGCACCTGGTCCCACCAGCTTGCGCCCAACTTCCCAATGCCGCCCAAGTTGCACCGGGTCCCACCAATTGCGCCAACTTCCCAATGCCGCCCAAGTTGCACCGGTCCCACCAGCTTGCGCCCAACTTCCCAATGCCTCCCAAGTTGCCCCTGGTCCCACCAATTGCGCTAACTTCCCAATGACCGCCCAAGTCGCGCCAGCAGCAGCACGCATGCCTTTCCCAACTTGCGCCTTGTTCCACTAGCCTAGCACGCCGCTTCCCAACTCACGCCAACTTCCCAATGACCACCTAAGTCCCGCCAAAGAAGCACACACACGCCTTCCCTACCTTGCGCCGGCCCCACCAGCCTAGCACGCCGCTTCCTAACTCGCGCCAACTTCTCAACGCCGCCTGACTTCCCGTATCTCACGACGCTAACTTCCCAATTGTGCCGGCCTCCCGATTTGCGCAAAATCGCGTAGGCAAGGATTCCAAATCCTATTTATAAAAAGGTCGACGAGCCTCCTCAATTCTCTTTACGGCTTTGCCGATAGTTTGTCACCATCTTATGCTTACCCCGCAACAAAGCTCCCTGCTCCGAGCTAAGCATGGGACTTAATGTTGATGGTGGTTTTTAGACAAAGGGTAAAATCGTAAAACCCCAAATAACCTAATGTCACCAAAGGACACATTTATTAGAACATTTAATGCATGTAGTCATTAATTAATAGGGTATTTTTTCAAATTAGGGTTACAACGAACGAAACCCTAATTCCCCTCCGTGCCAATGGCAAATCATGCCAGCCACACCTAGCCCAAGCTAGCCGCGCCATGCCAAATGCACTCTGCCTTGGCCCTAGCTACGCTAATCACGCCAAATGCGCCAAAGCATGCCAACCATGCCAGTCGCACCTCCGTGCCAATGGCAAATCATGCCAGCCACATCTAGCTCAAGCTAGTCGCATCTCTATGCCAATGGAAAATCATGCAAGCCATACCAAACGCGCTGAAGCATGCCAACCATGCTAGCCGCACCTCCGTGCCAATGGCAAATCATGCCAGCCACACCTAGCTCAAGCTAGCCGCATCTCTATGCCAATGGAAAATCATGCCAGCCATACCAAACGCGCCAAGCATGCCAACCATGCTAGCCGCACCTCCGCGCCAACGCAAATCATGCCACCACACCTAGCCCAAGCTAGCCGCATCTCTATGCCAATGGCAAACCATGCCACCATACCAAACGCGCCAAAGCATGCCAACCATGCTAGCCACACATCCGTGCCAATGGCAAATCATGCCAGCCACACCTAGCCCAAGATAGCCGCATCTCTATGCCAATGGCAAACCATGCCAGCCCATGCCAAACGCGCTCGAAGCATGCCAACCATGCTAGCCGCACCTCCGTGCCAATGGCAAATCATGCCAGCCACACTTAACCCGAGCTAGCCGCGCCAAGCCAAACACACTCGCCTTGGCCCTAGCTACACCGGGTCACGCCACGCCAAGCCAAACACCCTTACCTAGGACCTAGTCACGCCACGCCAAGCCAAACACCCTTACCTTGGCCCTAGCCGCGCCATGCCAAAGTAGCGCCCGCACCTAGGCTTGCAAACCATGCAACCCAGATTGGCCAAGGCGCGACCTGCATTGGCCACGCATGCCATTGGCACATGCCAACATGCTCGCTGGTAGCTTTTCCTACCAAGGCGCGACCCAGATTGACCACGCATGCCATTGGCACATGCCAACATGCTCGCTGGTAGCTTTTCCTACCAAGGCGCGACCTGTTGTCCACGCATGCCATTGGCACATGCCAACACGCTCGCTAGTAGATTTTCCTACCAAGGCGCGATCCAGATACCACGCATGCCATTGGCACATGCCAACATGCTCGTTGGTAGCTTTTTCTACCAAGGCGCGACCCAAATTGGCCACGCATTCCATTGGCACATGCCAACACGCTCGCTGGTAGCTTTTTCTACCAAGGCGCGACCCAAATTGGCCACGCATGCCATTGGCACATGCCAACATGCGTCACTGGTAGCCTTTCTTACCAAATCATGGCCCTAATGGCCGAGCATGCCATTGGCACATGCCAACACGCTCGCTGGTAGCTTTTCTTACCAGGCCGCGGCCCTAATGGCCAAGCATGCCATTGGCACATGCCAACATGCGTCACTGGTAGCCTTTCTTACCAAATCGTGGCCCTAATGGCCGAGCATGCCATTGGCACATGCCAACCGCTCGCTAGTAGCTTTTCTCACCAGGGCGTAGCCCTAATGGCCAAGCATGCCATTGGCACATACCAACATGCGTCACTGGTAGGTTTTCTTACCAGGCCGTGACCCTATTGGCCACGCATGCTATTGGCACATGCCAACACGCTCGCTGGTAGCTTTCATTACCTAGCCGTGGCCCTAATACACACTGGTAGCCACTTACACTCAACGTACAACCTACCACCAAGGCATTCCACACATGCCATTGGCACATGCCACACACGCCACTCGCAGCTCTAGCATTGCCACTTGCGCTCGAGGTGCAACTCGCAACAAAGGCATTCCGCACATGCCATTGGCACATGCTACATGCGCCCCTAGCAGCACCACTTGCACTCAAGATGCAACCAACACTCAAGACATCAACACAAACTAGGGGATGCTTTCCAGGGTCTTGGTTTGGCGGTCACATCATGCGGCGTACACTACGCTCACATTAAGAAAGCGTGAATAGGAATAAAGCGGTCAAATAAAAGAGGAAATAATGGTGAAAACGTTTTCACCATTAACACCATGCGGTTACCACCTCCTCCCATTATTTCACCCTTTACTCTCTTCCTTGATGAGGCCAGGGTACGTTTCAATCTCAACTTGTATAAATAGGTCTTACATATTTCCACCAGAGAACAAGTCTCGGTCAGGAGAAAAATACAACACTCTCAAAAAAGGCAACTTTGCAAGCTATCCAAAAAGCTTTCATCTCTTGCAAGCTTCCTAAGCTTTCACTTTCTGATACAAGTCGAGACACTACTCTCCCAGAATTATTCTGGCCTCAACACCTTTCTTTGCTTCCTCCCCAAATCAACCCTTTCTCCTCCACTTTGTGACCGGGGGCAAGTCCGGAACTACCATTTCTTGGTTTAGGCCGGACTTATACGATTGATCTCTCGAATCTATAAAGTGCTCACGTGTCGCACATTTGTTTAGGGTTTGAACCAGTTTCTCACTCACCTACCGAATTTACCGAAATCGGCAGAAACGATTTTTACCCATAAACACAAGGGAATCACATATATATTATTGTATATATGGTAGTTCGAGCATATCTTGTAAGTTAGGAAAGATATTAATCTTCTCACCATATCTGTAATGGTGTATTAGGCCTATTTAGACACAGGTAGAATCCTCTTGTATTCAAGCTTTTTCATAATAAGAAAACTCTTCTTTACCTCGCCGTTTTATGGCATCTGAGCCGAGAAAGACGTTTCAATCTATTTAATATCAAATCGTGCTTAAGATTAGCACCATGACTGTTGTAGCTAATGTAGTGATTACAACCATTAAGTTGTAATGATTACAACCATTAATTCTCAGTGGAGGATCTATATCGTCATAAGATCGACTAGGTCTTGCTGATATTCTTACTGATACCCAATGGGAATCTATTGTGCAAATGCTTAAAACTTGAATAATGATTCAAGGAGAATCTCTCTGGTAAATGGATACTTGATACAAGGGCTTCATGAAATATGACAGGGAGTAAAGAATTTTTATTTAATACTCATAAAATAGGTTTTTCTTCCGTAAAGCTTCCGAATGACACATACTCTTACGCTCCATGTGAAGGGACTGTGATTTTTGGAAACAATATGAAATTAATCCGTGTTTTATTTGATCCTGATCTCCACTGCAACTTGATTTCTTTAGCATGTTTAATTAAAGATTTGAGATGTATTGTCACTTTGACTGATAAGTTATGTGTGATACAGGACCGCATTACGAGGAAGGTGATTGGTGTGGGTGAGGAACGAGACGGGGTCTATATTTTCCATAGTGGAATGCTTATTACTACAAATCGAGTATCTGCTGGAGAAGATTATTGTTTATGGCATAGGCGCTTGGATCATGCATCTAATAAGGTTGTTTCTTTACTTTCGGGTATGAATAAAGTTGATTGTCAGAAATTTCGTAATGAACCATGTGATGTTTGTTTTAAAGCTAAACAAACTTGGGCTACTTTTCCGGTTAGTGAGAATAAAGCTGATAACTTCTTCGACTTAGTTCATTGTGATGTGGGGGGGACCTTATCGTACTTCATCTTCTTGTGGTGCACATTATTTTCTTACCGTTGTCGACGATTACTATCGTTGTGTTTGTGTTTTTTTGATGGCACATAAAACTGAGGTGGTGCAAATTTTTCAGGATTTTTGTGCTATGGCTAAGACACAATTTGATGGACATGTTAAGAAGGTGCGCAGTGATAATGGTACATAATTTCTTCCATTAATTTCTTTGTTTGCTAAACAGGGTATAGAATTTTAAACTTCATGTGTGGATACACCACAACAAAATGGGCGAGTCGAACGCAAACATCGTCATATTTTGAATGTGGGGCTTGCTTTACGATTTCAAGCCAATTTACCGCTTCGGTTTTGGGGTGAATATATCTTAACTGCTGCTCATATTATTAATCGCACGCCTACTCCCTTGCTCAATGGGAGAACTCCATATGAATTGTTACATGGTAAGCCTCCTGTTTATACTCATATTCGGGTATTTGGACGTTTGTGCTATGCAAGTCTTGTCTCTCGTGATCGTAATAAGTTTAATCCACTAAGTCGGAAATGTATTTTTGTTGGTTATCCTCATGGGAGAAAGGGTTGGAGGTAATTTGATTTGGAAACAAAACAATTCTTTGTATCGCGAGATGTAGTTTTCTTTGAAAATAAATTTCCCTATGCAACTGTTTCTTTAGAAAATAATTCTGGAGATAATAATAATGAAGAATGCCGAGTTGTGTTGGATGACTGGTTGTCTGCAGAACAGTTAAATTTTGTGTCAACTGATAGTACTCGCACAAAATATGTGGCAAGAGGCAGCAATCGAGCAGACAGGTCGGCTGTTCTGTCAGCAGGGCCAGGAGACAAATTTGTCTCGACTACTGATTCCTTACAAAATGTATCAGGAAGGGGGAGTACTATAGTTACTGGTGGACATGAAGTAAACGTGGCAGGTGAAACAGGCGTGTCAGGCGACAGAGGTGTACCAGGCATACAGAAGACTGTAGTTACAGTACAGAATAGTAGTGTCGATGTCTATTCAGACGGTACAGGCGTGACTCGCGGGACAGGAGGAATTTCAAAATCTGTGAATAAGTCACATAACGAAAATCTGTGAATAAGTCACCTATCACATAATGTGATAGGTGAGTCGAAAGATGCAGGCGTGACAGGTTTTTCAGGCGAGACTTCTCAAATTAATGAGAACGTAACATGTGGGTCAAGTAGAAATTCTAAGACTTTTGCCTCAAGTGCAGATGAAAACGTGACAGGTGGGTCAAATAAAAATTCTGAGATTTTTATCTCAAGTGGAAGGAGTATACAGAACGTGGGTGCTGGTGATCTTTTATATCGTCATGTCTCATCTAGAATAAGTAGACCGGATGTGTTAGGGGACCGGCAGACTTTGTCAGAAAGTAGGCAAACTATTTGAGAAGGTGTGTTAGGAAGTAACTCACCTGGTAATATTCGACTACCTGATAACATTTCTACAGAAGAATTATCGGAAAATTTATTACCGGCTGCGGAAATTGATGTACCTATTAGTGACATTTCTAATACGAAGGTTAGGCGCAGTGTTTGATCACGGATTCCGAATTCTCGGCTAAAAGATTAATTGTGTAATACTTTCGAAGCAATAGACCCCGACTCCTTCAATCCTCACTCGTCAATATCCTCAGGTACTCCTTATCCCATAACTAATTATGTGTCTTGTGCAAACTTTTCTTCTAATCATACTCGTTTTTTTGGCGGCGATTACTACTCTTAAATAACCTACCAGTTATGCGGAAGCTGTTCGTCTTCCATGTTGGCGTGCCGCTATTTCAAAGGAAATTGATGCTCTTGATAAGAATGGTACATTATCTATTACCGATCTGCCTCCAGGGAAGAAAGCTATTGGTTATAAATGGGTTTACAAAATTAAATATAATTCCGATGGTAGTATCGAGCGGTATAAGGCTCGCTTGGTTGTTCTTCGTAATAGACAAGTTGAAGGGGTGGATTATCATGAAACTTTTGCTCCCGTAGCTAAAATGGTTTCTGTTAGAACATTTTTAGCAGTTGCAGTTGCTCGTGATTGGGAGTTACACCAAATGGATGTTCACAATGCTTTTCTCCATGGGAACCTTGATGAGGAAGTATATATGAAACTTCCACCAGGATACTCGACTACTTCTTCGGGCAAAGTATGTCGTCTTCATAAATCTTTGTATGGTCTTCATCAAGCTCCACGTAATTGGTTTGCTAAGCTTGAAAGTGCTCTTAAGGCTTTTGGATTTATACAGTCTTATGTTGATTACTCTCTATTTACTCTACGACGAGGTGAGAATTCCATTAATGTACTTGTTTATGTTGATGATTTGATTATTGTTGGGAATAATTTCGCTACTATTCCTACTTTTAAGGCATACTTAAGTCGGTGTTTTCATATGAAAGATTTAGGACCTCTCAAGTATTTTCTTGGTATTGAAATATCTCGGGGTACTGATAGTCTATTTATATCTCTACGAAAATATACCCTGGATATACTTTTTGAAACTGGACTTCTAGGGGCCAAACCAGCTTCTTCACTTATTGATCAACATCATCGTTTGGCTCTAGATGACGGGCCTTTGTATTCAGATCCATCTCAGTATCGTCGACTTATTGGGAGTTTGATTTATTTGACTAATAAGCGTCCTGAATTGTGTTATTCGATGCACGTGTTGGATCAATTCATGCAATCTCCTCGAGTTGCACATTGGGAAGCTTCTCTTCGAGTTCTTCGTTATCTTATGAGTCATCCAGGTCAAGGGATTGCTCTACGTAAGGACAGTGCTCTTCAACTTATTGCTTATTGTGACTCTGATTGGGCCTCCTGCCCCCTTAGTCGTCGTTCTCTTACAGGTTATTTTATATTTTTGGGAGGCTCACCTATATCTTGGAAGACAAAGAAGCAACACATTATATCGCGTTCTTCGGCTGAAGCTAAGTACTGTTCTATGGCTCATACTTGCAGTGATCTCACTTGGCTCAAGGCGTTACTGAAATCTCTTGGTGTCTCTCACTCTCAGCCTATGCTTCTTTACTGTGACAGTCAATCCGCACTTCATATTGCTGCTAATCCTGTTTTTCATGAGCGCACCAAACATATTGAGATTGATTGTCACTACGTACGTGATCAAATTCAATCTGGTGCTATTATCACTTCTCATGTTCGCACAACGGCTCAACTTGCAGATATCTTCACTAAAGCGCTTGGACGTCCTCAGTTTGAGCTTCTTCTTCGCAAGTTGGGCATTCGTGATCTCCATGCTCCAACTTGAGGGGGGGTATTAAGGGAATCACATATATATTATTGTATATACAGTAGTTAGAGCATATCTTGTAAGTTAGGAAAGATATTAATCTTCTCACCATATTTGTAATGGCGTAGTAGGCCTATTTAGACACAGGAGAATCTTCTTGTATTCAAGCTTTTTCATAATAAGAAAACTCTTCTTTACCTCGCCGTTTTAAAAAGCAAATTAAAGTATATCTGCAATGACGAAGAAAACAAAGAAAACTCATGCCAGTTAGAAGCACCAACTCTATATTAAACCAGACAGAACTCATCATCACCGCTAACTCTAGAAAGAAGTAGAAATGGAAGAAAAACTATTGGTTTTCTTCACTGTAATTGCACTAGCTTTAATTTTCTTGCTGTTATTGTGTGCTGTAAGAGTATTTTACACAATTTGGTGGAAACCAAAAAGCTTGGAAAAGCTTTTGAAACGACAATGAATCAATGCTACTCCGTACAAGATTTTTCACGGGGACAAGAAAGAGTACGTAAAATCTGTGATTGAAGCTTCTTCTAAACCCATGAATCATAAGCATAGTATTGTATCACGCGCAGCGCCATTCATGTTCCAAATCCTGCAAAAATACGGTATTTTAGTGGTTGGTATTGTCGTATTGACTCATGTTTTCGGCCTTCTTTTGGGTGTGTGTGTGTCTTAGTTGATTGTATTTTTGGAAATGTTAACAGGAAAGATGAGTGCATTTTGGTTTGGAACAACACCCAGGGTCCTCATTTGTGATCCTGATATGATGAAGGAAATTCTGTCCAACAAGTTTGGTCACCACAGAAAGCCACCACTTAACCCTCATATCAATCTTTTAACAAAGGGTCTCACCGTCTTGGAAAATGATAAATGGGCGAAACATCGACGAGTTATGACTCCTGCTTTTCACCATGAAAAGTTGAAGGTATGAAAGAAATATTGAGGCGTCGATTAGTTGGTTTATCCATGACTCCATGAAGGTATGATCATAATTTTCATGGTTACAGGAAATGATGCCAGCATTTACGAGTTGTTGTGCAAAGTTGATTGAAAGATGGATAGATTTGGTTGATCTATCCGGAGAATCTTGTGAAGTTGATGTCTGGCCTGAGCTACAAAATTTCACAGGAGATGTGCTCTCAAGAGCGGCATTTGGAAGTAGTTTCGAAGAAGGAAGAACCATCTTTGAACTGCAAAAGGAACAAGTTAAACTAGTTGTTGAAGCTTCTCAGTCGTTTTATGTTCCAGGCTTCCGGTACTCTATTTTGCCATTTTCATTGTTTCATTCAACTTGAAAAGAATCATTTACCTATTACGCCATTTATAATTTAACAGATTTCTCCCAACAAAGAAGAACAAGAGAAGAATGGAATTGGACAGTAGAATTAAAGCCATGTTCAGAGAACTGATAAACAAGAAAAAGCAAGCAATAAGAAACAGAAAATCTAGCTTCGATGATTTACTAGGATTGTTACTGCAATGTAACAACCCTGACTATCTTCAAGCTAATGCCAATAATTCAACAGGTAATGTCTGTATGACAATGGAAGAGGTGATAGAGGAATGTAAGTTCACTACAAGAAAACATTGCTTCGGTGACGATAGTTTTTGCGGCAAAAAATATTTCATTGTTGAAGCTTAGTTATTATGACCAAAATAATTTTTGTCACTGTTGTTAGGTTTTCCGCGACGAGACTTAGGTTTCGTCACTCATAAGTTTCTAATGACCGTATTTAGAGACGAAATAATGTCTAATCATTAATAAGTTTTCTGTGATTATATATTTTCGTCACCATTTAATTCTATTGTGATGATGCTAAAAAATCGACATAGAATTTTTTTGGTGATAATCAATAACTTTCGTTACTAAAGAAAAGTTTATACTGACAAATTTTATTCGTCACTAACTAATTTTACAGTGACGAAGCTAAATGTTTGGCACTATATTTATTTTTAGTGCCCATCATCTTGTTTGGTTGCCAATATTTTTATAGCAACAACTTCTAATCATCACAAGATAGAAGATCTACAACGAACTGCATTTTGTCGCTTTAGCCATTTTCAATGACACTGGTGAGATGTTGTCACAAAGATTTTTTATGGTAACAAAAGAATACATAGTTGCTAAAAAATAAGCTTTTGGTGCAATATATTTTTATCACATAAAATATAATATCTAACAATAACGCTTAAATTGGAACGTATAAATTAGGAAAAATCAATTTACTTGTCGAAATAATTTCATTCATGTAATTACGAAAAATACTCATTCGGAAAACTGCTTGTTACGGATATAAAAATTTAGCAAAAAAGCATGGATTCATTCAGAGATGAAGGGAGTATAATTTGCCAGTGGAGTCCTGCTGTGACAAGGTCATCCTTGTGACAGCCATCGTAAGGGTTCACTTTATAACCCTTGGAAATGAACATCTTGAGAATAAATTAGGAAATACAAATGTATTTATTATTTTCTTTTAGTTTTTATATCCCTACAATAATTTGGAAATGTTATTAAATCCCTGTAAATAACCAAATGAATTTTTTTAATCCATGAAGAACATCAGAGCTTCCTTTAAACTCGCATGTCTCTGTTTTGAAATTTGTGATGAGCAATCTCGTAGTGAGTTTAATGCCGGATTCAAAGCCATCGTCTGAGTAAGATCAACAAAGCTCCGCTCTTCTAACAAAACCGGATTCTTACCATTGTAAGTTGTAACCAACAAAGATCCGCTCTGCATGATTAAGAGATGAAGGGCCAAAAAATTAAGCTGATACGGGATGTCAAAAATCTATGTCTAACTATAGACTCGTCAAGTGATTAATGGTATCCGTCAATTGATCCCCTATAGTACTCAAAAATACCCGAAAGGACAAACATGAATGTCCACTAATTAAATAGTAAAGAAAGTCAATGCATCATTGTTATCCTTTGCCGGTGTAATAAGCTCCCGCCGACTCTTATGAACAAGCCCAAAATAGCTGCATCCCGAGCGCTGTTCTCCAAATGTACAATAGGCCAAGCACCTTACATCACATACCTTGATAGGCTCCATGACCATCAAAGACAACGTCACCTGCACCACCTCTTACTGCAACACCAATTGTAACATACGCTGGGCAACCATCTCTCGCTATCTATTCCTTTCTCTTCCCTTGTTTTCATCTGAATCTCAAAAGTGCAGGAAAAAATGAATGTGAGTGTATGCGTCTGTATAAGACAACAAATTAAAAAATCACAACTAAAAAGTCTCTAATGGGACATAAATCAAACCAAACATTATCCACATCAAGAGATGGCAAGAAAGGGTTTTATGTTACCTATGCACAATTGTCAACCGAATGTGTAAAACCTTTATCATTACATAATTACCAATTTACGTTAATCATATACACAGTTCCTGGTTAAGTTTGTAGTTCTATGAACCATAAAATGTGTAGATAAGATTGTTTCAACTCTACAAGTGGATCTTTTTCAAAGAACTTACTTTTTGGCTAGTAGATGTTGTAAGGCGGGAGGTTCAGATATAGAACTTACAAACTTTTCCAGAATTCTTCTCTCTAAACAACGAAAAGATCCCATATTTGGAGGTTATGCATTTTTACAAGACCACCTGGAAAAGAGGAAACTCTAGTCAGAAGAGAAAATGAATATGCTGGAAAGAAACCGCAACTCATCATGGTTAACAAGCCAAGCATAACTTAATTAAGCACACACGATATGTTGTCTGAACAGCAGTTAAAGCACAAGTCATGATATTAAAGCGTCTGAGCGACCGAAAGCACATCAAAAGATTGAGTTTTATGAGAGAAGCACGGAAAAAATTCGTCTGGCAATGAATGCAATAGCACAAGTGTATAGGTAGCCATAAAAGAAGGTTTAGCATTGCTTAAGATTGAAATAATTGTATGGGTGTTACCCATCAGGGTGTCTAAATGTTGCGAAAAATATACGATCAGTTTGCATCACTAGATTCCAAGCCCAAGAATGAAGGATTTTGACAACATTTACCTGTTAAAAACATGGACATTTATGAACCAGAAAATCTGAGTGAACACCTTGCAGACCAAGAATGGAGGAACCTGTAAAACAGAGAGGAAATTTCACACTTTAATTCTCTTTTTCCAAGAAATCCTTTCTGATATATTGGACGACCATAATCCCAAAAATAAAGTTAAAACTCACAAAATTGACTCTTAATGTCTTTAAGTAGTTATCCAGTTTTTTCACCATGCTTGGCCCGTAAGCTTGTGAGCGTGATCCTTTTACCAGACTTCCACAGAATGTTCTAGGAGCCTGTGTTAAATCAGGGCAGATCCTGAGTTGTTTTTGCCCTGAAGCGTACAATTTGTTTGTTGCCCCCATAACTACATCAATGATCATTTTTTTCTACAATGATCGAACACTAACAATAGTAAACTATCAAGAGAATGAACATGTACAAGCATACAAAAGAAGAATGAGAGATTAAAGATGATAATGAAAAAACCTTTACAACTTCACTCCTAAATCCTGCCGGTAATGATTATCTAATGGAATGGGTAAAAAGACTTCCATTTTAGCACTGAGACTATTCAATATTTTGTCCGGTATACAACACAATTATGAATAAGCCCCTAATATATTTTTATTTTTAACGAAACCCAAATAGCAAAACATTTATTTTGTTGCCCCTTGGCCTTGTTGCCCCGAAGTGGGGCTTTCCCTTCGGAAAAATTAAATTATGTCAATCAATTCCTGAAAGATGTTAGAAACAACTCCATAAATGCAAAAACCTCAATTGCAAAACATACTATTACAATGAAATTCAAATAGAAATACTTCAAATAATGTACCTCTACAAATGTATTTTGGGGGTTTCAGTAGTAAGATCCACAAACGGACCGTTATATCACAAGAACGTACCACTAGCCAGTTGTCTGCCATCAGGGAAGAAACTAGTTGTCTTCCATTAGGAATGAATCTAACGATAGTAACCTTGCCTGGATGACCTAAAGGGAAAAAGTAAACAACAAACTTAATCAGCATCCACAAAACTGCAGCTCAAGCGTTTAGACGAAGCTTTATTTTATGAGTATTGCTCAAGCGTGTTTTACTTTTATACTCCCTCCGTCCTGTTTTATTTTTATACTCCCTCCTTTGCAATTTCCCAAAAATTTCCTCATTTATTTATGCTTTGGAATCATACACAAACATAGAATATAATAGAAACTCAATTTTCCAAATAATATTTTTAAATAATCCACTGGACTCCAAACTCACACTAAAATCTAAGAATTATAAACTAAAAATTTAAATATTTTGGGAGATATTAACAAGGGTAGATTTCAAAAATATATAGTCTCTTTCTTGTTTCTTAATATGTGTGAAAATACCTAACCATACCCAACAAATATACCCTTATACAATAATAAATATACCCTTATCATTTATAATTTCAAAATGCAACAATTTTTTTTCTCTACCACCACCACATATCCACCACCACCACCAACATTCACCTACCATTCCACCTCCACCACCAACATTAAACTATCATTTCACCGCCACCGCTCAATGAGCACCACCTACCAACCGCCACCACTAACCACCGTCACCACCACTAGTCAGCCACCACCGCCGTCGCCACCAGTTCACCACCACTAGTTAGCCACCACCACCACCGTCGCCGTCTCCGCCACCGGTTCGCCGCCGCCTCCACCACCACCACCGCAGAAGTGGTGTCAACAACCGAAGTTGATTCTAAAAACAAAAATCAGAAAATAATAATAATAATAATAATAATAATAATAATAAGGTGTAGGAGCCCAGATCGTAGCTCGGCTGCCTACTACCGTCGTGTAATGAATCTTCCTTGGATTCATCTATTTATATAATAATAAAAAAAAAAAAAATAATAATAATAATAATAATAATAATAATGATAACATGGTGTCAACAATCTAAGTTGATCCCCAACAGCAAAAATTATAAAATAAGAAAAACAAAAATTGTGTCAACAATCGAAGTTGATCCGCAGACTATGCGTCAACAACCGAATTTGATCCCCAAACAAAAATCAGAAAATAAAATAAATAACTAATATGGTGTCAACAACGAAGTTGATCCCAAAATCCAAAATCCAGAAAATGTGCAGATTAGTTATGGTATCAACAACCAAAGTTGATCCAAAATATTATATCAACAACCAAAGTTGACCCCAAAATCTAGTATCAACAACCGAAGTTGATCCTAAAATTTGTGAACTTGACGTGAATCGAACACGCATCTTTTGACATGAAGTCCAACAACCAAAGTTGATCCCTAAAATTTGTGAACTTTGACGTAAATCGAACACTCATCTTTTGACATGAAGTCAATTGTGCTACCATTGCACCACAGATCGGTTCAATTTCAAACTATCCAAGTAAAATAAAACTACTGAGCCAAAGCAACATGAGTATGATTATGCGGGACAAGATATATTGTCAATGAAATGATATGAACAATGGAGTGAAAAAAATTTAACAAACCTAAATCAGTTGGATTTATCAATCTCTCTTCAAGTTGCTCGTATTACCTTCTTTGTTTGCACAACCCGGATCATCAATCGAACTCTATTTATTCCCTAAACAAAATGGAGAATAAAAAACAAGTACAAAAATACCTAGTTAGTGGCTTTCCCTAAAACAATTTGGAAGTCCATATTTCAAGTTGATGCCAAAAATTGACATATAAGAATGAGTGAACGCGACGTGAATCGAACACGCATCTTCAGACATGAAAGTCAGTTATGCTACCATTGCACCACAAGGTCATATAAGCTATTTGATGTTACTACAGTTCAAATATCGCATTAAAGAAACAACGACACACATCTAAACTAAGTGAAATCTTGAACTACCAAATTGCTCGCAGGAAAAATTCTTACCCTGAACTATTTTGGATTAACTCACAAATAGCTATGTATAGCTTCGGAAAGGTGTGGATGGATAGACTTCTGCTCTTCTCTTTCTTAAGAGGTGCAACTCTGCCTTATAAAATCGGGTGGGCACTGCCGGTTGCCACTCACTCCTAGCTTGACTGCCGGTCGCTACTCACACCTAGTTGGGCGGTTGTGACATTGAGTAGGTCGACCAACGTCGAATTGACATAGATAGACACTTTATCGAATTGACCTACTTATTTTTTAACTATGAGGTCTCGAATATACTACCAAAGTCCTGGTAGGCTGAGAAGATGGTCTGATTTTTATGCCTACATGTTATAACCGCAAGTGCACGGTGTCTATTATGCAGAACTGGGCAAATACGAGTCGAACCACAGAGACTTGTGGTGTTGATGTTGATCTAAGGCTTACTAATGACTTTCTAAGAAGTGCGTAACATAAAAGTTGGTTTGAGTGTTTGTCGATGCGACTGACTTGAAGTTGAGATTCTAAACTAAGGTGCAACTAAATTGTAAAGCACTAGGGTGTCGAATCCACCACCTAATCTTAATTAAGTCAGTTCACCTTCAATAATGTTCTTGTCCCTTGTAATGGACAACGGGCAAAATGCAAGTCTGCCGTTTATCCAAGGTTTCAATGGATAGTTTCTTATCAACTAAGGCAACTAAATAACCCCTAGAATTAGCTGTCTTGTCATAGTACAGCTAATCACAGAATAGTTTTATTGCTTAGATGACTAAACCTATCCTAAAATGGATATTCTAATTGCAATTAGGGTATCTTTCCATAGTACTAACTGTTTTCTCATGGCACAATTAGTCTAAAGATCAATAATAATCAATGAAACATGAATTGCAACACATTCAACATAGAAGTGTTCTGACTACAATGAATACTTGGCATGCACTGTGAAAGTAAAACGCTGAAGTGTTCAAATTATGTTTATCCTAAGCATTATAGCATAACAAGAACAATTATCAAATATGAACCAGAATTAGCAACAGATTATGGGTTTCATCTCAACCCTAGCAAATTGAATTAAAACATGGTTAACATACAAATTACCCTAAATTGGTGCTCTGGCTAGCCCAGGCATAAACTCTCACACACACAGACTCCTCTATTTATACATGCATAAACTAAAAACCTAAAATTGACTTCAAAATAGAAAATTAAACAAACCCAATTGCCCATACTCTCCCGAATCGCTTCTCTCTTACGTCCGTGCGGCTCACGAGAACTCCCTCAATTGATTTGATGCGACCTAACCCTAGTTCTTTTTATCTTTCACTTAGCTTCTAGGTAAGAGGCTATGGGAGAGATAGAGAGCGGTAGGAGGTGGTGCAAAGGCTGATGAGCGATTATTGGGGTGTCGGGGGTAAGGCGATGGTGGAGGTGGTGATGGCTCTGCTCGGAGCCGTGGTGTCGGGTGAGGAAGGTGGAGCTGCGGGTTGTGTCGGAGAAGAAAGAGAAGATGGAGAAGAGAATGGGTTTGGCTCGATGGGGTATAGGGGTATGGGTTGATTCGGTGTAGCAAGGAGTGATGCGCCAGCTGAAGCGAGCGTTGGATCTCGGTGAATCCGATGTGTGGCCCGATGCGAGATCTGGACGGCTCAGGGAGAATTGGGGCGATTTGGTGTTGAGCGGGAGCAGCGAGAAATGATGTGAGCGAAGGAGCGACCGTAGGATGTAGCTAGGTGAGATCTCAACGGTTCGGGTTGGATGGGCTCGGATCCGGGTCGGGTCTTGGATAACTTGGGCCCAAGTCTTGTGGATGGGTTGCTCCTTGTTGGGTTGCAACTGCTGCGCGCGCAGGCTTTGGCTTTCTGTTCCATAGACGCTTGCCTCCAATTCTTCGCTCTTTTGGCTCCTCAGATTCTCCGAACATTATTTATTACCTAAAAACACAAAATTAATTAATACAAATATTTATTCTTGAAAACAAAGAAAACACAGAATCTGGGATACTATCTGATTTCTAAGCACAAAAGATGAGTTAAATGCCAATAAATAGATGTAGAAATATGCAATATTTGGCACTCATCAAATACCCCCAAACCTGAATTTTACTTGTCCTCAAGTGAAACGAAAATTAAGAAATCCTAACTATACCCCCATCGCAGTCTCTCGAATGCATTTAGCGTATGCACTAAGCCTTTTAAACCCCTAGGTGTCCCTAATGGACGAGTTGTAGTCTCGTGAGGGTTTACCAGGTGTACCCACAAACCTTCTCCAACTTCGTAGTGTAAAGAGTCTCAAGCATCCAAGGAGCTATGAGGACATAGAGTTTTACGCATGCTAGTAACAAGAAGTTAGAACTACCAAAGAACGCATTCTCATCCTTAAGTCTTTGAGCGAGAAGTAACCAAACCATATGAAAGAATTCGGGTTCGATTGTGATCATAAGCCTAGACTTCTGCCTCACTAATAGGGTTTTATGATAATTGCACTCTAAAAGATCGCTTTTTTAGTCTCTCATGTGTGCAGCGGGAATAAAGAGAGAAATCCCGCACACGTTGTAGGTAAGAAGGCTAACCTTCCAAATAAATTGGAGACTCCACGTAAGTGTGGACAAAAAGAATCTTTTACCGATGATCTCTAAGAAAGGAAATCAACCATTAGCAAGGATGGGAGTACTGCTTACCTTCTCACGCGATCGGTAATTAACATCATTCTCTCATAGGAACCATAGAAACGTCTTCACTCTTCGGTCTTCGGTCTTCAACTGTTGATGACGAACTTCTGAACTTTACAAAAACTTGAATTTTTTTTTATTTTTTTTTTATTTTTTTAATGAAAATTACAATAAAACAATAAAACAATTTTTCACAAACTTTATTAATTCTCATCTTCTTTTTCTTTTCTTTGTTGCACGTAAACCTTGGACTATATCAACTTTTCTTCAAATATTTTGATGTTGCTCCGCTTGCTGACGATGATGTGTTTCTATGGGTCTGTTGATTGAGAGAGAGAGTGATGCTAGCTACAAATCGATATTTAGAAGGAGTTTTCATCTTTAAACGTCACCCTCATGATTGACAAAAATTAGCACTCAAGAGATCAAAAATAGTGCTGAAAGTGGTACGAAGTTGGGTAGCTCACCATTCCTACCCGGAATTGACGTACGGTGACACACACTCTAACAGCTTTTCTAAAAAGTTGCAAAAAATTGAAGGTTGGTTCCTCACTTGATTTAAAATGGGTAGTCTCCACTATGGGTGATCTCAATTCTACTACCGAATATCTAAACAGCACCTAATTCGCTCTCTGGTATGGTTAAATCCAACTTTAACGCTCTAATCAACTAAGAAACCCGATTGTGTTCTCCAGTACTTCCAATTTCTGTTATTTCGGTCAAACTCTCTATGTAAACATAGCTAGAAGCATGCTAGTGACTCTAAAATCTCTAAAAGTTGGAGGTTTTTATTTACAAAAGAGTTTTTTTTTTTTTTTTTTTTTGAAATAAAAGACTAAAAACTCTATATGCAAATGCACCCCAAACCTAAATCAAACATTGTCCTCAATGTGTCGAAAGATAGAAAAAATTTAAACAAATCACATACCAAGAGAACTATGTTGAGTAGAGAAAAGGGAAGAGATTACCGGATGTCGGCGGGAGCAAGGTTAGAGCTTCACTAGTCAAGGCTAGCATCCAACATTCTCAGTGGAGATCATATCGGAATAGTACAATATATGCAAAATAAGACTCAACCGTTTCAAGAAAAGAAGATTTAACAAGTCCTACTGGATTATATACAATGAAAATTCACCATAAACCAACAATCTAAAGAGTTGAGGATCAACCCAAAAGACGATATGTAGAAACATCAACAGTCTTACACAAATATAACATGAGAGTGCAAGTAAGACTGCATATGAGAATGGGTTTCCCCCAAACCTAAACTTGTGAACAGGTGTGTTTGAGAACACAAAATCTTGCAAAATTAAAGGTACATCATGCACAAGGTCTAACTCAAAATGAGTTTTGCTAACAACAGGCAGATATACACACTCCAACTGTGGTTCCTTAAAAGTGTTATACTTTGATGCAAAATAGTCCAAGAGGACTTGGGAAGCACAAAGCTCTAGGCCTAAATTAGGCATGTTCAGAAAAGTTGGTTTTGCAATTTTGTTACAAACTACACCTAGGTTGGGGGAGGAGTTTCAATTTGTGACTTAGGAGAGAGATTAGGTACATCTAGGTTGTTTTCATGTATAAGATCATTTGCACCATCACACACTTTCCTAAAGTCAGACAAAGGTAAATCATGCTCACTTGCATAGAACAATTCATCAATCTCCATGTCATAATCATCAGAGGAGGCAACATATTGTGACATGGGCAGGGAATCGAGACACAAAAATAATATCATGATCCAAAAGAACATTAGTGTCAACGAGAAGATTCATCCTTTCTTAAGTCACAAACAAGTTGTGTAGCATGCTCACTTTCACTGAAGAATTTCACAAACCCAAACTCAGAGTCAACATCGCATGGATGAATGTTAGAAGAAGTATCATTCATAGGGTTCACAGAAGAGACGCTTAACGTCTCTGAACCCAAAGATTCCATCATATTTTCAGCATGCTCATGTTCTTCTAACATATCATAATCATCATCGTCATCATAACAAAAATGCATTTTCCTATTCAAACTTGTAGCATTTCTAGTGTACTCATTTACCTCTAGATTAGGTTCATATTCAGTGTTAGTTGCATGAGTAGTAATAGAAACACTATTTTCAAAATTTTCTTTATTAGGGACAACAATCATCCTATCATGAACTTCCCTCCATTCTTCGTTTTCTAAATGAATCAGGTTCATATTTAAGAACATGTGACATTGTTCAATGGAAGGAGAGTCTTCAATAGTGGGTATGCATGTTTCATATGAATGATTATTATATGGTTGTGCACATGGTTCACTAGAGAAGGGATGATCATGCATTTTCCATCCAAGTATATCATTGTTTTGCTCTATGAGCTTTTCCATTAGTGACTGCATACAAGGGGTTGGGGGAGGATAGAATTGCTCATCCTCCCATGGTGGTTGATGATACATGTGGTCATAATTGTTAGGGTATGAGTATTCAGGGTCAGGGCCCCGAGAAGTCTCATAAAATTCCCTAAAATCACTATGGTATGTGGGGAGTTCACACTGTGAAGCATGCACCTAAGCAAGCTCTCTAATGGATTTGTTTCCATCCCCAGTTGCAGACCAAAATCCTGACATGATCTAGCAACTCAATTTGGGCTCAAAAAGAAGCACTATAGCCTAGCACACATCAAGCATGTAAAACCAATGATGTCTCAAAACAGGGAAGTTAAGCCCAAGTGATGCAAAGCCCAGTTTGTGGGAAGCCTAGTGGACAGTGGGCTCAGTTTTGGTTTAAGTGGGTTTTGGTTTATTGGGCTTTGGTTTGTTGGGAATGTACAGCCCAGTGGAGCTGGGTTCCAGTCCAGCAGCTTGGCTTAGGTTGAGCCCAATGGTTGAGCTTCAGTTTTTGTGCACAGCCCAACAGCTCAGCTTAGTTTGGCAAATTAGCAGCCTGTGTGATGTTTAAACAACCCGGAGAAGATCACGAAGGTTGGCAGACTGCAAAGCCAGTGGTTGTGGACTCAGTGTGTGCACTGGCTAGCTGTAGCAGATGCACAGCACTGGTCAGGCCAGCCTCTGGTTATGTTGCACAGGTTGGTTTATGCTCAGGCTTGAGTGCACAGTTTGTGCACAGAACAAGAAAGCAACACTTTGCACAGGTCTCAAAAATTTTCACAGCACAGCTTGTGTAGGGCAAGATTAAGTTCAGCACAATTTATGTGCTCAGAAAACACAGAGCAATACAAAGACAAACCTAGGTTGGCAGCTCAAGCAAAGCTTGTACACAAGAGATACCTAGGCACGGACAAGAAATTTATGCACAAAGACAGACAGTTTGGTGCACAGGAAAGTAAAAACAGCAATGCAAAGTGCACAAATTCAATATGTTGCAAGGGTCAACAGGGTCAGTCGATGCTCTAGTTCTCACAGGTTATGCAAGTTGCAATTTTAGCAAGAAATGATTTCTCATGTGAGCATGGCATACAATTTACAACCTCAAAGGTTCACTGGGTCAGCAGATGCAACAAATGAACAAAGTACAAAGACAAGGTCAAGGTTGAGCACTTATCGGCAATCAGCCAAGGCAAGGCAAGATCGTAATGAGTTATGCTCGGGGTTGTTGGAGTCAATCGGGGTAGTTGATATCAACCAGCCCAGATTGATGACAGCGAGACTTGGGTATCTCAGAGCTTAAACTCACGGCTGGGGTGGAGCTGAGCTCAGGGGAGATGGAAGCTAAGGTCACAGCACGGGCCTAGATTGCACAACACACTTACACAAACAGTACAGCTCAGGATGGCTTATGCACAGATCATGGCATTCTCAGCTAGCATGTGGGTAGGTCAATACCAACAATGTGTATTTTCAAAGCTCAAGTTATCATGCAGTCAAGGTGGTGCTTAGGTGAGCTACAATCGACTTCAGGGGTGATTGCACACAACACAAGTTCAACAGGGTCAGTTGACCCTTTTGGTTTTCAATGGTTATGATTAGGGTATGCAGAATCAATTAGGGTTGTTGATATCACACAAGGTTTGTAGCAAGTTTGGTTGTACTTGTTGTAGCTCAAACTCACAGCTGCAGGGGCTGGAGCTTAGCACAGGGCAATGCAAGGTAAGGCACAAATCACACAAAAGGGTATGTGCACTATCTAGCACATGTTTTATCATACAATTAGGGTAGTGAGATTGTCAGGGTGTAAAGGCTCACAGGTGAAGATGAATGCACAGATGTATTTGCACAATTCACTGCTCATTCACAGGGCAATACAAGGCTAACCTCAAGTCCTGCGCTTTTCCGTATCTTTCTTGGGTTAGTTCAGCTGCACCACAGGCACCTGGTTTATCCCAAACAACACTGTGTTCTGCTCCTTATTGCTTTTCCTTGCTTCAACAGCTAGTATGATAGTATGCACTCTTTGGCTCAACCGAGCCGGTCAAGATTCGAATTATGCAATCCCCAAACAAACAATGAAGATAAAGCTAAGATGCTCACTAAGTTACAACTCTGAGATGTTAATATTGGTGATGCAAAGATGCTACAAAGATAAACTACAAATGATAATTACACTGAACTATGGCAAGGCAATGATGCAGGTAACAACAATATGTAAAGATGGTTGAAATAACTAAGTTATACTAACACAGGGCTAAAAATAACAATGCAAGGTGAGTATATACGGGGAGAAAATTCAGTGAAGTGCTAGCCAAGGATCAAGACAAAGACACGCTGGCAGTCCGGCGGCGGCGCAAAAACTTGGTAGGCCGAGAAGATGGTCTGATTTTTATGCCTACATGTTATAACCGCAAGTGCACGGTGTCTATTATGCAGAACTGGGCAAATACGGGTCGAACCACAGAGACTTGTGGTGCTGATGTTGATCTAAGGCTTACTACTGACTTTCTAAGAAGTGCGTAACATAAAAGTTGGTTTGAGTGTTTGTCGATGCAACTGACTTGAAGTTGAGATTCTAAACTAAGGTGCAACTAAATTGTAAAGCACCAGGGTGTCGAATCCACCACCTAATCTTAACTAAGTCAGTTCACCTTCAATAATGTTCTTGTCCCTTGTAATGGACAACGAGCAAAATACAAGTCTGCCGTTTATCCAGGGTTTCAATGGATAGTTTCTTATCAACTAAGGCAACTAAATAACCCCTAGAATTAGCTGTCTTGTCATAGTAAAGCTAATCACAGATTAGTTTTATTACTTAGATGACTAAACCTATCCTAAAATGGATATTCTAATTGCAATTAGGGTATCTTTCCATAGTACTAACTGTCTTCTCAGGGCACAATTAGTCTAAAGATCAATAATAATCAATGAAGCATGAATTGCAACACATTCAACATAGAAGTGTTCTGACTACAATGAATACTTGGCATGCACTGTGAAAGTAAAACGCTGAAGTGTTCAAATTATGTTTATCCTAAGCATTATAGCATAACAAGAACAATTATCAAAATATGAACCATAATTAGCAAAAGATTATGGGTTTCATCTCAACCCTAGCAAATTGAATTAAAACATGGTTGACATACAAATTACCCTAAATTGGTGCTCTGGCTAGCCCAGGCATAAACTCTCACACATACAGACTCTTCTATTTATACATGCATAAACTCTATTTATACATGCATAAACTCAAAACCCTAAAATTGACTACAAAATAGAAAATTAAACAAACCCAATCGCCCATACTCTCTGAATCGCTTCTCTCTTCTGTCCGTGCGGCTCTGAGAACTCCCTCAATTGATTTGATGCGACCTAACCCTAGTTCTTTCTATCTCTCACAGAGCTTCTAGGTAAGAGGCTATGGGAGAGATAGAGAGCATGTAGGAGGTGGTGCGGCGGCTGATGATAGTTGTTGGGGTGTCAGGGTAAGGCGATGGTGGAGGTGGTGATGGCTCTGCTCAGAGCTGTGGTGTCGGGTGAGGAAGGTGGAGCTCTGGGTTGTGTCGGAGAAGAAAGAGAAGATGGAGAAGAGAATGGGTTTGGCTCGATGGGGTATAGGGGTATGGGTTGATTCTTGTTGAGCGGGTGTAGAAAGGAGTGATGCGCCAGCTGAAGCGAGCGTTGGATCTCGGTGAATACGATGCGTGGCCCGATCCGAGATCTGGACGGCTCAGGGAGAATTGGGGCGATTTGGTGTTGAGCGGGAGCAGCGAGAAATGATGTGAGCGAAGGAGCGACCGTAGGATGTAGCTAGGTGAGATCTCAACGGTTCGGGTTGGATGGGCTCGGATCCGGGTCGGGTCTTGGATAGCTTGGGCCCAAGTCTTGTAGATGGGTTGCTCCTTGTTGGGTTGCAACTATTGCGTGCGCGGGCTTTGGCTTTCTGTTCCATAGACGCTTGCCTCCAATTCTTCGCTCTTTTGGCTCCTCAGATTCTCCGAACTTTATTTATTACCTAAAAACACAAAATTAATTAATACAAATATTTATTCTTGAAAACAAAGAAAACACAGAATCTGGGATACTATCTGATTTCTAAGCACAAAAGATGAGTTAAATGCCAATAAATAGATGTAGAAATATGCAATATTTGGCACTCATCAAGTCCCTAGCTTTTTCTGATACCAAATGGTGGCCCAAAAATGTTGAAAAATGGTGGCTAATCTAAATAATGTGCTTTTACTCACTGATGACCATAAAAATGTAGAAGCATTACTCTTCCTTTTAACTATCAAAAACAAACTCATGATGACTGTCAACATGAAGTTGCAAAGATGATGCACAGTTAACACTATGCTAACCAATAACATTTAAACACAACATACAGATGTTCAGGTACATATTTAGATAAGTAAAATGTTTTCTCCAAAAGCAAATTAAACTGACCTTGTTGCACCCCTCGTACAGTTGCACTACGAAATCGTGAATTGGCCGACCTCTTTCGGTTGGAGAAGATAAGCAATGCATACTTGGCGGCACAGTCCTATTAAGTCTCTCATAAGTATTGAACTATCCTATTCTTTGTCTCCAGATCCTATTTGGGAGTGTGCTTCTCTGCAGTTTAAAACAGTTTGGTTAGCTCAATACCAACAGCAAAACCAATAACTCACTGATACCAATACCAAAATTAAAACCAGCAATAAAACTATCAACTCATCAATAAAAACCACTACCATACCTGCAGTGCAACAAACATCCGTCACCATCACCAGAACAAAGAATGACATTCGCCAAACACCGTTGTTGCAATATCCACCACCACCACCACCGTAGCAACAACAACACCACCACCAATCCACGACTAAAAAACCAACCCACCACCGTTATTGATCCTATGAATTCATCATAAAGTTTTTTAAAACCAAAATTTAGCTTTTATAAATTTCAAAACCTAAACCTAAAAATAAAGTTGAATCTTACCAGTTTTAGAATCAACAAAGCTCAAATCATTGAATCTTCAACTCTGAATCCTCGAAATATTAATCTCAAATCGAAATTACCAAATTGAAAAAAAAAAATCAAATTGATTTCTAGATCTGGTTTCAAACTAGTTGAAATCGGCGGTGTAAATGGTGATATATTTGCTGAATAGTTGTGGCGGACGCGACGGAGGAGGCTGGTTGTCGTGCGGCGATAGAGATTGTGGTGGTGGCCGGAGCGATGGAGATGATGGTGGTGGGAGCAATGAGATACTTTTTCTGTTGTAACAAGCGAAGGAGAAAGACACTGAGAGAAGGAGGCTACATACGGAATTATAAAAATTACGTTTTTAAAGAAATTTTCAATAATGCCACCGGGGTTATTTATAAAGTTTCTTACGGGTGTTTATAAAGGCCCACTAAAAGGAGGGCTATTTATCCAATTTCCACTACAATTCAATGATAAATATAGTTTCAAAACTGACTCGGAACTGTGTGACAATGCCAAAGTCCTACTCCTTTCTTGGGCAGCTGCAGCGGGAAGAGAGCTGTTGGAGAATATCAAGGACATTGAAGGAGAATATCAAGGATATTGACAAGATATCGTCTATCTTAATTAGTGATAATATTATTTCCATATATTTGTTTACCGTTAGGAGAACTTCCTTTTAGGTTCTAGATTACCAAAGTTTGCTTTCTCTGTTATGGAGAGTTATTACATATATGTAAATATAAATATCCTATACTGTAATACATAATACACATAGCAATACAATTATCTCTTCTTCTAGTTTTCTCTTCGTCTCTGTTTCTTCATGGTATCCCGAGCAGACTCGATCCTCGTTTCGTGAATTTTTGTTTCTTTTTATTATTTTTTTTGGTTGAAAACTTCAACCAAAAATGTCTCGTGAGTGAAGCTAACACTAATGGGAGGTTGTCATCGGTATTGCTTAACGGGAACAATTATGTTCTTTGGTCGCGTGTAGTGACTTTGGCTCTCGGTGGAAAGAAAAAATTGGGTTTTATTAATGGAAAAACAATTTGTCCTCTATCTAAAGAAGAATAGAAATATGAAGACTGGATTTCAGATGATCAAACAGTCCGAACTTGGATTATCAATTCTATGGAAGCACCTATTGCTGAAATTTTCTCATTTTCTCGATTGACCAAAGAATTGTGGGAAGCTATAGTCAAGTTATATGGTACTCAAAACAATGCAGCTCGCATATTGGAGTTGAAGCGTGAAATCGCTATGGCAAATCAAGATGAGAAATCTTTCACTCGAACACCTTGGGAATCGAAAAGGATGTGGGATGAACTTGATATGTATCGTCCACATACCACTGATGCAACAATTCTCTTAAAAAGGTCTGAAGAAGATAAGATTTTTTCATTGCTCAATAGCTTGAAACCAGATTATGAGAATCTCAAAAGTAATATGCTTATGAATGCTGATACTCCTGCATTATCAAGTATTTGTGCTATGATTCAAAGAGAAGAAACCCGCAAGAAATCAATGAGTATTGACTCCAAAAATGTTTTTGAGAAAGGAGAAACAAGTGCTCTTCTTGTGTAGAAAGAAGACAAGCGACGGTTTTCGGGGACGACAGAGGTAAGCAAGTTTATAAAAACAAAAAGGAGAATTTCCAAAGTGTGATCATTGCAAGAAAACTGGGCATACTCGTAGATCGTTTTTGGGTTCTACACCCACATCTCAAAAATGATTTCAATAAAAACAAAAAGATCATGCCGCAAATAGCCGATGGTTTTTTTTTCGGTAAATGATTTGGCGAAACTTCTATTCCAACAACTCGAGTAAGTCTACTCCTTCCTTCTTCTTCAACCCACTCTTCGTGTAACTTTCATGCTTATATTACATCATTATCTAAAGTGATTAATTCTTGGATAATTGATTCAGAGCCACTGATCATATGGCTAATAACACAACAGATGTATATGATTTCATTCCTAATACCGGGAAACATGATGTTTCTCAGAAGCACCTGCAAACTCTTGTGCGAGCTGCTAGGGAGTGGAAAAATTAATTTCTTTCCAGAAAATTTCGCTTCTAATGTTATAGTTGTGCCGTCTTTTCCGGTTCAATTGTTATCGGTCGGAAAAATTACAAGATCTTTAAATTGTAATGTTATTTTCTCACCTAATTTCAGGTATTTCAGATCGAAAAACGAAGAAGACGATTGGTGAAGGAATATATTCCAACGGACTTTACTTATTCAATCCTACTAATAAAGCATGCCATACGTAAAATTTGGTTGAGAACCATATTATGCATAAACGCCTTGTGCATCCATCAGCTCGTGTTTTAACAAAACTTTTTCCTTTTATTTCTTTAGAGGCTGGTGTGTGTGATGTTTGTCAATTTTCTAAGCAAACTAGATTGCCATTTAATAATTCGTTATCTGTGTCTGCTAAATCTTTCAACGTATTCACTCGATTTATGGTCTTCACCTATTGAATCGCATTTATGGTAATAAGTATTTTGTTATATTTGTTGATGACTATTCTCGTAGTACTTGGATATATCTACTAAAGTCGAAAGTCAAGTATTTTCAACTTTCAAAATTTTTCATAAAGATGTTGACTAACCAGTTTGGTGCAAAGATTAAAAATTTTCAAGTGATAACTAAACCAATATTGTAAGGGTCTCTTGCCTAAATATCTTAGTGACCATGGCATTATTCAACAAACAAGTTGTGTAGGCACACCACAACAAAATGGTGTAGCCGAAAGAAAAAATCGACACATTTTAGAAACAACTCGAGCTATAATGTTGCAAATGAATGTTCCTAAAAAGTATTGGTCTCACGGGGTCTTAGCATCGACATATCTAATTAATCGACTTCCTACTAGAGTTTTAGATTTTAAGTCTCCATTAGAAATTTGGGTGTAAAACCATCAAAAACACCTATTGATAGCCAAGCAAAGCTAGATGAAGATGGTGAGTTACTTTCTGATAGTGGTCAGTTTAAAAGGTTAGTGGGTAAACTTATATATCTCACTATTACAAGACCGGATATTTCTTATGTTGTTAGCCTTGTAAGTAGATTTATGCATGCGCCTACAGTTAATCATATGCATGCCGTTAACCGAATTTTGCAATACTTGAAAGGCTCTCCAGGAAGAGGCATATGGATGCCTAAAAATGGACAATTCCATCTCTAGTAATTATTCTATGTCTATTTCCGCTTACACGGATGCAGATTGGGCTGGATGTCCGGTGGATCGGAAGTCTACTACTGGATATTGTACGTTTGTTGGCGGAAATTTGGTAACATGGAGGAGAAAAAACAGAATGTTGTCGCACGGTCTAGTGTCAAGTCGAATACGAGCTATGGCGTTAACGACATGTGAAATTATTTGGCTTCGAGCTTTGTTACGTGATTTGGGGTTTGCTTCGCCTCATCCAACCAAATTTTTTTGTGACAATCAAGCTGCTGCGCATATCGCCTCTAATCCTGTCTTTCATGAGCGAACAAAACATATTGAAGTAGACTGCCACTTTGTTAGAGAAAAATTGAAGAATAATGTTATTTGTACCCCGTTCGTTCCGAGTGCTCAACAATTAGGCGATATTTTCACGAAAGGACTTTCCGCGCGCGGTTGAGGAGATACTAGGCAAGTTGGGCTCAATAGATATTTACGCACCAACTTTAGGGGGAGTGTTGGAGAATATCAAGGACATTGAAGGAGAATATCAAGGATATTGACAAGATATCGTTTATCTTAATTAGTGATAATATTATTTCCATATATTTGTTTACCGTTAGGAGAACTTCCTTTTAGGTTCTAGATTACCAAAGTTTGCTTTCTCTGTTATGGAGAGTTATTACATATATGTAAATATATATATCCTATACTATACTGTAATACATAATACACATAGCAATACAATTATCTCTTCTTCCTAGTTTTCTCTTCCTCTCTGTTTCTTCAAGAGCACATAATAATTTCTCTCATACAGTGATCAATTGGGAAACTGTTTTTCATTGATTGCTATTTTTTCTACTTTGTGATTGCTACAACTAGTAGCTCTGTATATTCTTCTTTTTTCTAATAATATATTTCTCTCTTCCAATAAAAAAACAAAAGAGGAGGATAAACTATGATGGGAGTGCTATTTGCGCAGAATATGGTACGAAAAAACGACCCAACTCATCTTATCACAAGGACCTTCTCGGGCTCTTGTTTGATGTTCTTCCTCATGATCATTCAGCAGAGTTGGTTTATACGCAAAACTAGTTCATGCCCTTCCAGTTCAGGGATTGTGAACTCGAATTAATCAAGCATCTTCTAAGAATTTTGGATTCGTACAGTTGTTTATTCAGCCTTACGTTTTTGGTGCTAGATACAACACTTGTTTATCCGTGTCACGTGTTGTGTTGTGCCTTTGGGCCAATTAGCTTGGCTCAGCACAGCACATTAATCTAACATGTCGTGCCATGTTCACATGCTGGGATGGACTATGCTCGTGCTGCCTAGGTCCAATTTTCTTGTTCTTTTCTTTTTTGTAACAAATCTCATTCATGAACTTAAGAAACTACAAATAACCTAAGAAAAGAGACCCGGATTGGCGATCTCGAACAGAAATACTAACACACCACAAACAAACGGTACTTTCATGTCTGACTTTTCCAATAAAAGGAGAGCAATCCTCTAGAGAGAGGCAGAGTTTCTCAAATAATTGTACTGTGTATTGGGATTAGTCTCCTCGTAATCTAGTATCAATAAGAGGGTGTTTACAATACGCAAAACTAATTCATGCCCTTCAAGTGTGAAAAACATGAGCATCAGAGGAAACTAAACAGATTGAGAGAAAGATCTCTATTGCATTGTATTATTAGATTGACAAAGCCATAGTACATATACAAGGATTACAATGAGAAAAAAGGAAACAAATTATACAAAAGATACGTACAATATTATGACAACACCAAAATATATATGCAGTTAAAGAGAAGATATGAAAAGATACTATAGCATCTTGTAACAAAGTGCAGTGATTTTGAACTCGAATAAATCAAGTAACTTCTCAGAGTTTTAGATTGGTAGACCAGAAATTATGTACGTGCGTCACATGCGGGATATTTGACCTTTAGATGTGCAGCTGGTATTCAACCTTATGATGTTGCTGCTAAGATACATCCATACTGCTGATTGTGTTGGATCAGATAAGATTATAAACTAACTACTTATTCAGTCTTTTGTCGAAGAAAAGCTAGAGTTTTTTGGACAAATCTTATTCATGAACTTACGAAAATACAAATAAACAAAGAAAACAGACATGGATTGCGCGATCCCAAACGGAAATACTAACACACCACAAACAAAGAACAACGAAAAACAAACACACAGGAAACAAATTAAGATCATTTTGCGCAAATCGAAGTGGACGCCGCATGCAATCAAATAGTTCAACCATCATCAATGCCGACGACGAAGCGATCTTTACTTCAAAGGAATCGATTCAAACACTATCGTATAGCCGTAGCCGCTGTTGCCAGTAAAAATGCCGTCGATCTTTTCATAAACTTTTGGAGTCCCATCTTTCAAGACGTCGTACTGAGTGTACGAGAAGGGTATGTCGTACGAAAGCCGTGTTGCCATCAGAGTCCCATTCACCCTAGTCCTGGGTGGGACAGGGATTGTTTGCACAGTCCCCACTTCAAGTTTTTCTTCCTTCCCTCCTCCTTTATTCCAATTGAAAGTATACTCGGAGGAAGCCTTCATACTAAAACCAGTCTCATTTACAACTGGGAGTTTAGCAGTGATAGTCGCCTCGATACCCGCTTTCACTGTATGATTGTTACTCCAATTAGTTGTATCAGTGACTGTGCTGGTGAGCTTTAATTCTGACGTCACGGGAATGTCAGAGTCGTTAATCACATGATCAGGTATGAGTGCAACATCTGCCTTATTGTATCGCCTTGCATGACCAAAGTCATATTCGACGTTACTGATCTTCCTTGAGATAACGGGCTCGTCAATCACCATTGTTCTCTCGGCATCTTGGTGGTATCTCTGTGTGGCGAGGCAGTTCTCTTTACCACGAGCTGTCAAT
>JAJJWW010008077.1:0-21774 GCA_023531295.1 Papaver armeniacum | reverse complement strand
GTTCCCTCGGAAGTTCCAAGTTTTCTTTCTGTTTACGTTACACAATTTCCAACCATATTCCAATAATCCCAACTTGATAATTGGAGATATAGCTTGTAAACAATATTGGTTTGAAGTTTCTCTCACAACTTGTTTGAGATTGATTTCATTCATAGTATTTATATGGATTACATGAAATTCTGAGATATGAATATGAAACGAGAAATAAACTAGAGAATAGGTACATCGGTAGAATAGGAATGTACAACAAGACTAAACCTAAACAACTATAGACTAGGACTTCTTAACAAAGAAATAGGAGGACCGGGGAGGATTATAACAACCTGTACATATGTGAAAGATGTATGTACACACGTGATATTTAATACCCCCCCAGTTGGGCTAGTAGAGCCAGGCGAACGCCCAACTTGCCAACAAAACGACAAATTGTGGAGCTCCCAACGGCCGTAAGAAACATCGCTGCCAGTTGATCAGCGGATTGAAGATGTTTGGCAAAAATCAAACCACGAGTAATTTTTCACGAACAAAATAAATACATTTTGATATGCTTAGTCCGTTCATGAAAAACTGATTTTGAGCAATGTGACTGCGGCTTGGCTATCACAAGAGACAAGATAGGAGAGGGACATGGAATATGCATGTCGGTGAAGAGATAATATAACCATTGTAGTGCTGCCGGTTAGATTGGCTAAAGCACGGTATTCAGCCCCAGGAAGAAACGAGCCACGATGGAATTTATTTCTTGGATTTCATGAAATAGGACTATAGCCTATTTTAACCAAATAACATTTGTAGTAGAACGGCGGTAAATGGACATCCACCCGGTCGGAATCCGTAAAAACCATGGAGGGGAAAGAGTACTCTTTGGAAGACAGAATATGCCATGACCAATGGTTCCTTTTAGATAACGGAGAATACGATGGCGGCATCGGGTGAGATGTGCGGGGTTTCTGCATAAAGCGGCCATAAATAATTGACCTGAATAAGTTATGTCAGACGAGTAATCCAAAAGATATGGAGACGACCAATAAGGCGTCGAAAGGACTTGGATCCGACAACTCCTTACCATCGGTTAGTGTTAACTTAAGATGTGCATCCATCTGGAAATGATGAAATCTGAGCACCGGTGAGACCAGAAGTCTTTGAGAATATCAAGGATATATTTACGTTGACAAAGGAAAATCCCTTTTAAGAACGAGATACCTCAATGCCTGAAAATATTGCAAGCGGCTGGTCTTTATTAGAGAAATAAGAAGCTAGACGAGCTTAAGTGAATTGATGAAGCTATTTATCCCATCATGCGATTATAATTATGTCACCGACATAAAACTAAAACAAAAATCGAAATTCGTTACCTCAAGGATATGTGAACAGAAAGTGATCACATAGAGATTTTTGAAAACCTTGAATTAATAAGACCGAAATGGAAGTTTGGCAAAACCATTGACGAGGCTTGTTTAAGGCCATAGAGGGATTTCTTAAGTTTGAATACTTTAGACTCACCTTTACGTACTAGACCCCGTGGAATCGCATATAGATTTCTTCATCAAGGTCACCTTGAAGGAATGCATTGTTCACATCCACTGTAATGACCGACCATTGCCGCCAGCAGACAAGAACACGCTAACGTGACTAACTTGGCAACGGTGCAAATGTATCGTAATAATCAATTCCTTCACCTTCGAGTATCCCGCGGCAAAGACGAACTTTATAGCGTTCAATGGAGCCATCGTAGTTGAATTTGATTTTAAAACCACTTATGTAATTCTTTGTTTGGCTGTAAGGCAGTAAATCAACCATTATCAAGTATCATTGGCTACCAAGGCTAAAATCTCTTTAGCCATTACGGCCGCCACTTTGGACACTTATTAGCACAGAAAAGATTTTGGTTCTTGATGAAAAACAATGAGATAAGAAAGCCTTGTTCTCGCTTGAATTTATCATAAGATAAATGAGTCCATCCAACGGATATGCGTAGTGGATTGACATTGCTAGTTGAATGTTGATAGTCTTGTAAAATGGGACAGGGGATGATGATCACAATCAGAAGCGCAATGTTCAGTTGGAGGAATTGGATTGATTGGTCTTGTGATGATGGCGGACACCAGGATGAAGAGGCAATGGGATGTGCCAATGAAGACGAATAATTCGGAGATGATTCGAGTGCATTGGAGGGCTGACACAGATAGATCGGGCAGTGGAGTGACAAATGGGCGTGAAGAATGAGTGTCACCGAGGTGAGTCAATGATCCGGCACGAAGGTATTGGTCGCAGTAGGGAACAGATGGACCGTGATGTTTGCAGGGGAGATATAGCCAGGTGTGATTGAGGAGAAACTGAGAAGGAGGAATGGAAAAACCAACATTCTCGAGATTTGACAGCTGGAATGACTGCAGTTTCAGCGGAGAGAATGAACCAAAGCAGTTTAGTTGTGAGGAGATGCACCTTGAAATACTTACGGGAGAAATATTAATGGAGTCATAGAGATAAGATTCTCAAGATTGTACAGGGTCTTGTGCAATGGAATTATGAGATAAATCATTAAATGGGAACATTTGTTCATGAAACACTACATCTCGAGAAGTGTAAATGGATTTAGTTTCTAGATCATATATCTTGTAACCCTTTTGACCATGGGGATATCCATCAAAACTCCGGGTTTGGTACAAATTTGTAGAAATGCGAGTGTTTCTGTAAACAAAACGACCAAAATACGGAGATGAGTATAATCGGAAATTGTTGAAGTAGTATCTCATGAGGGGATTTATGAGATAATCTGGAGATGTAATTTATTGATTAAATAAATGTGGCTAGAACACATTCTCCCCCAAACAGGGGTAAATTGGATTGGAATCTTAAGGACCTTGGTTACGTTTAACAAGTGTCGCCATGCTTGCGTTCAACAACACCATTTTGTTGTAGGGGGTATAAACACAACTTGTTTGATGAAGAATACCCTTTTCATTAAAACCAGACTGAAGTGCTTTCGATTTAAATTCGGCACCATTTATGGGGCCGAAAGGTTTGTAATGATGGGATGATTAAATTATCGACACCACAAGAAATGGTGGTAACCTTATGACCAAACTGATTCATAACAAAATTAAAAATATTGGAGAAACTTTAAAGTTTCGGTTTAGGATTTCATTAGAAAGACCCAAGTGCATCTAGAATAGTCGAATCACAATAGTAAGAAAATATTTTGCATAGGAATGAGACCTGAATTGAAAAAGGACCCCATATATCGAGCATGGATTAATTGAAAAACATGAGAAGATAAAGAAACACTTTTATTAAACTTAAGGCAGAGTTTGTTTATTTTGGACAAACATCACAAAAGTGATTACAGGAAGAATGAATGTAAGGAAATTGACTAGCTAAAAATTTAAAACAATCCATGTTTGGATGGCCGAGACAATGATGCCATGGATTAACAGACTTATTCGTTTGAGCAGATAAAGCAAATGGTTGATAACCAAAGTGGTAGAGGGCACATGAATGCATTTACTCCATCCAATCTCCGTTTTCGTTTGTGATCTGAAAAACGCAAGATCCGTTTGAGAATGATACACACAATTAGTGTTTGAGTCAATTGACCCACGAAAGCAAGTTAAATTTAAAACTTGGGATATAGAAAACATTCAACGATTTGATAGTGGGTGACAAATCAACACACCCAATATGAGTCACGGATGTATGTGATCCATCTGGTAATTGAACATGGATTGGTTTAGGAACCAAGTTATGAGAAGTAAATAATGATAAAGAAGAACAAATATGGTGAGTAGCACCACTATCTACAATCCAAGAATTAATAGTACAAGAAAGAGACATACCCGCGAAGTTGGCGAAAGAAGGATTATCACCGAGCGACATTGGATTCCAGCAGCGACAAGAGGTGCTGGTATTGGGCTGCACTAATATTCGGTGCGGCATGAGGCCGGGTGCAGCGGGTAAGGCAAGAGCAGCCATAGCAGCATCGGGCCACGAGAAGATTTTGGTAAATCTTTAGGATATCCATTCAACTTCCAAAAAGTTGTTCTAGAGTGACCAATTTTGGTGCAATAATCACGAGAATGGCACGGGGACGTTTATTATTACCGGGAATAGTGATGCCTCCGGCACCGGGATGTGCATAGTTCCTCGAACTTCTATAATCATCACGAGAAACATTCAAAGTAGGTGATTCAATAGATGGAGCAGAAGAAGAGTTTATACCTTGTTGTTCCTCCTCCTCCGCTCGACATGATTGTAAATCTTAGCAGATGAAGGCATAGGCTCCATGAGAAGGATTTGACCGCGAGAAGAAAACGATCGTGTAACCCTTGTAAGAACTCCATGGCTCTATCCCTATTGTGATTGTCGACGTAGTTTTTGCCGGCTCCACAAATGCATGGCTCGGCGGGGCCAAAAACATCCAACCGTCCCGAGAGACTTGGAGTCTTGTGTAGTACATCGCCACACCGAGATTGTCTTGTTTCAGATTGGAGATAGATTGCTTTAATGCATACAGCTTGGATGCATTGTGATGGGAGAAACGAGACTTGATTTCCAGCCATTGCTCTCTTGCAGATGGAAAGTTCATTGTGCTTCCTCTCGATTTCCCGATCAGCGAGTTTGAAATCAACTCCCAACAAGATCATCGCAACGCGTCCAAAGTGTGGAAGATCGACCGAACTTGTTGGCTTCTTAACCGTGCCATCAATATAGCGGTTTTCCTTTTACTGCTCGAGTGCTTTCATCATTCCCACCCAGTGCGGTAATTATATTTGGTTAGAAGAGGAGTAAAGATCACGGATGTGGGATTGTCTGCTGGATGGACGTAATAGGAGATTTCACGGGAGATAGTGCTTGATGTCTTTGTCGGAGATGGTGTTATGAGTGAGTTTCCATTGTTTGAGAATCGATTGAGAATCATCAACACCATGGATATTGGTTAAAAAAATAAACCCTAGCTCAATATACCATAAACGAATATTGGTTTGAAGTTTTCTCTCACAACTTGTTTGAGATTGATTTCATTCATAGTATTTATATGGATTACATGGAATTCTACAGATATGAATATGAAACAGAAATAAACTAGAGAATAGGTACATCGGTAGAATAGGAATGTACAACAAGACTAAACCTAAACAACTATAGACTAGGACTTCTTAACAAAGAAATAGGAGGACCGGGAGGATTATAACAACTCACATATGTGAAAGATGTATGTACACACGTGATATTTAATAGCTTGTGTGGCACACAAAAGCGGTGAAACGAAGAACGAGAGAAGAGTTGAATAAATGAACAACGAAATACTTACATTAAGAACATCATTCAAGAAAACTCCGGTATGTAAATCGGAAATTTCTTATGATTTATTAATCGAATGCAAGTTAGTAACTCACAGTGATTAGGCATGAACAAACTCTCAATCTTCTCAACCTTTGCTTCTCCAAGAACTCTTCGGAATCTTCGCCTCAAATTTATAGCACTGACTATGATGACTTTGTCGACTAAATAGAACCGTAATCTAGCCATGTGATAAGCAACAAAACCGCCTAACTTGCAAGAATCGAATACCTCGCAACACCTAACGACTCAGCCAATTTCCCATCGAAACCGCTTGAAAAAATCTCGAACGCTCGGAAGATTTAATTATGGACTTGCCAAAAATATAAGGTCGAGGACGTCAAAGTGAAATGGGTAGAGAGACATTGAACTTGCCTACTCCATTTACCCAATGAGTGGCGCAAAACCATGGAGTAGGACAAGTGGCGGTAGTTTGATGGTTGTTTTGGTGACTTGAATGGATAGTGGTGTCAGAATCAATATCGACGGATTTTGGAGTGAGCCCAGAGGAAGTGAATGTGTTTTTGAGATAAGATGAAAAACATGGTAACAAGACTGAAACAAGAGGAGGATGTTGCTGTTGCGACTGTAACAATAAAACACTAAAAAGAAGATGTGAATAAGATATAAGTAAAATTCTTTGAAAGGTAAATAAGCACTCAATGGACAAAGAAATGCAAGACAAGAGTCACGTGTTCAACACGCTTGTCCTTAACACAATAGTTGGCCAGACGCCTCAAGAATGAGTGATGCCTATACCTACATGGGTCAAGTTGTATCCAGGGATAAAATCATTGCCGTATTGTTAGCACTACAATGCTTGCCCCCCATCTGAACTCAGCAATGAAAGCACGGAAGAAAGAAAGAAGACCACACGAGAGGGAGAGAGACGAAAAGAAGAGGATAGTAGCTCTGCAGACACAAATTGAAATGAATAAGTCGAGTGGTTTATATAGGGGAAGAGAGAGGTCGAATTGATGTGCATTAAGTGAATTAAAGAGAGAATAAAGAGAATTAATGACAAAATAAATTCGAATTAATTTTCAAGATTTTCCATAATGATAATAAAACGACTATGCACATAATGTCGACATTGAGAAAAAGCGGAAAGAAATAATTCTCTCAGGTCAAACGCCCCCACAATTAATGACAAAATTTAATTTAATTTAAATTCTTTTAGTAATAAAATCAAAGGAATTTTTGCCAAAAAGGAATGTCTTGGTTGACTTTGTCCACGATGGTGGCATTGAGCACAGCCCTAAGCCCAAGCCTTAGTGGAATCAAAAATATTTCGCCACCCGTTCCACCCACATTGTTTTACTAACTATCCATAAAGGAATAGCTATATACTGGATATCATCTTTAGTTATACCCAATGTGGGACTAAAGGTCATATTTCATTCACTCATATGAAAATGAGTTAGAGCTCTTAGAGACCCAAAGGTTCGAAGTTCCATTCCCACCAAAACCATAAAATCAAAACATTAAAGACTCATTTTCTCCAACAATCCCCATTAATGAAATACCGATAAAATCAGGAAAACGAGCGAGAAATACCACTTAGGCAAGAGGTGTCATGAGGGTCTTGAACCTTTGTTAGTGAGAAATCACGACTACTTGATGGATAGTGAACGATGTCTTGAACTGCCATCGTTGGTGTAATCACGCGATAATAACCACGCGTGATATCTCTCTAGGTGCTGTCAAGTTCGTGCCGTTGTGTCCTCCTTTTGGCCCCGGACAAAATCCGTTTCTCGAATGCTTTAGAGAATCGGCTCTATTCTCATGAAGCGACCCACTTCCACATTCGGATAGGTGAGTTCCATCAAGAGTGTTCTTGCTACACCCCACTTCAATCTTAAATTGAAACTATAGAACTCATTAAGACTTAGTTAAAAGTCATCCTTCATGCAGATCCACACTATCACGTCTACACCATAGGGAGGGGCGGAGAATAAAATTCTACGATAGTTGTTTACCTTGACCCGCCACAAATTAGTTGTCTCATTCAAACCTTGATCTTGGGATCTCCAGTGTGAGTTGAGTATCCTTCATGGCAAGTTTATTTAATGAGCCTAAGCCCCATCCCCTCGATGCATTATTAACTATCTCCTTGGACAAACCTTTCGTCAAAGGGTCCATGATATTCTCCTTAGACTTTACCCAATCAATTGAAATATCGCCTTTTTGAAATTAGTTTTTTCAGTATTATGTCTTCTTTTAATGTGTATAGACTTACCATTATAGTAGTCTGTTTTTAGCCTTAGCTATAGCAACAATTATCTAATGTATAGATATATTGTGCAGGCCTATGCAGAGGAATGTCTTCTAAAAAGCATCTTATCCAAGCGGCTTCCTCTCTGCTTTATCTAACGCAATAAACTTTCATTCACTTTGATGGATCGAGCTATGCAGAGTCTGTTTGGAACTCTTCCAAGAAACAACCCCACTGCTAGAAGTGAAAACATATCCACTCGTAGACTTAGTCTCTCTGAGTCCGATATCCAACAGCATCACAAAATCCCTCAAGGACTCGGGTACCCTTCATAATTTAAACAAAAGGTCAAAGTGTATTTCAAATACCTCAACACTCTAAAAAGTGCATCCCGGTGTTCTGTACTGGATTACAAGTATACCTACTTAACCTACTCACGGCTAAGCTATGTCCTGCCTAGTACGATTCATCAAATACATCGAGACTTCCTATAACTCGTGAGTATTCAAGTTGTGACACTCCATTACCCTTATTCTTTTGAGGTTACAACAAGGATCATACTAATAAAAAAGAGTTTACAATCAAAATGATTGAATTTTTCTAAGTGTGATTCAACATAATGAGATTGACTAAGACTATAAAAATTAGAATTTCTTCTAATTTTCATCCCTAAGATTACATCTGCGGGGCCTAAGTCTTTCATGTCAAAGTTCTCATTTAGCATGCTCTTAGTGGAATTAATTACATCCATGTTTGTACAAGTATAAGCATATCATCAACATACAAGCATACAATCACACATGCATCATTCACAAGTTTAGTATAGACACACTTGTCAGATTCATTGATTTTAAAACCACTAGAAAACATTACATGATCAAATTTTTCATGCCATTGTTTAGGTGCTTGTTTCAATCCATACAAAGATTTTTCAGTTTACAAACTTTGTTTTCACAACCTTTCATTACAAAGCCCTTTGGTTGTTCCATGTAAATTTCTTCATCTAATTCACCATTTAGAAAAGCCGTTTTACATCCATTTGATGTATCTCTAGGTTATGAACCGAATATAGCAATTAACATCCTAATGGAAGTAATTCTCATAGCAGGTGAATAAGTATCTAAGAAATCTACACCTTCCCCGTTGTTTATAGCCTTTAGCTACTAACCTAGCCTTGTATTTTTGAACAGTTCCATCTATGTTACGTTTCCTCCGAAGATCCACCTACATCCTATGGCCTTACACCCCGGAGGTAAATCTACGACTCCCACGTATCATTTTCTTTGATGGATTCCATCTAACTAATGTATGACTCTTTTCACCATGGAGCTTGAGGAAGAAGTCATGGCTTCTCTATAAGTCGAGGATCTGACTCTGCTAGTGTTACGAAGTCGGCCGAGGTCCAAAGGAGGTTTTGGTTCTAGCCCTTTTACTTCTCTAGGCTCAATTTCTACTTCGTCTTCCTCTAAAGGTAAAGTCCCAGTAGTTGAAGGGACATCTAGGGGATCAAGACCTCTCTTACGAGATTCAGTTTTCAAAGGAAAAACATTTTCAAAAAACACAGCATCCCTAGACTCCATAATAGTATTCATACCAATTTCAGAAATATCAGAACTCACAACCATAAATCTATATGCAGTAGTATGTTCAGGATACCTTATGAAGAACACGATCAACGAGTTTTGGGTCCTATCTTGGTTGCCTTAGGTTTAGGGATGGCAACCTTAGCCAAACACCCCCACACTTTGAAGTATGCAAAGAAGGTTGTCTACCTTTCCACAATTCATATGGAGTTTTATCGATCCTTTAAAGGGTACTCTATTCGGGATATAGCGAATAGCAGGGAGGATAGCTTCCCCCACAAGTTCGAAGGTAATCCCGAACTAATTAACATGGCATTCATCATATCCTTAAGGGTGCGGTTCTTACGTCGCCTACACCATTAGGCCGAGGTGAATAAGGAGGGTAACCTCGTGTATTATGCCATGTTCTGCCACAAATCTCTCTATCGGAACTCGTACTCACCACCACTACTATACCTAATCTGCTTTAATGGTAGTATTTAATTGGTTTTCAACTTCTAGTTTATACATCTTAAAGGCTTCTAAGGCATCATCCTTACCTCTAAGCAAATATATGATAGCATACCTAGTACGATCGTCTATAAAAGTAACGAACCATTTCTTACCACCTCTAGTTTGAACCAGATTTCATGTCAATTAGAGTCTCCTGAATTAATTCTAAGGGTCTAGAATTTCTATGAACTCTTTGTTAAAAGGTTTTCTAGCATACTTTGATTCTACGCATATTTCACATTTGTGTTCCTTTTCCAAACTAAATTTGGGTATGCATTACCTACATTAGCCGATTTATGCATTGACTTATAATTTACATGTCCAAGTCTACCATGCCAAACATTCAAAGACTCACAAACATAAGCGGAAGAATCATTCTCATTCATTACAGTGAGAGTTTACATTAAGCTTTCTATACCCTCGGTCTTATAACCCCACCCCATAATCCTTACCCTTAGTTACAACACATTTCCCAGATTCTATTACAATATTAAATCCCTTATCATCTAAAACACCACAAGAAACAAGATTTTTGGCGGATTCTGGAACATGAAGAACTTCATTCAAAGTGAGAGTCTTGCCGGAAGTGAGCTTGAGCCCAACTTTGCCTTTTCCCACAACCGAAGTCAGGCAGATGAGTTACCCATATAGAGTTTTTCTCCTTCCCTACCTTATTATGGAGGTGAACATGTCTTTGTTCCCAGACATGTTTGGTAGCACCGAGTCTACCCACCTCAGTCTCTCACATTTGTTACCAAATTAACTTGAGACAACGTACCCCGGAAAAATTCATCTTTGTTGTTTTCAACCAAATTAGCATTATTTTTCTTTTTAAGGTCCTTACTAAGTTTCTCCCGGTGAACCGCCATATGGCCAGGATTTCCACACGCATAACAATCACCCTTAATTTTATTAATGCTAGATTTTGGTTTTTCAAATATACCTTTCTTGCCGGGGGGTTTCTTGGAGTTGTTTCGGTTCTTGTCACCTTTTCGGCATTGGAGCCTTTGTGTTAGTCCGCATGAGCTTTGTTAGACATGTCCCTTGCAAAAAGATACATTTTTGTCCTTGGAGCACAACAATTCTTCAACTTGAATCTTCTTACCCAAATCAACCCATGGTAACCACCCGGTTTCATGTCTCGCTTCTTCTTGTACTCGGACCGGGAAGAAGGCAATTTCTCAATGACCCAGAGACACTTGAAAAGTTTCATCAATCACCATACCTTCCTTAAGAATTAGATTCATAATTTGCTGGAATTCAAGGAATTGATCAACCACAGACGTTGTCATTCGACATTTTATATTCCATGAACCTAGCTACCAAGAATTTCTTGCTTCAGTGATTTGACTTGGTATTTTGCCTCCAAAGTGACCCATAAATCAAAAGAAGAAAAGTTCTCCTTAGCATTGTAAAAGTCATACGAGCATCTTACGAGCAATTCGAATATGATTTTTAGCCATGTAGTTATTCCTCTTCCATTCTTCTAAAAACGGACTCACGACCCAAGATCATTCAAGGATTCATCAAAGGTTTTAACATAAGAATCAGTTCATGGTAACCTTTAAAAACAACATTTTTATCTGCCACCTCTTAAAGTCTTTCCCGAGGAAAATTTTGCAGGCCTTTCAACATCGTTTCTTACCCATTGTTACGTATGAGAGAAGAACTATTGTGTTAAGATTATTGGCGACCGTAACAATAAAACACTAAAAAGAAGATGTGAATAAGATATAAGTAAAATTGCCGAAAGGTAAATAAGCACTCAATGGACAAAGAAGCAGAAGACAAGAGTCACGTGTTCAACACGCCATCCTTAACACAATAGTTCGACTCCAAGACGCCTCAAGAACGAGTGATGCCTATACCCTCGTGGTCAAGTTGTATCCAGGATAAAGAAGTTTCTGCAAGTATTGTTAGCACTACAATACTTGCCCACTCATACGAACTCAACAAAGAAAGCACGGAAGAAAAGAAAGACCACACGGAGGAGAGAGACGAAAAGAAGAGGATAGTAGCTCTTCTCGACACAAATTGAAATGAATAAGTCGAGTGGTTTATATAGGGAAGAGAGAGGTCGAATTGATGTGCATTAAGAGTGAATTAAAGAGAGAATAAAGAGAATTAATGACAAAATAAATTCAATTAATTTTCAAGATTTTCCATAACAAGCAATAAAACTACCATGCACATAATGCTCATATTGAGAAAAAAACGGAAAGAAATAATTCTCTCCAGGTCAAACGCCCCTGACAATTAATGACAAAATTTAATTTAATTTAAATTCTTTTTAGTAATAAAATCAAAGGAATTTTTGCCAAAAAGGAATGTCTTGGTGACTTTATCACGATGGTGGCACGAGCCCCAGCCCTAAGCCCAAGCCTTAGTGGAATCAAAAATATTTCGCTTTTGAACCGTTCCACCCACATTGTTTTACTAACTATCCATAAAGGAATAGCTATATAGTGGATATCATCTTTAGTTATACCCAATGTGGGACTAAAGGTCATATTTCATTCACTCATATGAAAATGAGTAAGAGCTCTTAGAGACCCAAAGGTTCTAAGTTCCATTCCCACCAAAACCATAAAATCAAAACATTAAAGACTCATTTTCTCCAACGGTTATGACAACTTAAAGTGGAGAAGTATAGAGTTCTAGTTTCTTAACCAAATTTCATCCGTTTTTTTTATTTTATTTTTGATTGAAAGGGGAATATGTATATATTAAAAGAAGAGGAGGATGTGCTGTCGCATGTTTTGCTTAAGAGGTAAGATAGTTAATTAGCTTGAAAATTTTCTGAGTTGAACAAAAAAATATAATTATTTCTTTGAAATCAAAGTCAAAGTCAAATCGAGTGGCTTAACATGTACTGGGATGATTCATTCCTCATTAAACTTTATTGAATAATCTTGCTTCTCACAAGGAACCCCTCTATTGACTTTGAATAATCTTGTTGCACTCGAGATGTCGAGAAGGCAGTCAAGCTAGCCATCCTCAGGAGGGTTTAAGGGTTGATAGTTCAAACGGTACTTTCATGTGTGACTTTTCCTATAAAAGGAGAGCAATCCTCTAGAGAGAGGCGGAGCTTCTCAAATAATTGTGTTGTGTATTGGGATTAGTCTCCTCGTAACCTAGTATGAATAAGAGGGTGTTTACAATACGCAAAACTAATTTATGCCCTTCAAGTGCAGTGATTTTGAACTCGAATAAATCAAGTAACTTCTCAGAGTTTTAGATCGGTAGACCAGAAATTATGTGTTGGGTGCAATAATCAAAAACAAGGAAAAAAAATCAAATAAGCAAAAGTTATTGATACTTAGCTCCTTTATAGTGGAAGTGATCGATTTGATGAAATCAGACGAGCTCCCCAAATCTCTCGCAACAACAACAAGGCAAAACTTTGGAAAAACAGCGCATGAGTCACGTGTTCAACACGTTGCCCTTAAGACATTAGCGCCCGGCTACACTCAAGAGTGATGCTATAGCCCTCACAGACGGATATCTTCAGGATAAAACACCCTACTACACCTACTACTAGCATATGTAGTAGATGCTCAACTTGAGCTTGGCAACTCAGAAAAAGCTGACCATGGAAAATCACGAACGCTTAAGAAACGCTATAAAATATTTTCCCTTAGGGGTCCCTATAAAATATAGAGCAACTCCTTTCCCATAGATTTTACAAAAGTAGTGAATTTGTTTATATAATTGACAAATACAACTTAAGAAGAAAAACTCCCCGATGTGGGACTAAAAGGTTTATATAGTCTCTTAAAACTACTAAAAATTGTAACTCCACAATGTGGGACTAATAAGTTTCATTCACAAAAGAAAACAATAAATTATAATTTTTATTAAAACTTGAAAAATTATTTTTTATTAATCGTTTTCCAACAATCCCCCACATGAATGAAAACTCGATAGAACATGAAAACACAGAGATCTTGGTAAATCAACATCCCAATCTCACGACCCAAACATACTGAACAGATAGATGGATCGTGCAAGTATTGAAATCATACTAGTCATTTCTACATCCTCTCCCTCACACAAGTGTGTCAACCTAGGTCATACTATGGATTGCAGAAAATCATAGTATAGAGAGCTTTCATCTTTAGTTCCTCACAAGTGAGACTAAAGGTTCCTTTCACCAAAGTGAAAAAGCATGAACTAGTGAACCCTTAGTGACCCTTAGGTCCTAAGTTCCAAAGAATACCAAACCATCAAAAAAACGTAAAATCACATAAAAAAAACGCAGAAATACCATTTGAAGCAGAGGTGTCCATGAGGTCTTGAACCTTTGCTTAGTGAGATATTACCGGAATTACTTGCTAGAGACAAGCATAAACATATGTCTTGAATCATTAGCGTTTGATGTAATTCGCGATAAAAAACCACGATTATATCTCCAAGGGTGTTGCCAAGTCTGGCCATTTTGTCCAATTTGGCCCTCGGACATATCCTCGTTTTCTCGTAATGCTCTAGAGAATCAAAGCTCATATTCTCATAGGAAGCTGCCCCACTTCCTCATTCGGATAGGTGAGTTTCCATAAAGAGTGTTAACTGTACACCCCACTAATCTTAAATTCAAACTATAGAACTCATTAAGACTTCTTAAAAGTCATCCTTCACATGCAAAATACACTATCACGTCTACACCATAGAAGGGACGAATGAAATTCTGCGATAGTGTACCTTGACCCACCACAAATTAGTTGTCTCATTCAAACCTTGATCATGGAATCTCGACCCGCCAAGGTTGAAGTATCCTTCATGGCAAGTTTAATTTTATGAGCTTAAGCCCCATCCCCTCGATGCATTTCTAACTATCTCTTTGGATAAACCTTTCACAAAGGTTACGCGATATTCTCCTTGGACTTTATCCAATCAATGAAATAACGCGATTGAGATTAGTTATTTTGCTTTAGCTATTACAAACAGCTGGCTAACACAATGTAAATATAATGGGTATGCAGGCCTATGCGAGAGAGAATGTCTTCTAAAAGCATCTTAGGCACTCGGCCCCCTTCTCGTGCTTTATCTCATTTGATACTCTTAGATTCCATAATGAATTGATCAATATATATGCATTTGGAAATCTTCCAAAACAAACCTCATGTTAGAGCGAAACCATATCCACTCGTAGACTTAGACTCCTTTGAGTCAATTATCCAAATTTTGCATCATAAAGTCCCTCCAAAGGACAACAAGATACCTTTCATAAATCAAAATAAAAGGTAATAGAGTATTTTAGGTACCATAATACTCTACTACGTGCATCCCAATGCTCTTGCTCACGACTACAAGTATATCTACCAATAACTTACTCATTAACATAGGCAATGTCCTGACTCTTACGGTTCATTAAATTCACGGACATCCTATAACTCTTGAGTATTCAAGTTAAGATACTCCATTTTCCTTATTTTTCTTGGAGTACAAGAAGAATCGACGGGCGAAATCTGTGTTACAATCAGATCGATTGTATCTCTTAACACAAATTCAACATAATGAGAATGACTAAGACTATAAAATGCTTTGATTATCTTTTAATCCTCATCCGTAAAGATTATCAAAAGCTTTAGTCTTTCAAGTCACCTTCTAATTCAAAGGCATGGTTTTATGGAATTAATCACATCTATGTTTGTATCAAGTATAAAATATCATCAACATACAAACATACAATCACACAGGCATCCTTATCAAGTTACTTATAAATATACTTGCCGATTATTAACTTAAATCTACTACACATTATCTCATGATCAAATGTTCCATGTCATTTACATGCTTATTTGAAAACCATACAAAGATTTTATTCAACTTACAAACTTTGTCTTCATAACCTTTCACTACAAAATCCTCAAATTAGTCTATGTAAATTTCTTTTTTTTTCTAATTCACTCGTTTGGAAAGCCGTCTTAACATCCATCGATGTATCTCCAAGTTATTTTATAGCAAGAATATCAATTAAGATCTCAACAAGTAATTCGTCACAAGTGAATAAGAATCAAGAAATTTACACCTTTGTTTTAGTTTCTATAGCCTTTAGCTACCAACTTAAATTCCTAATATTTTTCCAAAGTTCCATATATCTAACGTATCGACTCATTTACATCCCATGGTCTTACTCCTGAGAGGTAAAACTAGTAAGCTCCTAACTCTGTTTAAATTGACTGAGTCCATTTCACTAAATGAAGCTTCAAATCAAATGGGGTTTCAATAGATGTTATGGCTTCTTTCGTCCTGAGCCTTGATTAAGCTAGGCTTATTAAGAAGTCAAGTCCATAAGAAGTCTGATTCACAATCTTTTTACTTCTCCTAGGGATCAACTCTAATTCATCTTCCCCTTAAAGATAAGTTCCCGACTATTTGAAAATAAATCTAGGGATCAACATCACATCTCTAATGAGGTACATGATTAAGAAAAACATGTTCAAAGAACTTCGACATCCCTAGATTTTGTAATAGTATTCACAACAAAGCCGGAAAATCACACCAAAGTCCGAAAATCGAAATCACAACCAAAAATTTATATGTATATACTCAACATACCCTATATGAAGACACAATCAACATTTTTGGTTTATATCTAGTTCTTTTAGGAAGAGGAATGACAATCTTAGTCAAACACCCCACACTTTGGCGCATTCACAAGAAGGTCATCTACCTTTCCATAAATCATATGGAGTTTCATCCCATCCTTAAAAGTGTACTCTATTTAGGATATACTAGTTAAGAGGACTTGCCTCCCCACAATGCCGTAGATAATCCCGAACTAATCAACATGGCAATTATCATCTCCAAGGATCACAGTTTATGTTCAAGGCTTCTAATTAGTTTTTCAACTTCAAGTCATACATCTTAGGCTTCTAAGGCATCATCCTTATCCCTAAGCAAGTATACAAGATAATACCTCGTACAATCATCTAAGAAAGTTATAAACCATCTTTTACCACGGAGTTTGAGTTGAACTCATGTCAATCTAGGCCTAAATCGAATTAATTCTATGGCTTAGAATTATGTGAACATTTGTGCTAAAAGGTTTTATAGCACATTTTGATTCTACACAGATTTCACTTTTGTGTTCAAAATCCAAACTAAATCGTGGGGTATGGTCTAAATTTTATCCGGTTAGGCATTGACTTATAAGTTACTTCGTTACTAAGTCTTTCACGCAAAAACATTCAATCACACAAAGAAAGCACAAGAATCAACTATGTTCCACTTCGCCGATTTTTCCGTTTATGCTTATATAGACCCAAAGTCCAATAACTCTTGCTTAAAAAATCATTTGCCTAGTTACAAATAAGTTTGCTTCAATTAAAATCTTAAATCTTTTACCAACACCAACCGAACAAGATACAAGATTCTTGCATATGCCCGGAACATGAGAAATTCATTCAATGTGACAATATTACGTATATGAGCTTCGTCAACCTTTCCCTTTATGCAACCTCTGGCAGCGAGATGAGTTACTCATAGAGTTCTTACATCCCCTATCCTTTGACAGAGGTGAACAGTTCTGTTCCAACAAACATTCTTGGTGGCTCCGAGGTCCACCTACACGGTCTCTCACATTGGTTATTGAAATAACTTCCGACATCATGCCACCGAAATCCTTCTAGTTTTGTTTCCCCAACTAAATTAGAATTAACTCTCTACTTATTAAGGTTTTTATGTTGTCAACAATTTACATCGGTCGTGGTGGCTAAGAATTTCTCACTTAACATAACAACCACCCTTAATTAAAGTAATGCCAGACCTGGTTTATGAAACATACCTTTAAATTTAAGACTACGCTTTAGGGTTGTGTTGATTTTCCTCGCATTTGTCATCTTTGGAAGACTTGTGTTCATCACATGCTTGCCATTATTAACCATGTCCCTAGACCAGAAGTTCCCAATCACATATACGTTGCTCCACCTAGTCAGCTTCTCAACACACAGACGTTGCATGCTCGAACCATTGGCCAACCTCTGTTAAAACCAATCAATAACATCCACTTGTAAACTACCACCCTTACGCCAGTAAATTTCAAACGTGTCTTCCAAATTTTGAAAACCATCTTGAATCATCTCAAAGCAAGTCTAGATTCTTCCTTTGCAAGAAAGAAACATTTAGTCTGGTCTGCACCATCATCTCTACTATTCTTTCCACGTACATCATCATTAACACTCAGCTTAGTAGACCTGGTAATGACACAATTCATGAGTTATGACCAAGGCGACACTCCTTAACGAAACAGTATATTTCACATTTTAATTTCTACCCTTGATTTAATTTCTAGGGAATTAATACTAAAATTACGATTCTAAACATGAGGGTAATGGGACCATCCGTTAAATAATCAACCAATCAGAAGAATATGCTAAATATACACTTCGTTATGAGAGTGTGAATGCGATTACACCCAATTCATACTTGCTTCAACTGAAATAAAATTTCAGAATTATTCATGTACGACGTACACTGAGTTTAACTTTTTTAGTAGCACCTTAAACTTGGTCTCACTTTTGCTGTGGTCCACCCTTGCATGTGTAATATCTTTTCTTCCAAATCAAACGTAATACCGAACAACACCCTCTTGATCAAACGTATCTATGTTAATATCCTCTAGTTCGTTCAAGTTTATAAGGAACCAGGACTCTTTTGGGGTTTCGAAAAAATCACCACGTCTTGCATCCCGTCGGTTTTTCTTAAAAACTACTCCCTCCGTCCCACTAATAAGTCGATCTAATTACTTTTAGATTTTGTCCACCATTGGCGATCTAATACTAAAATGCTTAGATATTCCAAATTTATCCTTTTAATTGATTATAAGAAATATAAGAAATATGCATAATTCGATAGTCATGTTTATATTAGGGACGTAGATGTTTTAAAAAATGCTTTTGATAGAGACGAAGTTGTGAAACATCCGTGGTGTGGTTTTGAGAGATAAATCATTTGAAAATTTCACTATTTATTATCCACAAGGTATAATTGTAAAAAGTGCATAAAAAATACTTTTCCTTGCCTTAAAATCATGCGAAACTTCAACTAGCCACTTAATAGTGTGGACGGGAGGGAGCACATTAAGAAATTCTAATGTCTTAAGATTGTTGGGTGCAATAATCAAAACAAGGAAAAAAATCGAATAAGCGAAGAAGTTATTGATATGGCTCCTTTATAAGCCGCAGTTCGGTTTTCCTGAATTCTGGATACTGTCAAAATAGCGTCCCGAAATCTCGGAGAAATCTAATTAGTAAATGCATTACTAATTAATAATTTCTTTACAAATGCATTAATAACCTTAATTAAAAGATTCTTAACTTACTTATGTTTGATCCTGGATTCTCTTCCCTTAGCCGTTAAGAATATCACTGAACAATTATATAAATAAACATTCCACCTTACGTGTTCAAAGTTTTGTCGACATCTGCTTTGTAAGTTCTCTTCACACTTTATTCTTGAAACTGATTTGCCACACTTCCAAGCAAGTTTTAGAAGTGGTTCATCGACTTTCAAGAACTATGTGATTGATCTATGGCAATGTTAATCCCCAATCATGGGTTCTGATTCTGCAAACAGAAGTTTCGATTCTACCTCCATGTAAGTCATGCATAGTCACATGAACTTCCCAAAGAAGTTCGGTACTAGGATCGGTTCCTCACATATATAATATCTAGCCTGTAACTGTGCACGCTGTCCATAGGATCAGTTCCCCTTTACTATAAACCTTGTTTTTACATACAGAGATCGGTTCCCTTTGATGCTCTTGCACCCCTTACTGGATCGATTCCACTTTCACTTACTAGGTTCGGTTCCCTTTCCCTTACAAGGTCAGGACATACAAGGTCGATCATACCACGGTGATTAGCAGATCGGTTTTACTAATCAAGTTATACCAATACATAAGTCAGGCCTTTGTGAACGGTTCTACCAAGAACACAACAAGTTGTGATTTATACTCTATCACACATATTATTGGTTGTTCATAAGATGTCCTGATGAATAACAAAACCAGCCTTTTCAACGTTCCTTTTCGGTCACAGTAGATGGTGGATTTTCCCCCAAGGGGTAAAGTGAAAAACTATACTCGGATCCGGCAATCGGAATGAGTATTGAGGCCCATGTCTCTCATTAAAGCATGAAAGCTCATGCCATAAATCTACATTTGAGAAGGCTGTCCCTTAGAGTATGTAGATGTGTAGTTTCCCAGTTAGAGGCCGACACATCTCATGAATCTTGAGCAATTTAATTAATTACTCAGGATCAGGCAATTGGATGAGTATTGAGACTCATCTCTAGCGTAGCTCATGCCATAAAACCTCTGATCGAGAAGTTTCTAGGAAGATGTAGATGTATGTAGTCTCAAGGTGGGATACGGCTGTCTAAATGTATAGAATGTAGATTGGGTGGCTCCTGGTGATATGCTGCTAGTATATCATGATAACGTCTTGAGGATGCAACCATGTTTTCACGACTATACAAGAGGAATGCCAACTGCCTCCAGCAATTCTTTTGCTCCAGCCTCGAATAATTAATGTCCTGATAAGGAAGCACGCCTTTAGTATAGAGCCATCGATTAATTCTCTCAGTGCTTAACAGAATGTCGACCATCTTCTGCTACAGTTGCCAGGTCATGTTCAATCACTTCAAGTTAGCCGGTTCTTCAGTAAGATTCCACCGGTTAGTGATACGATGTTACGTCGAGGCGAGGCATCTGAATGAGCCACGAATGAGGCCTGTTCAAAGTACATTACACCGAAGTCGCTCGCCAGCAATAATGTCACTGGACCGGCGATTTGAACGCGATCCGACCGACGACATTTCCATCACCAGATGAATGACAGTGAACCTATGCAGAAATGAAAAGGAGGAAGAATAATATCATCAAATCGCCAACAAGCGCTGCCGGAAATTGAGGCTCATCAGCCGCGGACAGTCATGCAGTGACACGGTCCAGTCACACATGTTTGTATATTTTGTCTATCATTTTATTATTTTCATGAGTCTCGTAGAAAATTCTCATGTGACAAGGCAAATCTCCCCGTCGTTTGCAAGGAAATTCTCTAATCTCATGATTCACATCAAAATAATAAAATTAGGGAAGCCTGTCATGCGGACGATGAAAGCATTGACCCGTAAGCCCTATACCCACAGCAAGTGGCCCCGGTCCACCTCACCTGAGGAACCAATGTTTTATTAACTCCTCTCAAATTATGAAAATTCCCCCCAGGTTCCAGTGGTTTCCACCTAAAGCCATCAAAATTCCTGATTTGTGAAGGTACCTAAAATCCATGAAAAAATATTATAGGAGTAGGAAAACTGCGTAGTTGACCGGGCTCCTGCCCGTGTGTACCAAGCTAGATACCCACAAGCCTAATTACCATACTTTTGTTATTGTTTATTCTTTAGTTTCCAGATTCCATGAAAACTCTGATTTCAACAAATACTGTGGTTCCCAAACAAATCTCTCTGAATTTTCTAAAAATTCCTAAGATCATGAAAATTATCAAATGGAGGCCCTTTCTGGACCGTGCCCATTGGCCGGCCGGCCATCACCTTGGCCATTACGGGTCCTCCACCATTCTATTTTATTATTATTTTATCCCTATATCATCTCATACATTTCTAATTCAACAAACTCTAGTTTCATGATTTCCTAGAATGGAAAATACATAAAATCACATAATAACAAGTATTGGGACCCGTGCTTCTTATCATGTGTGCTCTAGCCATAGCCAGGTCCCACACCTTCTAATTCTGACCCAATTATTATTTTCATCATCTCATGTATTTTCCTAGTTTCAACAAGCCACAGTTCTGCACTGTTTCTGAAATATTGCTCAAATCATGGAAAATAAACTCAGGGTAGAACAGGACTACAGTCACACAGTCAGCCCTTGGCCATTTGTGAGAGGTGAGTGTATTCTGAGCGGCAGATTCGCATGCTGTCAATTTTAACCAGTTGCTCAATTACTCATATTGGACAAACTTCTTTCAAACAGTAAGAGTTTGCCAAGCAACCATCATTAATTTCAGCCACCAAGGCAGCCCCACTTTGACCCTCTGCATTGATCCTGATTAAGCAACCAGTTTGTATTTGTAGCTCCACATGACGTTCCCTATCAATAGTCAATAGCGTAATCGATC
>JAJJWW010008076.1:0-248749 GCA_023531295.1 Papaver armeniacum | reverse complement strand
GGCATGGTTGGCATGCCTTGGCGCATGGTGAGGCTAGCATGGTTGGCATGCCTTGGCGCGGAGATGTGGCTGGCATGGTTTGCCATTGACACAGTGGTGCGGCTGGCATGGTTGGCATGCCTTGGCGCGGAGATGTGGCTGGCATGGTATGCCATTGACACAGTGGTGCGGATGCCATGGTTAGATGCATTGGCGCGGTAGCATGAGAATTAGGGTTTGGCATAGATGATGTCGGTCAATGTTAAGGGTTCTGCCGTGGAACATGACCCATGTAAAAAAAAAGGTACCACCGTAATTCTTGCGTAGGCATGCTGATCGATTCAATAAATGTGCTAATGGTCATAGTGACGTCATGTCAGTTGTACAGTTTTACGATTTTAACCCTAAGCTAAAAACCACCATCAACATTAAGTCCCCTGCTTAGCTCGGAACGGGAGCATCGTTGCGAGGTAAGCATAAGATAGTGACAGGCCAAGACAAAAATCGAAACAACAAGTCGTGAAAAGATGGTCAGGAAGGTCCGACTAACCTTTTTCGAGAGGTAAGGAGAGTTCATGATCCCCGTGTTTGGCAGCCTTGCATAGATTCTATTTGTGGTGGAGACCGTGAAGCGGTGAGATGAAGATCGTCGGATTAGTCTGGCTATTCATCATCTTGAATGGGTTAGGGAACATCATGACGCTGGCTCGGCAAGTTGTTGGTGTTGGCGTGGCAAGTCATGGCGCGGACGGCTTGGCGTGGTGGGGCCAAGGCATGGTGCGGATGGTGGTGCAAGGCATGACACGGTTTGGTGACGCAAGCATAGCGCATACGGCCTGGCCCAGTAACGGCTTGTCTTTGCGGGCATGGTTGTCTCTTTTCCCTGCGTGACTCACATAGGAAGTTCTTTCCTTATTCAAAACCCCGCAAGTGTTATGCCCGTAGAAAGGGGGTGTTATTCCTTCCTCATGTCACCTTGTCGGTTTTTTTTTCCAAGTCTCGGTGCTGGCGGCAGAGAAGTAACGATGCGGGCAAGCGTGTCTTAAACATGTACTTCCACGTTTTCTCGCCAAACCCTAATTTACCTCACGTGGCCAGGCATTCCCTTATGTTTGCTAGTAGAAGACGGTTTCATTAGAATCTGATATCACGCCTCAATCCGCGGCTAGTAGGAGGGTTTCCTTTTCGGGACCTCATCGCTCTGCTGGTTATAAGAGATGATCTTGAATCCTTCATCTGCACATGTCGTTCTGAAATCGTGTCTATCCTCTATCCTTTCTCTGGTTTTATAGCGCATAATGGGACCTTCCAATGACATACATGTCTCCAATTTTTCGAGGAGGAACTTTGGAATAGACGAAAACCAGTTTTCTTTTCATGGGGAGGCGTGGAATAGAATTGAATCTCTGTTTCTTGAAGTTGGCGAAATCATTCGGGACATACCTTTGGGGGAAAAACGGGAAGGCGGCGAAGCATCCCAGTGCGTTGGGAGGATTTGGTGCAACAAAAATTCTTCACGGCCCACTGTTAGGGCGGGGCAGTTTTCTTCTCAGTTGAACGGCAGAAGGCCGAGCTTGTGAAACTTTTAGGGGAAAATCAACGTAGCTCCCCTATCCAGGACGGTGTCATAACCCTTGATTCTGATGAATCGGGAAATTCTTCTCGAAAGGTCGCTGAGAAGACTTCCGAGGAAGATGATGATTTTGCGGTTGATGAAACTAAAACAACTTTTGGAGAAGACGGCGAAACTGTTGTCGGCGGTATTGGAGAAGTCGTGGTGGCATATGTTGGATTGGTTGTCGAGGCGGATGTCGATAAAAAGACGGATGATGTTGTTGCTGAGACGACTTTCGGGTGCGATGCTGAGGCTGCTATTGCTGATGTTGCTTCCGGATAGAACTTTTGCTGCCCGAAAGATTGTTGGGGAAAGTGTTTGAAAAAGATCTGACCGAGGCATTGGCAATTCACACATTAGCTTTCTATGACTAGCTTATTCTTCTACATTGTTTCTATTCATCGCTTAGTTGTTCTGATGTTTTGCAGACTTGTTTTTCTTTACCTTCCTTGTATTCACGTCGAAGTTAGGGTTTCTTCAATTTGCATCCTGCTTGCGGTTTCTGTTTATGAATAAAACTTCTCATTTTATATTTTTTTTGAAAGACCCAAGCCTTCCCTTGGAATGGGTGGGTGTTTTTGGTTGTGGTTGGATGGTTAAATGGCTTCTCAATGATTTGGGATTTATTTGGTGTATTTTTTTGAGATTTGGAAAACTCATTCGGAAAGAAATGTATGCCTTTTGAATAAAAACGAAACCCTAAAGAAGAATACAAACGGTGCATTCATCTTGGGGAGATACAAATATTTTGGGGAGGGAAGGAGAAATTGCTGAAGGAAATACTAAGGGAGAGTGGCTGGAAGAGGGTAGTACAACGTTTTAAGGATTGAAAAGCTTGAGCCATCGCGAGTGAACTATCACACCTCCCAACTTGTCTGTGTTGATGAGCTTGCAATAACCTCCCAAAAGGACGTCTTCCACCAGATATGGCTCGTCTTATTTTTCCTTGGGTGAATCGGTCTGAACATCTATCTTTACCGTCACCTTCCCAACTTGAAATGAGTTCACTTTGACCACCATATCTCCGATTTAAAACGAGTTCGGGTGTTGTGTAACCGTTTGAATCTTGGTCTCGTCAATTTCAATGACAGCTTCCAAATTCTTTGCAAAGCGTTTGAATGGCCCAGCGCCCCATTCACATATCTTGACGGCATCCGCGCCAGTAATCGCGCTGAGTCCCCATGACAGAATAGGGGAAGAAATGACTGGTTGTAGAGAAGATCGTTCGGCCAAACTTACTTGCGTTTGGAATCCATGAGTTAGCGCCAACAGGTCATCTCCAGGTATCCGGTTCCATCGGTAACTCGTCGATGCGACAGCAAGTGAGACGGTTTGCTGGAGATTCTTTCGGGCGTTGACATCGGTAGAGGGGATGTTCCCAATTTCGCCTTGTTGTCGAGTACCCACAAGTTCCCCAATATCATGTCGTAACCCAGTTCTTTTTCAATGTGGAATTTGTTATACGTTATAGCGTCTCCCATCTTGATCTCGAGGTTAATGTAGCCGTACGCGTTCAAGGCTTCCCCTCCCGGGTTCTTAATCACGGACGGGGAACGGGTAGCCTCTTGTTTCGTAAATCCTGGAGCTTTCAGAGTCTTGAAAGTAACAATGTTGAAGTCAGAGGCCGTGTCGATTAGCGTGTTGTCGAATTCAATACCTCTTAAATAGGACGTGGTCAGCAGTCCCCAGTTGTCCTTTTCGATTCCGCTCGCTGAGAGAGCTTGGGCTCTTGGCGTGGCTTCCGTCGAGGGAAAAAGCCGTCTGCCCGACATGACACGATTGAGAGATGTGAAGATATCTTGGCGCTCCACCTTGGAAAGGTATAGAATTTCGCATATGTGCTGCATCATGGATCGCACAGTCTCGTGCACGGAGTCCCCAGAGACTCTATAATTCCTCACCGGAAGTGGGTCTCGATGTACTACCTCGTTTCCTAGTTGAAGTTCCCATGCTTCTATCTTTTCTTTGAAGATATGCTTCAGTCTGTTGCAATCACTGTTTAGGTGATGAACAAATCTGTGGTAGTGGCAGTATTTGGGGTTTGCCATCTCGTCCTCAGTCGATGGGCGTATGGGAGATGGTAGTCTGATAACATCATCTTGAATCCATGCTTCTAAGATATCAATCACCTCCTCAATGGGAAACGGTAAATCCAGGGTATTTCCTTCATCTTCGTGATGACGCATAGGAGCTTTAGCGGCGGCCTTCCGTGGCGGAGTTGCTCGTCGTGCTGGTGCTTCGCGTTTAGGCTGTTGGTCTGCAGCTGGGGCCTTCCTTTTTCCTCCCTCGTTTACTACGCTCACAGAGGAGGGACCAGAGTTGTACTGCTTGTTGATGAGACATCTATTCCCACGAGCTTCGCGCACGTCTTCGGCTCTAGTTGGTCTAGCTCTTTCTAATAATACTGGTACTGTCGTTGCTGATCGCCTGGCAGCCTCATGGAGCTCGGAGAATGTCTGGAAACGCAGGTTCTCTAGCAAGGCGCGGTAAATGGGAGCCATACCGTTGATGCATGAATTCACCAGATGTTGCTCGGTCACGTTTGGGTCATGACAGTCTAGCGCTTGAACCCTGAATCTCTTAACAAAATCATTTGGATGTTTGTTGTCCCGTTGGTACATCCTTCCTAGGTCCAAGAAGGTAACTTGTTCAAAAACAAAGAAGTACTTCTTGTAAAATGCAGTAACCATGCCACCCCAGTTGGGGATGTTGTTTGGCGCGATGCTGTTGTACCATGTGTACTCTATTCCGGTAAGCGATTTCGAAAACTCCCTCAGACGAAGAACGTGATTGTATTCATGTTCGCCTAGAGACTCCAAGAAGCGAGAGACATGCTCATGTGCATTTCCGGTGCCATCGTACAGGGTGAATTTAGGAAAGGAGTATCCTCTTGGAAGAGGAATTCTTTGTATTTCAGATGGGTAAGGAGGTTGATGCTGATGCATGTTTATTTCATCATTCTTGATTCGATTCCGTAGAAGTTGCTCCAAATCCTCTCGTGTAACAAAATTGGACGGCTGACTTATTTCCAATGGGGTTCTGGCACGAATCTCCTCGTCCGCGGAGACGCGTTCCGCCGAGGTGCTAGCATCGTGGGTGTTGGAGGCGTTTCTAAACGGCTCTGAAGGGCATGACTCACGCGGCAGCCGCTCTGTCAGGGCTTTGAGAAAGATGAGTACTTTTTTCTGTGTCGAAACCATATCCGTCTAGGCTCTAGCGAGAACCTCCTGTCGTTCCATCAAATCAGCGATGGTGATATGGGGTCGGCTTCCTCCGGTTCCTCCGGTTTCTCGTCCCGTTGGTGGGGAAGTTGGAGTTAGTGGCGGTTGGAGGCGCCATTCTTGACGAAGCGTTAGGAGCGGTAGCAGCAGCTCTGGACCTGGTGACTGGTGGCGTAGCGCCTGAAGGAGTGCTTTCAGTACTGCTAGGATTAGCAAGTTGCGCAGGGACATTAGAGGCGGCAACGGCTCTGGCCCTGTTGATCGGAGGTGTTACACCTGAAGGAGTGCTTTCGGTATTACTGGGGTCAGTAGGTGGCGTAGTGATGTTGTTAGAAGTAGCGTTAACACCAGGGACAGATTCTGCGTTGGTGTTCTCGGCAGCTGATCCGGATATGAGTTTCACCATGTTGGAGTTGTAAGTGAAAAGGTGATATCGGCAATTTGGAAATCGATATTGCAACCGAGAGATTGATCTCCCACCGTGGTCGCCAATTGTTTGAGGGTGAAAACGATTTCTGTTGATTTTGGTAATTTCGGGTGTGTGGGTGAGAAACGAATTTAAACCCTGCTAAACAATATACTGCAAGGCTTTAGATTCGAGAGATCAATCTGTACAAATCCGGCCTAAACCAAGAAATGGCCGTTCCAGAATTGCTTCAGTCACAAAGTGAAGGAGAAGGGTTGGTTTTGGGAAGGGAAGCGAAGAAAGTGTTGAGACCAGAATAGTTGATTCTAGAAGAGTAGTTGTTTTACAACTTGTGTCAGAAAGTGGGAAGCTCACAGATGGAGAGCTAGCAAATGTTTTCTTAGTGTTGTATGCTCCTGACCTGAACTTCTTGTTCGGTGGAAATAGGTAATGCCTATTTATACAAGTCGAAGTGAAATGTACTCTGGTCTCATTAAGAAATGGAAAACGGGTGAGTAAATGGGAGGAGGTGGTAACCGATAACGCCTGGAATTGATGTTCCATAAAAGAAAGCGTTTCACCATTACTCCCTGTATTTACTAACCACCTCATCCTTATGACACTTTCTTATAACGGGCGTAATGTAAGCCGCACGCTGTAAACCGCCAAACCAATACCCAATGAGCATCCCCCAGTTTGTGACATACGTTGATGTCTCGAGTGTTTTCGTGGAAAACATGTAGCACGTTGTTGTTGTCCGGCGAGTTGAGCTTGGGAGACTTGCCGGCTCGGTGGTGACCTTCGATGGTCGAGATTTTGCATCTTAAGAGGAAAGATAGCCGTTGATTATTGCAACCCTTCGTTTGATAGCCAGTGGCATGGAAGCATGATCAGTATGGCTTTAATATGGCTTAGTTTAGGCGCGGCCAAAAGTTAGGGTTTTGGCTTTGTTTAGGCGCGACTAAACTAGGGCCAAAGGTTGCCATGTGTTGGCTGGTAACCTTGGACGGCTAAGATCTGCACCCTAGATGAAAAAGTGGTCGTTGATTGTTGCATGCCTTCGTTTTGGTAGCCGCAAAGGGAAGGCCGGTATGGTGTGGCGCGGCAAGGTGGTTGGCATGCCATTGGCACATGTGGTATGGTATGCCTTGGCGCGATTTGGCGTGGCCAAAACTAGGGTTTTGGGCCAAAGGTTACCATGCGTTGTTTGGCGACCTTGGACGGCTAGAATTTGCATCTAGGATGGAAGGGTGGCCGTTGATCGTCGCACGTCATAGTTTTGGTAGCCGCAATAGGGAAGGACGGCATGGTATGGCGCGGCAAGGCGGTTGGCATGCCTTGGCGCGGTTTGGCGTGGCAAAAACTAGGGTTTTGGGCCAAAGGTTACCATGCGTTGTTTGGCGACCTTGGATGGCTAGGATTTGCATCTAGGATGGAAGGGTGGTCGTTGATCGTCGCACGCCTTCGTTTTGGTAGTCGCAATAGGGAAGGCCGACATGGCATGGCGCGGCAAGGCGGTTGGCATGCACATGTGGCATGCCTTAGCGCGGTTTGGCGTGGCCAAAACTAGGGTTTTGGGCCAAAGGTTACCATGCGTTGTTTGGCGACCTTGGACGGCTAGGATTTGCATCTAGGATGGAAGGGTGGCCGTTGATCGTCCCACGCCTTCGTTTTGATAGCCGCATGGGGAAGGCCGGCATGGCATGTCGCGACAAGGCGGTTGGCATGCCATTGGCACATGTGGCATGCCTTGGCGCGGTTTGGCGTGGCCAAAACTAGGGTTTTGGGTCAAAGGTTACCATGCGTTGTTTGGCGACCTTAGACGGCTAGGATTTGCATCTAGGATGGAAGGGTGGTCGTTGATCGTCCCACGCCTTCGTTTTGATAGCTGCATGGGGAAGGCCGGCATGGCATGGCGCGGCAAGGCGGTTGGCATGCCATTGGCACATGTGTCATGCCTTGGCGCGGTTTGGCGTGGCCAAAACTAGGGTTTTGGGCCAAAGGTTACCATGCGTTGTTTGGCGACCTTGGACGGCTAGGATTTGCATCTAGGATGGAAGGGTGGCCGTTGATCGTCGCACGCCTTCGTTTTGGTAGCCGCAATAGGGAAGGCCGGCATGGTGGGGCCAAGGCAAAATGACGCGGATGGCTTGGCATAGTGGGGCCAAGGGTTTGGCACGGACGGCTTGGTATGGTGGGGCCAAGGCAAGGTGCGGTTGGCTTGGCATGGTGGGGCCAAGGCAAGGTGCGGTTGGCATGGTGGGGCCAAGGGTTTGGCATGCCATTGGCGCATGGTGCGGCTAGCATGGTTGGGGCCTACATGCGGTTGGCATGGTGGGGCCAAGGGTTTGGCATGCCTTGGCGTGCGGCTAACATGGTTGGCATGCCTTGGCGCGGTAGATGCGGCTGGCATGGTTTGCCATTGATGCGGCTGGCATGGTTGGCATGCCTTGGCGCATGGTGCGGCTAGCATGGTTGGCATGCCTTGGCACGGAGATGTGGCTGGCATGGTTTGCCATTGGCACAGTGGTGCGGCTGGCATGCCTTGGTGCGGTAGCATGAGAATTAGGGTTTGGCATAAATGATGTCGGTCAATGTTAAGGGTTCTACTGTGGAACATGACCCATGTAAAAAAAAAAAAGGTGCCCCGGTAATTCTTGCGTAGGCATGTTGACCGATTCAATAAATGTGCTAATGGTCATAGTGACGTCATGTCAGTTGTACAGTTTTACGATTTTAACCCTAAGCTAAAAAACCACCATCAACAACAGCATACTTCTTCAACTGAGTCATGTTCTGATTTAACAAAGGATACTTCTTTACATAATACTTCTTCAACTGAGTCATGTTTTGATTTAACAAAGGATCATGCTTCTATTTCTACTTCTACTGATTCTTCTCCTTCTTCAGGAATGCACACAAGATCCAAATCAGGTATTCATTTGCCTAAACCTCTTTTTAAAGATTTTGTAGCTAATTGTGCTCTTAAACATCATGTTCCTTTTGCTCTTCTTAGTAAAGAAGCATCTTCTTTTGATCCAAAAACTTTTAAAGAGGCTATTAAGAAACCTGTTTGGATCAAAGCAATACATAATGAATATGAGGCTCTACATAGTAACAATACCTTTATTCATGCTCCTTATGATCCTTCTATGAATGTATTTGGTTGTAAATGGGTATTCAAGATCAAGCTCAATGCAGATGGAACTGTTGAGAGACATAAAGCTAGATTGGTAGCTAAGGGCCATCATCAAGTTGATGGAATTGATTTTGAAGAGACTTTTAGTCCAGTTGTCAAGGCTACTACTATTAGATGTGTATTGAGTCTTGCTTTATCTCCAAACTGGTCCATTAGACAATTAGATGTTAGTAATGTTTTTTCATAGCCATCTATCCGAAACTGTCTATATGGAACAACCACCTGGTTTTATTGATCCTCAACATCCTAATCATGTTTGCTTGGTCAAAAAATCTCTCTATGGTATCAAGCAAGCACCTAGAGCCTGGTATGAGAGGTTCAGTCAATATCTTCTCAAGTATGGTTTCTCAAATTCTGTTTGTGATACCTCCATCTTTATATATCAAAAAGGAGCTGATAGGATGATCCTTCCGGTTTATGTTGATGATATTATTTTAGTGGGTTCTTTAGACGATCTTCTTCACTCCTTCATTACTTCTCTCAAATCTGAGTTTTCTATGAAGGATTTAGGCCCATTGCATTATTTTTTTGGGTATTGAGGCTACCTATGATTCTAAGTCTAAGAAGTTATTATTAACTCAAAACAAATACTCTTTGGATCTCTTGAAGAATCATGATATGCTGGGATGTAATCCATGCAAAACTCCAATTGCTGAAGGTCAAGGAGCTTCAATCTGTAATGGGACAGCTTTATCTGACATTGCATCTTATAGAAGTTTGGTGGGTGGTCTTCAATATCTCACTCTCACTAGACCTTACATTAGTTTTGCAGTTGTTGATGGTAGTTTTTAAACAAGGGGTAAAATCGTAAAACCCCATGACCTAGTGTTACCCGCAACACATTAACTAAGAGCATTTAACTCAGGTGTAAATAATTAATAGGGGTATTTTTTCAAAATACCAGATTAGGTTTTCGACACGTAACCCTAATTCCAAAACCCAATAGCACACTCGCGCACCATGACAACAATGCCAAACCAAGCCGCACACTGCGCACCATGGCAACAATGACAAACCAAGCCGCTGCACTGCGCACCATGGCAACAATGCCAAACCAAGCCGCACACTGCGCACCATGGCAACAATGCCAAACCAAGCCGCACACTGCGCACCATGGCAACAATGCCAAACCAAGCCGCACACTGCGCACCATGGCAACAATGCCAAGTCAAGCCGCACACTGCGCACCATGGCAACAATGCCAAACCAAGCCGCACACTGCGCACCATGGCAACAATGCCAAACCAAGCCGCACACTGCGCACCATGGCAGCAATGCCAAAACCAAACTACATATCGCACTCATTGGCAACCATGCCAAACTAAGCCGCTATGCCATTGGCCCACGCCAAATATAGCGCCCTAGGCTTGCAAAAAACGTGCAACTAGGTCAACATGGCCGTACGTGCCATTGGCACATCCCAACACGTACCACAAGCCATATTTCCAAGCCGCTATGCCATTGGCACATGCCAAATATAGCGCCCTAGGCTTTAAAAACGTGCAACTAGGTCAACATGGCCGTACGTGCCATTGGCACATCCCAACACGTACCACAAGCCATATTTCCAAGCCGCTATGCCATTGGCACATGCCAAATATAGCGCCCTAGGCTTGCAAAACGTGCAACTAGGACGACATGGCCGTACGTGCCATTGGCACAGGCCAAAACGTACCACAAGCCATATTTCCAAGCCGCTATGCCATTGGCACATGCCAAATATAGCGCCCTAGGCTTGCAAAACGTGCAACTAGGTCAACATGGCCGTACGTGCCATTGGCACATCCCAACACGTACCACAAGCCATATTTCCAAGCCGCTATGCCATTGGCACATGCCAAATATAGCGCCCTAGGCTTGCAAAATGTGCAACTAGGACGACATGGCCGTGCGTGCCATTGGCACGAGCCAACACGTACCACAAGCCATATTTCCAAGCCGCTATGCCATTGGCACATGCCAAATATAGCGCCCTAGGCTTACAAACCATGCAACCTAGGCCAAGTCGGCCACGCATGCCATTGGCACATGCCAACATGCTCATTGGTAGCTTTTCCTACCAAGGCCACGGCCCTAACGGCCACGCATGCCATTGGCACATGCCAACATGCTCGCCGGGGTAGCTTTTCCTACCAAGGCCACGGCCCCTAACGGCCATGCATGCCATTGGCACATGCCAACATGCTCATTGGTAGCTTTTCCCTACCAAGGCCACGGCCTTAACGGCCACGCATGCCATTGGCACATGCCAACATGCTCATTGGTAGCTTTTCCTACCAAGGCCACGGCCCTAACGGCCACGCATGCCATTGGCACATGCCAACATGCTCATTTTCCTACCAAGGCACATGCCAACATGCTCATGCTCGGGTAGCTTTTCCTACCAAGGCCACGGCCCTAACGGCCACGCATGCCCTAGCAGCTCTGGCATTGCCACTTGCACTCAACGTACAACCTACCACCAAGGCATTCCGCACATGCCATTGGCACATGCCACGCACGCCACTAGCAGCTCTGGGATTGCCACTTGCGCTCGAGGTACAACCCGCAACAAGGGCATTCCGCACATGCCAATGGCACATGTCACACGCGCCACTAGCAGCGCCACTTGCACTCAAGGTGCAACCAACACTCGAGATATCAACACAAACGGGGATGCTTTCCGGGGTTTTGGTTTGGCGGTCACGACTTGTAGCGTACACTACGCTCACATTAAGAAAGCGTGAAAAGGAATAAAGCGGTCAAATAAATGAGGAAATAATGGTAAAAACGTTTTCACCCATTAACACCATGCGGTTACCACCTCCTCCCATTATTTCACCCTTTACTCTCTTCCTTCATGAGGCCGAGTACGTTTCAATCTCGACTTGTATAAATAGGTCTTACCTATTTCCACCGGACAACAAGTCTCGGTCGGGAGAAAAATACTACACTCTCAGAAAAGGCAACTTTGCAAGCTCTCCAAAAGCTTTCATCTCTTGCAAGCTTCCCAAGCTTTTATTTTCTGATACAAGTCGATATACTACTCTCCCAGAATTATTCTGGTCTCAACACCTTTCTTTGCTTCCCTCCCCAAATCAACCCTTCTCCTCCACTTTGTGACCGAAGCAAGTCTGGGAACGGCCATTTCTTGGTTTAGGCCGGACTTGTACAAATTGATCTCTCGAATCTATAAAGTGCTCACGTGCAGCACATTTGTTTAGGGTTTGAACCAATTTCTCACTCATCTACCGAATTTACCGAAATCGGCAGAAACGATTTTCACCCATAAACAATTGGCGACCACGGCGGGAGGATTGATCTATCGGTTACAATACCAACTCCGACTCCTGATTTCGTTTCCCGAATGTCAAATCCCAACATGGTGGAACTCGGGTCCGGAGCGGCTGCCGAGAACACCAGCACAGAACGCACCCCCGATGTTAGCATCTCTCCCAATAACGTTGTTACGTCACCGGCTGACAACAGCAACATCGAATGCACTCCCTCAAGTGTAACACCGCCAATCACCGGGGCCAGAGCAGCTGCCTCCTCTAGCGTCTCCTGCACAACCCTCTAATCACGGCAACGAAAATATATTTTCGGGTGTCGCGCCACCATCACCGGGGCTGAGCGCCGCCACGACCCCAAATGCTTCGTCTAGCATGGCGCCTCCGACCACGACCAAGATCCCAACTACCCGCCGACGGGACGAGAAACCGGAGGGACAAGAGGAAGTCGCCCTTACGTCACCATCGCTGATCCGATGGAACGACAAGAGATGCTCGCCGAGCCCGGACGGATATGGTTTCAACGCGAGAAGGAGGTACTCATCTTTCTCAAGACCCCGACGCAATGACTACCACGTGAGTCGCGCCCTCCAAAGCCATTTAGGAACGTCTCCAACAACCCCGACGCTTGACACCTCGGCGGAGCACGCCTCCATGGATGAGGAAACTCGCACTAGAATCCCGTTGGAAAGAAATCAGCCACCCAACTTTGTCACGAGAGAAGATTTGGAACAACTCCTCCGCAACCGAATCAAGAATGATGAGTTGGACGTGCATCATCACCAACCCCTTACCCATCCGAAATACGTAGAATCCCTCTCCCAAGGGGGTACTCTTCTCCTCAATTTACCCTGATGATGGTACCGGGAATGCACGTGAGCATGTTTGTCGTTTCTGGAATCCCTAGGTGAACATGAATATAATCACGTTCTTCGTTTAAGGGAATTCTCAAAATCACTTCTTTGGAAGGGCGTATACATGGTACAACAAAGATCCCACCGAGCGACATTCCCAACTGGAGTAGCATGGTCACTTTGTTTTACATGAAATACTTCTTCGTGTCTGAACAAGTTACTTTTTCGGACCTCGGAAGAATGTACCGGTGGGATAACGAACATCCGAATGATTTCGTCAAAAGGTTCAGGGTTCAAGCACTCGACTGTCACGACCCAAACGTGACCGAGCAACAATTGGTGAACGCATGCATCAATGGTATGGTTCCAATCTACCGCGCCCTGCTAGAAAACTTGCGTTTCCAAACGTTCTCCCGAACTCCATGAAGCCGCCGACGATGCGCAACAACAAAGACCGGCATTCTGGAAAGAACTAGGCCAACTCGAACGAGACGCGCGCGAAACCCGCGGGAGTAGACGCCTCATCGAGAAACAATTTAATGCCAGCTCATCCTCCGTGAACATAGTAAACGAAATAGGAAAAAGGAAAGCCGCAACTACGAGCCACCAGCCAAAACGTGAAGCGCCGACGCAACGGGAACCCTCGCAACGGAAGATCGTCACTAAAACTCCTGTGCAGCATCGTGAGACCGAAGGAAATACCCTTGATTTCCCATTCCCCATCGAGGAGGTGATTGACCTCCTAGAAGCCTGGGTTCAAGATGATGTCATCATATTGCCACCGCTCAGACGGCCACCTGGCCGAGGCCGAGATGGCGAACCCCAAATACTTTGCCATTACCACAGTTCGTTCACCACCCGACTAGCGATTACAACAGGACTAAAGCATATTTTCAAAGAAAGGATAGAAGCAGGAGAACTCCAACTAGGAGACGAAAGAGTGCATCGAGACCCACTCCCAATAAGAAACTGCGGTTCCTCTGGGGACTCCGTACACGAGACCGTACAATCCATGATGCGACATGTATGCGAAATTCTCTATCTTTCCAAGGTTCAGCGCCAAGATATTTTCGCAGCTCTCAATCGTGTTGTATCCGGCAAACGGCTTTTTCTCTCCTCGGAATCCACGCCAAGGGCCCAAGCTTCCCAAACAGGCGAAGCGGAGAACTGGGGACTGCAGACCACGTCCCGTTTAAGAGGTAATGAATTTGACGACACGCTCATCGACACGACCTCTGACCACAACATCATTACTTTCAAGACACTAAAGGCAGCTGGATTTACAAAACAAGACGCTACCTATTCCCCGTCTGTGATTAAGAGCTTGATAGGAGAGGCTTTGAACGCGCATGGCTACATCAACCTAGAGATCAAGATGGGAGACGCTATAACGCACAGCAAGTTCCACATTGTCAAAGAACTAGATCATGACATGATTTTGGGACGCTTATGGGTGCTCGACAACAAAGCGAAATTGGATGTACACCCTCTGCCGACGTCCACGCCCGAAGGAATTCCCAACAAATCATCCCACGGGTTATCGCATCAACGAGCTATTGAAGGAACCCAGGCATCCGGAGAGGACCCGTTGACGCTAGCCCATGATTTTCAAATGCAAGTAAGTCTGACCGAGCAACCTTTTCTGCAACCAATCTTTCCTTCCCCCATTCTGTCATGGGGACTTGGCGCGACATCGGCACAAACGCTGTCAAGAAATGTGAATGGGAGTTGGACCATTCGAACACTTTGCAAGAAGCTTGGAAACTTCTATCGAAACCAACGAAGCCAAGGCTCAAACGGTTACACGACGTCGAACCTGTTTTCAATCGGAGATGTGGTGGTTAAGGAAAGCTCGTTTCAAGTTGGGAGGATGACGGTAAAAATGGATTTGCCCAATGAAGGTGAAGGCGAGTCAGATGTCAGTTGCGGATACCCTTTTGGGAGGATATTGCAAGCTCGTCAATACGAGACACACTGAAGGCGTGATAGTTCACTCGCGATGGCTCAAGGAATCCAATCCCTAAAATCTCAGTACTTCCCAATCACTCCCTTTCGGTACTTCCTTTAACAATTCCTCTTAATAGTTTGTAATTCCCAGGATGAATACACCGTTTGTATTTTTTCCCTAGGGATTTCCCTTTTGTCAATAAAATAAAAATAAAATAAAAATAAATATATCTCTCTCCGAGCGAATCCTTCAGATATCAGAGAAATACACCATAAAAACCCCGAAAACCATTGCAGAGCCATCATACCACAACCTCTTTCAAAAAAAAAAATATAGGAAGCAAAATGTCGACTGATGAAGAGGAAGGAAAAGACGATTTTACAAAAGAAAGGGGGACACCAGGGGAACTAAACAGCTAACAGAAATAACAAAAGGGAGGAACTAGCCCTCAAAGGATGGAGCACAAGTCCCCTCGGGCAAAGCTATCTTCAAGCACTTCCCCTAGTAATCCTTCGGGCAACAAAGGTTCCATTCAACGGTTTTAGTAGCAAAGAACCTCAACATCCCATCCCGAAGCACCACCAGCGCGTATATCCTCCCCGACGACCATTCCAGCATACGCCACCATAACCCCTCCGGTATCACCAACAACACCTTTGGCATCAACTTCAAAGGCTATTTCGCTGCCATCATATGATCCTTCAAAGGTTTTCTCAGCGACACTTCGGAGAAAGTTTTTTGATTCATCCACATCAGGGTCAAGAATCATGGCGCTCTCCTCCAAGACCACCACACGTTCACTTTTCCGACGCTTCAACCTAAAAACAGTCCGATCCGCCCCATGCCCGGATCGAGGAAAGGCTTTGCCACGATGAAACCTTTCAACACGCCAAGACTCTTCCTTGTTCTCTCGCCCCTCCTCCATGCTCACCGAACCCAAGAAAGTCTGAATATGCACCTGTTCTTCGTGGGGATAGATGGAAGGGAGGTCCTTAATGATTTCACTAGCTTCGTGGAACGGAGATTCAGTCCCAACCAATGCCTCCTCAAGAGAAGAAGACCGATCTTCACCAAGTCCGAAATCCTTCTCCGAAGAGTTAAAGGCGCAGCCATCCCTGGAGGGTCCCATCACACACTGCAAAAGATAAAAAAAAATGACCCAGTTCTACCATATCTATGCACATATAAAAGAGGATAACACGAGCAGAGAAGAATAAGAAAACATACCGGTATGATCTTCTTAGCCCGAATAACCTTTGTTGGGATGCTCATGCAAGAGTCAGACCTCGCGCCTTCATCCGGAGAACCTGATTGGTTAGAAGATGATTCGAATCTGCGTGACATGACAAAGAGAGAAATCCAACAAGAAGAACCCTTTTCTCAAACGAGGAGACGATGCAATTATTTTTGGGTATAAATACGGAATCTTAAAAAGGGAAAGGAAGCAATGAGGGACATAACGCTTCCAGATTTTAGCATGAATAATGCCCTAATTGAAGCCGCACGTGAAGGAAAGCAAGATAAGGAAACTTTGCTATCTGAAGAAACTCCCTCCTTGTTTACATCGGTCACGCCCAGCAAGCACGCACAAACTTCCACACCTTGCGCCGGTCCCACCAAACTAGCACAATCAGCTTCCCAACTCACGCCAACTTCCCAATGGCCGCCCAAGTCACGCCAGCAAGCACACACAGCTTCCACACCTTGCGCCGGTCCCACCATCTAGCATACTCAGTTTCCCAACTCACGCCAACTTCCCAACGTCGCCCAAGCTGCACCGGCCTCACCAATTGTGCTAGCCTCCCGATTTGTGCAAAACTACCAGAGGCAAGGATTCCAAATCCTATTTATAAAAGGTCAGACAAGCCTCCTCAAATTCTCTTTACGGTTTGCTGTTGATAGTTTGTCACCATCTTATGCTTACCAGACAAAGCCCATGTTCCAGCTAAGCGGGGACTTAATGTTGATGGTGGTTTTTAAACAAGGGTAAAATCGTAAAACCCCATGACCTAGTGTTACCCGCAACACATTAACTAAGAGCATTTAACTCAGGTGTAAATAATTAATAGGGGTATTTTTTTCAAAATACAGTTAGGGTTTTCGACCACGAACCCCAATTCCAAAACCAGTAGCACTGCTTGCACCATGGCAACAATGCCAAACCAAGCGCTGCTTCGCACCATGGCAACAATGCCAAACCAAGCCGCACACATGCAGCACCATGGCAACAATGCCAAACCAAGCCAATGCACAAGCTGCGCACCATGGCAACAATGCCAAACCAAGCCGCACCATGGCTGCGCACCATGGCAACAATGCCAAACCAAGCCGCTGCTGCGCACCATGGCAACAATGCCAAACCAAACCGCGCACTACGCACCATGGAAACAATGCCAAACCAAGCCGCACACATGCCAAATATAGCACCATGGCAACAATGCCAAGTCAAGCGCGCAGCTGCGCACCATGGCAACAATGCCAAACCAAGCCGCAAACGCGGTATCACTAGCACCATGGCAACAATGCCAAACCAAGCCGCACATCATGCACCATGGCAAAACGACAACTAGCCAAAACCAAACTACATATCGCACTCATTGGCAACCATGCCAAACTAAGCCGCTATGCCATTGGCACATGCCAAATATAGCGCCCTAGGCTTGCAAAACGTGCAACTAGGTCAACATGGTCGTACGTGCCATTGGCACATCCCAACACGTACCACAAGCCATATTTCCAAGCCATTTATGCCATTGGCACATGCCAAATATAGCGCCCTAGGCTTGCAAAACGTGCAACTAGGTCAACATGGCCGTCGTGCCATTGGCACATCCCAACACGTACCACAAGCCATATTTCCAAGCCGCTATGCCATTGGCACATGCCAAATAGAGCGCCCTAGGCTTGCAAAACGTGCAACTAGGTCGACATGGCCGGACGTGCCATTGGCACATGCCAACACGTACCACAAGCCATATTTCCAAGTATGCTATGCTATTGGCACATGCCAAATATAGCGCCCTAGGCTTGCAAAACGTGCAACTAGGTCAACATGGCCGTACGTGCCATTTGCACATCCCAACACGTACCACAAGCCATATTTCCAAGCCGCTATGCCATTGGCACATGCAAAATATAGCTCCCTAGGCTTGCAAAACGTGCAACTATGACGACATGGCCGTACGTGCCATTGGCACATGCCAACACGTACCACAAGCCATATTTCCAAGCCGCTATGCCATTGGCACATGCCAAATATAGCGCCCTAGGCTTACAAACCATGCAACCTAGGCCAAGTCGGCCACGCATGCCATTGGCACATGCCAACATGCTCATTGGTAGCTTTTCCTACCAAGGCCACGGCCTAACGACCACGCATGCCATTGGAAAATGCCAACATGCTCATTGGTAGCTTTTCCTACCAAGGCCACGGCCCTAACGGCCACGCATGCCATTGGCACATGCCAACATGCTCGCTGGTAGCTTTTCCCACCAAGGCCACGGCCCTAACGGACACGCATGCCATTGGCACATGCCAACATGCTCGCTGGTAGCTTTTCCTACCAAGGACACGGCCCTAATGGCCATTGGCACACGCCAACATGCTCGCTGGTAGCTTTTCCTACCAAGGCCACGGCCCTAACGGCCACGCATGCCCTAGCAGCTCTGGCATTGCCACTTGCACTCAACGTACAACATACCACCAAGGCATTCCGCACATGCCATTGGCACATGCCATGCATGCCACTAGCAGCTCTGGCATTGCCACTTGCGCTCAAGGTACAACCCGCAACAAGGGCATTCCGCACATGCCAATGGCACATGTCACACGCGCCACTAGCAGCGCCACTTGCACTCAAGGTGCAACCAACACTCGAGATATCAACACAAACTGGGGATGCTTTCCGGGGTTTTGGTTTGGCGGTCACCGGCTTACGGCGTACACTACGCTCACATTAAGAAAGCGTGAAAAGGAATAAAACGGTCAAATAAATGAGGAAATAATGGTAAAAACGTTTTCATCCATTAACACCATGCGGTTACCACCTCCTCCCATTATTTCACCCTTTACTCTCTTCCTTCATGAGGCCGTGGTACGTTTCAATCTCGACTTGTATAAATAGGTCTTACCTATTTCCACCCGGACAACAAGTCTCGGTCGGAGAAAAATACTACACTATCGGAAAAGGCAACTTTGCAAGCTCTCCAAAAGCTTTCATCTCTTGCAAGCTTCCCAAGCTTTTACTTTACGATACAAGTCGAGATACTACTCTCCCAGAATTATTCTCGTCTCAACACCTTTCTTTGCTTCCCTCCCCCAAATCAACCCTTCTCCTCCACTTTGTGACCAAGCAAGTCACGGAACGACCATTTCTTGGTTTAGGCCGGACTTGTACGGATTGATCTCTCGAATCTATAAAGTGCTCACGTGCAACATATTTGTTTAGTGTTTGAACCAGTTTCTCACTCACCTATCGAATTTACCGAAATCGGCAGAAACGATTTTCACCCATAAACAGCAGTTAACTATGTTAGTCAATTCTGGCATTGTCCTACAGACATTCATCTTCAGTTAGCTAAGAGAATTTTAAGATACATCAAAGGCTCTCTTGGTCAGGGACTTACACTTTCTTATGGTAATTGCTATGAACTACAAGCTTATAGTGATAGTGATTGGGTTGACTATCTAGATACTCGTAAATCTACTTATGGGTATTGTGTTTTTATTGGTGGAAATATTGTCTCTTGGTCTTCCAAGAAACAACAGACTATTTCGCGTTCTTCCATAGAGGCTGAGTATCGTGGTTTAGCAAATGCAAATGCAGAGATTTTATGGTTATCTTATTTGTTTGAAGAATTGTCAGTACATCTTTCTCTACCTTGCAAGTTATTCTGTGATAATCAGGATGCTGGCAGTCTTACTACTAATCCAATCTTCCATGCTCGTACCAAACACATTGAAGTGGATTATCACATGATTCATGAACTTGTTAAGTTTGGTTTTCTACGAGTATCGTATGTTCATATGTCTCACCAGATAGCTGACCTATTTACTAAAGGTCTCTCCAAGTCCCAGTTCAGGGTATTGAAAGCCAAACTAATGCCTCCTGTATGGACATCATTTTGAGGGGGATGTTAGATCATCCTGTGATCATCCTGTGGTTGTTATTTATCTTGATCAGATACTTGACAGCCTGGCTATGTTGTACAGATACTTTATGTTTGCATTTATTGCTTATCACATGTTCTGTACGTTTGAGTCATAGTCCTGTCTATATAAAGGAGCAAAGGACCAAGTCCTGTATTTCTTTCTTTTACTTTGTTCAATCAATACAAGTGCAACTCTTATACACATTAATTATAAAGGGGAAAAAATATTCTGCACAGGTTTTGTTGCAATCTAGTGAAAACATACTAGAACAGATAGGGTCCAACACCATAATGATGGTAAAAATGAGGTAGACAAATGAATGTTGAGTGTTCAATACAACTTAGCTAGTTAAATGTTAAGATGAGAAGAATGAAATTACTTAAACTTTTCGCATTAACATAATGTCAAAGAAGGGACTAAAGCATGTCTTTTGCATCATTTTTTTTCTTTTAAAGTACTTCCAGTTTTTTTTTTTTTTACTCAAAAAGGGCAAGATTTATTAAAAATCAGTCTATCACCAAGACAGTAATAGAACTGAAGCAGAAGTTATACAAAAAAAAAAAAAAAAAACTAAAAACAGTAGTGCCCTAACAAACATAGCTACTGCAGAAGCATAACTAACACATAATTGTTCAAAACTGTGTTCAAAGAGAAATCCCTAATTAAAAATATTGGTTTCTACACACCAATTAAACATCGTTCTGAACATTGTCTTTGATTTGCTCTATAGAGTTGCTCTTGCCATTAAAAACTCTGTCATTCCTCTCAAACCACACTGCCCACCAAATGTCAAATGGTGTAATATCCCAAATATTTCTTTTTATACTGCTGCTAGTCTTCTTTTTTCGCTTCCACTCCCAGCTTCTTACACAGTCTTGAAACACTCAATTCAGATTGTAAAAAGATAAGATTTAATTCCAAATTTCTCTTGGAGTGTCACAATGTAAGAAGATATGTTGATTTGACTCTGCAACTCTCTTACATAACAAACAACCATTGACCAATATAGAGTTTCTTATATTATCCATAGTGGGAGCCGCATTATAACATAGAATCCAAATGAAAAAGACTACCTTTTGTGGTACCTTTGGGTTCCAGACACATTTGTGTGGAAAAATTAGCAGCCCATCCCCCTCCAGGTTCTTGTAGCACTCTAACACTGAAATTTTTTTGGTTCCATTCTGCCAGACTCTGCGATCCTCACCAACCCCACTGTTGAAAGTTGAAAGCATGTTAAGCAAGTGAGCAATGTTTTCAATTTCTTCTTGTTTTAAAGATCTGCGAAAAGCAAAATTCTATTTTTTTCCTGTATTGACCTCCAACATTTCTTGAATTGTAGCATTTTGCAATCTACTTATTTTAAACAAATTAGAAAACATATGCATAATTGCTTGTCCATTCAGCTACACATCCTTCCAGAATAAGCACTTGTCCCCACTATTCACCTGAATGGTAGATTTCTCTGCAACAATATTACGACTTTTCATAATACCAGCCCAAAGACTTTTACCAACAGACTTACTAGAACCGTTAGGAAAAAAAGCCTTAGTTTTACCGCCAAACTTATGATGAACAACTTTTCTCCATAACGCTTCTTCTTCTTTCCCATACCTCCAAATCCACTTAGCATGCAATGCCTTGTTCATGAGTCTTAATCTTTTGATTCCTACCCCACCACCTTCTTTTGACAAGCTAACTCTATCCCATCCTACCTAACTCTTCTTAGACTTTTTATTCATAGTACTTGTAGGATCAGAATATCGCAATACCAAGACTCTCGCGAAATCAATAAACGACACATTGCGAAGACATCACGGGCTGAGAATAAAAGCGACGTAACGGATGATGACATCCAAAACACGAGAAAGAGGTGAAGATGTAGCGAGATTGAGGAGTGTCGCGAGATTTGACATTTGTACATCTGCGATACTTCGCAAGGCATACCCGAAAATAAAGGACAGCTTAGCTGTTATCCACTATGTAATGTCCTATATAAAGAGCCGAATAAGCTTAAGACAGGGGAGATCTTTTTCGAATGTTGAGCAAGTCATTAAGAGAGAGAAAGTTTAGAGTGATTGTAATTCTTTGGTTTATTCCCTTTACATCTTGTAGCATTTCTAGAGTTTGATCAATAAAACTGATAATTGTTCATCTTAAAATGATTTAATTGTGTGGAATCTTGTGAGGGGTGTAGTGTGGGATTTCCTGCAACTACATAATGGCGCTAGAAACATGGACTGATTGAAGGGAAAAATTAAAGATTGTTATCAAGGCTGTTCAAATCAAGAAAATGATAAAACAAGTGGATAAATCAGTAAAAATAGAGAAAACTAGAATCAGGAAATTTAACAAAAGGTTGGAGTGTAATTCGATCACAAAAATAATGATCAATGAATTCCATGAGAACGTCAGAGGGAGAATACATAAACGAGACTTTGAAGGGAGGAAAATTGTAGCAGTTGAGAAAGCATCACCTTTGAGAGATTGGGAAAAACAGAAAATTACGTTCACAGCAGCAGAAATACCAAAAGAGAATTTGGGACACACATCTCCTTTGGTAATCACAGTAACCACACAGAAATAAAAGGTGAACACGGCAAGAATTATGGAAGAATGGACAATAAACAGAACTTTGGTGGATACAGGGAGTTCGGTGGATATAATGTTCTACCATACATACAAAGAAATGGGGTACAAAAATGAAGAAATGTCTCCTTCAACCTATCATATTCATGGCTTTGGCAAACCTGTAACAAAACCAAAAGGAGAAATAGAGTTGCGAATTTTACTAGGAGAAATCGAAACACGAGTAATATTCTGTGTGGTGGATATAGAATCACCATACAACATGTTGTTGGGAAGACCATGGATACATGCGATTAAAGCCGTAGCGTCGACATTACATCAATGCATTAAATTTCCTATACCAAGTGGGGTCAGTGAAATTAGAGGAGATGTGGATAAAGCGAGATTATGTTATCAAATTGAAGTGAAGCAATACGAAGGACGTGCAGGGAAGCGGAAAAATCGCAGGAAAATGGCGAAGGAAGCAAAGAAAGAAGAAGAATTTAGAATTTACATGATAAAAGCAGAAGAAGGAATGGCATACCTGGCGAAATCTCGGAAGAAGGGAATGGACCTGCGAAGGAGATAAAAGAACCAACACCTATGCGAGAACCTGAGGCCAGTTACACTGCGGCAGAACCAACAAAGGAAGTGAATGTTGGGACCAAAGAAGTACACAAAATACTAAAAATTGGAACTAAAATGGAGGAGGATGAGGAGAAAAGAACTGTTAATCTGCTACGAGAATATAAAGATATTTTCGCATGGGATATGGATGAGATACCAGGAATAGATCCGTCTGTGGCATGTCATAAGTTGGAGATTGATAAAAATGTAAGACCATTCAAATAAAGAATCAGGAAGATTGCAAAACATATCATCCCAAATAGAAGAAGAATTGAAGAAGATGCTTGATGCAGGAATTATAAGACAAGCTAAATATCCGGAGTGGATAGCAAATATGGTAGTAGTTCCAAAGAAGAATAAAGGGATAAGAATCTGTATAGATTTCACTGATCTAAATAAAGCTTGTCCAAAAGATAGTTTTCCACTACCAGATATCCCACAATTGGTAGAATCGGCAGCATGAAATGATAGAATATCTTCTCTAGATGGATACAAAGGATATAATAAAATCCCTCTTGCTGAAGAAGATCAAGAACACACTGCTTTTTTCGCCCCAAGAGGATTATATTGTTATACAAAAATGCCATTTGGTTTGCGAAACGCTGGAGCGACATACCAAAGAATGATATAGAAAGTGTTTGCGAAATGGATACATAAGACACTAGAGGTGTATGTAGATGACATGTTAATAAAAAGTAAAGAAGCAAAAGATCGTGTCCAAGATCTGAGAGAGATTTTTGAGCAAATGAGACAATTTAACATCAAAGTAAATCCAGAGAAGTGTATTTTTGGGGTCGCGTCAGGGAAATTTTTAGGCTACATTGTATCAAAAGAGGGTATACAAGTTGACCCGCCGAAGGTGCAAGCGATTCATGATATGCCAACTCCAAGAACAATAAAAGATGTGCGAGAAGTTAAACAGGACTCTTAGCTTCACTAGGGAGGTTTGTTTCGCGATCATCAGATAAATGCAAACACTTTTTCAACATACTCAAAAAGGGGACAAAATTTAAATGGACGGATGAATGTGAGAAAGCCCTGCAAGGAATAAAAGATTATTTGATGAATATATCTATTTTGCAAAAAGCGAAACCGTGAGAAGAACTATTATCGTATCTTGCGACAACATCGCACGCATTAAGTGCTGTGTTATTGCGAGTAGATGCAGGAATTGAGAAACCAATCTACTACATCAGTAAAACTTTCAATACCGCAGAGAAAAATTATTCAAAAATCGAAAAGTTAATTTTGGCGTTAGTTTATGCAGCATTCAAACTTCGCATATATTTTCAGGCACATACAATAAGGGTATTAACGAAGGTACCCATTGAATCAGTAATGAAGAATTCAAAAAGATCATCCAGAGTTGAGAGATGGAATGCACAAGTAGGACACTTCAAAATCAACTATGAAGTACTATCTTCACCTAAGTCACAAATTGTCGCAGATTTTTTAGCAGAATTTCCTTTAGAAGATGATGAAGCAGTGAAAGAAATGATGGATATAGAAGAAGAATATGGAAACCCAAAGGACCCATTGACAGAGCCAGATAGATGGGAAGTGTTGGTAGATGGATCATCAAATGGAGAAGGTAACAGAATTGGAATTGTTTTGATTTCGCCAGAGGGCACTAAAATGGCTTTTCCTTCAGACTGGAATTTACATCCACCAATAATGAAACGGAATATGAAGTCGTAATACATGCTTTAAAATTCGTAATAGAAATGCGCTTGGAAAATGTGAGAATCACCGGTGACTCATGACTAGTCATTCGACAAATAAAAGGAGAATACACTACAAACGAACCATCTTTAAAGAAATACAAGAAACTTGTTGGAGAATTGTCAGCGAAAATACCAAAGATAAAATGGAGACACATATCAAGAAAAGATAATAGGCTCGCAGATGCTTTTGCTTTTATATCAAGTATGATGACAGATCCAATTGCGAGATGCATAAAGATACACACTTTTATCACCATCAATTAATAAGGAAGAAGAAGGAGAGGTAGACGTGATGATCATAGAAGATGGGGAGCAAGCACCTGTTATTGAAGATTGGAGAGCCAAACTTCATGCATATTTGATGAGAGGAGAAACACCGAGAAATAGGCTGGAGGCGCACAAATTAAAAAGCCGTGCGACAAATTATGAAATGAGGGATGGGGTACTGTATCGGAGATCCTTTAATGGACCTTCACTCAGGTGTTTAACGCGATAAGAAGGAGAAGCAGTGTTAAAAATGTTACATAGTGGGGATGCTGACAATCACAATATGGAAGATCTTTGGCATACAAGGCGAAAATGCAAGGCTATTATTGGCCATATATGCATGAAGATGCGAAACAAATATTAAGGCGTTGCGAAGATTGTCAAAGGCACGGAAAGAAAATACATGCACCAGGAGCACCATTAACTTCTTCAACAAGTGTATGGCCTTTTGGAAAATGGGGTTTAGATATTGTGGGACCATTTTTACCAGGGTCTGGACAAATAAGATATCTGATTGTCGCTACAGACTATTTCACAAAATGGGCAGAAGTAAAGGTAGTACAACACATTCGCGACAAAGATATTTTTACATTCATATTTGAGAATATCATATGTAGATTTGGAATTTCCACACAATTGGTATCTGACAATGGGAAGCAGTTCGAGGGACAGAATATAGAATTGTTACTTAATGCATTTAAGATAAAATGTGGGAAGTCAACTCCATTATACCCTCGTGCAAATGGGCGGCGAAGCAACAAATAAGACAATCGCAGATATATTAAAGAAGAAATTAGAAGGGTACAATAAAGCATGGTGCGAATAGGTACATAATGCAGTATGGGCTTACAACACAACCAGGCGAGAAGCCACTGGAATGTCACCTTTCTGTTTAACATATGGGGTTGAGGCTGTGCTACCAACATAAGTTATTATCCCAACAACAAAGAGAGAAGCTTGGGAGAAAAACCTTAGTGCGGGTATTATTTTAACTAAATTGGATGAATTAGAAGAAAAAAGAGAAAGGGCCTTGCAGCATATGGAAAATTACCAGCGAAGATTAGCCCGAGAATATAATAAACGTGTTAAAACACGCGAATTTCAACCAGGCGATTTGATGCTGCGAGAAACACCAATATATCAGCGATAAAGTGGTGGAAAGCTTGCGAAAAAATGGGATGGACCTTATATCATCAAGGAAATAGTTGGAACAGGAGCATATAGATTGATGGACCTTGAGGGTAAAGATGTGGGACGCAGACTCGATAGACCATGGAATAGATTATACTTAAAGAGATATTACCCATAAAAAATTACGGTGAAGAAGTAGACTGCGGAATGGTACCTGATTGAGGAAAAAAGAATTAAATGTTCCATTTTTATTCTCGAAAAACAGGCGAATGTTTCGCACAATAAAACGACGAAAAATTATCAAACATCAGCGAAATTACAAAAGTGCTTACATATACAGAAGAATCAATAAAATAATCAAAAAATGGCGAACTTACTATGGCGTACACCCTAGTTCGCGAACACAATTTCGTAAGAGGCAAAAGAACTTAAAGTGCGTCATAGTAAGGGGTACCTATTACATACAAAAAAAATAAATAAAAAATAATCAGAATGGGACGAACCTTCATGGCTTACACCCTAGTTTGCGAATAAAATTTCGTAAGAGGCAATGTACCTAAAGTGCGTTATGTAAGGGGGTATCTGTAAACGTGGCTCAGGGAAAAGGTTACACCGCCCTGGAACCCGAGTCATGGAGATTGGGGGTAATAACACCCATCCGGAGAGGTACCTTGGATTTTCAATCTAAGCTAGTGACTTAGATTGGACGACACGGGGGTCTCTTCTAAGGAGTCGACATTTGAACAAGGCGCCGAGGTACACGGTTGATCCAAGGGTGCACAGGGCATTTGAAGTGTCTCGGCCATTCTTGGCAAGTCTCGGCTTATCTTTTCTCGGCCCAAAGAAAACTCCACTTAGGGTGCGATCTTGTAACCATAAGCCCTATAGGCAAAAGGGATAAGAGGTGCGAAAACAAGCTGGTTGTTGTTAAGACCGGATGGGAGGACCTAGCCTTGTATGGCGAAGTACGCCTCCTTGAAGGGGCAACCGGGGGAAGATAAGGGCGGCACCCTCCATTAGGGAGGCGATGATAGTGTCAAAAAAGACGTAAATATCATGGGGCTTCTTACTCATGGGAGTATCAAGGCTTGTCATATTTATGCAACAATCCTGAAGAGGCAAAAATACAAAAGAGTAGATAAGACGAGATCAATGGGTCATTGCATGCAAGTGTAAAGACGTCCTGCGATTTCTTCGCAAAGACGGCAATGTCATGGGGCTTTATGTTCGCAAGTATATTTAGGCCTGTCATATTGTCGTAAGAAAAATATCCTGCAGAGGCAATAATACTAAAGAAATGATAAGACAAGGTCAATGGGTCATTACATGAAAGTGTAACGACGTTCTGCGATCTTGTCGCAAAAATGAGAGGTGGCAAAGTAAGACCTTTAACTAGGAAGGCAAAATAAGACCACACAAGAAAAATGATAAGGCAAGATCAATGGGTCATCACATGAAAATGTAAGGACGTCCTGCGATCTTGTCGCAATGATAAAATTCACATAAACGAAATGGGAATTGTTAAACATCAAAGATTGTATTCCATACAAGAAGGAAGAATAATAAACGAGCAAATACATCTCAAAGGTGATTAAAGTGCATAAAGAAGTAACAATGCAAGAAGTAAAATTACAAGAGAAGTTCAATTCTCAATATCGATTTTTTCACCAGAAGGAGATACTAGATGTTCTTCAACAATTTTGTTAGCTTCATCAACTACCGCACTTTCGCCGATTATTGCATTCTCGCATCTCTTCATTTGCGGAATCTTCGACCCTCCTTCAATTAAATTCTTCTTAACCATTTTAAGGATTTCTTTCGCACTTCATCGTGGAATCATCTCTTCATTTGCGGAATCTTCGCCACTTTCATAATCATAATCACTATTAGGAGGGAGGGTTAGGAACTTCATCATCACCTACTTCCAAGGTTCGAATCTAGATACGAGGATCAAGAGATTTGGACAATAAGACATCATTCACAAGAACTTGACTTTGAGGTGAAATTGGCGAAGGAGTGCTTTCGATGATTCCTACTCTCTATATCTTTAGAGTAAGTGAGATAGTCGAGTCTTCTTTCTAACCCGATCGTGAGAGCGAGCAAGAGAAGCGGAGAGCGATCCATTTTCTTTGCGAATTTTGGCATAGTCAGATTTCAAAGTGGAAATGGAGGAATGAAGATTTTTCTCGATTACTCAAAAATAAAGAATGTAGAAAATAATTGATTTTCTAGTCGATTTCAAAGGAAAATACCATAAATTCAAGAAAACAAATTGATTAAGGTAGACAAATATCATGACTACCTTCCTTTTGCGAGATAAGATATTGGGTTAAAGCCAAAGAACTATTCTCCAAATGATTCATGGCACTCAAAAATTATCTCCAACCAAACCTTTTCAGTCGAGATCGCAAGCTCTTTTTGTTAGAAACAAGTAAGGCGTTTTCCTTCGCAAGAGAAGAGTGGGATTCTTATAACTTGGAATATTGATCCTTGAGTTGGCTTGTTTTTACACTTAAAGTTATTCTACCTTGGATAAGTTTATCCCTCTCAATAGTAACTTCTTTGAGTTTACTTCTCAGTGAACAGAGAGATCGTTCTTGTTCTTTACACATTTTTTGACAGACATCAAGTTGTTGCGAGGAAATCGCCACCTTATTTAACAGAGCTCGCTACTCTTGAGAAAGAGTTCCATTTTCATCTGATAAAGTTTCCAACTCCAAATTAGCTGTAGTTAAAGAGTAAGAGAGACGAGATAATTCCCTACTTAATGAGCTCTGCTTCTGAACTAAATCAACATTTTCTTTAGAAAGATTTTCTATTTGATCAACAGAATATGTATGAAGATTATCTAATTGGTTATATTGCTCCATCCAAATGTCTCTATCCATTCGAGTTTCTTCAACAACAGATTCCAACTGATATATCTCCATTTTTCGCTTCTGGTTCAAAGCTTAAAGGGCGAACAAGGGATTCTTGTATGTTATTTAAGGGAAAAAAAAAAAAACCTTTTAAGAAAGGAGAGGGGAGTTGTACCTTTTAATTCTTCGTTCTTCTTGCGAAGATTGTCACGATCCAGTGAGACATTTTGAAGTTTTTGATTCTCAAGATGGAAAGTGTCACACTTTGCAGTCATGGCTTGGAGATTGTTCTTAAAGATTTTAACTTCTTGCTCTAAAGATGTTTGCGAAATTCTGTCAGAACCAAAGTATTTACTTAAAATCTCGCAGACATTAGACTTGATAGGATCGACGGAGGTCTTCTTGGTGTCATTCATAATATCTGATAAAACTTTGAAAGCCACGTCCATTCCCTCCAAATTTTCCTTAGTAAGAGGAATAGACACGGATGAAGAGGTAGTGACGACAGAAGAGGAGAGAGTTGAATCATCTTTCATCGCAGGAATGTCGTGTGAAATTTGATGAAGGTTAATGACTGGGGTAAAGTCAGAGGCATCGATAGAAGGAGAAGAAAATGGTTCATTCACAACAGGACTATCGTGAGGAACTTCATCTATGGAAAACTCAGATGTAGGAGGAAAATCAGCAGCGACATTTTCGCAGACGACAAGGGTAGATTTTTCTTGCGATGATATCGCAGGAGGAGTTGTAAGCTTAAATATAGGAAAAGGAACAGACGTTTCAACATTTTTAGAACGACGAGATCTTTTGGGGGATCAATCGACGTTTTTGTCATCATGCGAATCACAAGTCAAATAAGAAACAGAGGCAACAATATTGTTATTAGAAGAGTAAATGTTTCTTAATACCTTGTTATTCGCGGGCTTTCTCTTGTGTGCAACGGATTTTGGTTGCGAACCCTTGAATATTTTAGGATTTTGGACCGTGAATATGGTAACAGAGACATTCTTACTAAAACAGAAACAATAAGGGAATTGATCAGAGATGAACAATAACAAATAAGGTAATCCCAGTAGAAGAGTTCAAATGGATCACATGCAGTATGATTTACAAACCTTGATGGCTCCATAAGAACAGTAGCAGAGAAGATTTACAGCAAGATGAACAACAGCAAAAAGTTGCAGACGATAAAGAATTCACAAAGAATGCAGAGGTGAAGAACATGAAGTAAAATAAAAGAAAGATATTCTTGATAGATATCTTCTTAAATAGACAAGAAAAGGATGACCGGTTAGCATTTAATGTGCCGGTAAAAAGGGGAATATGTAACACGTGTAAGCGGTTATCTTTGGATTCTACTAAGCTTGTCGGCAGAAAAATAAAGGAAAGAAATGAACGGCTGCGGCATTTTGAGAATACTAGTTCTCATGACGTTCTCTTCTTCGCAGAGAAGACATGAAAAGAGGCAAGATGTAGGATTGGAATATCGCAACACCAAGACTCTCGCGAAATCAATAAACGACACACTGCGAAGACATCGTGGGCTGAGAATAAAAGCGACGTAACGGATGACGATGGCCAAAACACAAGAAAGAGGTGAAGATGTAGCGAGATTGAGGAGTGTCGCGAGATTTGACATTTGTACATCTGCGATACTTCGCAAGGCATGCCCGAAAATAAAGGACAGCTTAGCTGTCATCCACTATGTAATGTCTTATATAAAGAGCCGAATAAGCTTAAGGCAGGGGAGATCTTTTCGAATGTTGAGCAAGTCATTAAGAGAGAGAAAGTTTAGAGTGATTGTAATTCTTTGGTTTATTCCCTTTACATCTTGTAGCATTTCTAGAGTTTGATCAATAAAACTGATAATTGTTCATCTGAAAATGATTTAATTGTGTGGAATCTTGTGAGGGGTGTAGTGTGGGATTTCCTACAACTACAGTACCCCAAAGGAACTGTCTCATAATCTTTTCCATCTGCTTTTCTACTGAAGCTGGGATTTGAAAAAAAAATAGATAGTAGATTGGCAAACTGGAAAGTACACTATGTATCAACATTAACCTCCCTCCTTTTGATAAATATCTCCTCTGCCACATGCTAAGCTTCTTTTGAAAATTTTGTAAAATAACATCCCAAACTCCAATAGCTTTGGATTTACTACCAAGTGGTATACCTAAGTACTTCATAGGAAAAGAAGTTATTGGACATCCAAAAATGTTTGCACTCTCAACAGCATTTACAGCATTCCCCACTGGAACTAGTGCACTTTTTTTAAAATTCACCTTTAAACCAGAAACGAGCTCAAAAGCCAGAAGCACATTCTTCAAATTACTTACTTGTTCACAACTGTCATCCAAGAAAACAATGAGATCATCTGCAAATTGCAGATGAATAATTTCAAAAGACTCCCTAGATGGCCTGAAACCAGATAAAAGATTCATAGAAGCAGCCTTCTTCATCATAACAGACAGAACTTCAACCACCAAAATGAACAGAAAAGGGGAAATTGGGTCTCCCTGCTTTATGCCTTTACTACTTCTAAATAGATTTGAAGCAGACCCATTTATAGCCATTGAGAACCTTCTATTTGAGAGACACCATCTTATCCAGTTCCTCCATACACATCCAAAACCAAATCTGTTTAACGTATAATCAAGACAATTCCAGTTTACGTTATCAAATGCTTTCTCTAAATCAACTTTAACAACCAAACCAGCATCACCGTCTCTCTCTCTAGTATCAATCAATTCTGAAGCTATAAGAATACCATCAGTGATTTGCCTACCATCTACGAATGCCCCTTGAAAATCAAAGATAATAGAAGGGAGAACTTGTTTGAGTCTATCTGCCAACAACTTTGAGATAATCTTATAAATACCTCCAATTAAACTAATGAGCCTAAAAGAGTGCATCGTATAAGCACCATCACACTTAGGGATTAAAATTATATTGGTGCAATTCAAACGCCAATCCAATCTTCCATAAACTTCAAACTCTTTCATCACTGCCATCAGCTCCACTTTGATAATATCCCAAACTGCTTTGAAAAACTCCATGGTATATCCATCGGGACCTGTGGACTTGTTTTTACCAAAATTCCATATCACATTTTTCACTTATTCTTCTTCAAAAGGTTTCTCTAACATAATGCTCTGTTGAGTACTCATACTTGGCAGTTCAAGATCACCAAATGTAGGTCCAACCCCTACATTCTCATTAAACAGATTCATAAAAACTTTTAGCTTCCTCATTGATCTTGTCCTTTTCATGACACATAACACCATTAATGAGCAAAGAATTTATTGCATTCACTTTCTGCTTATATGAAGCATTTTTATGAAAAAACCTGGAATTTCTTTCACCTTCAGCCAACCACATCCCTTAGCTCTAGAATGCCACTTCCTAGTAAGATTCAAAGAAGCTTTCTTGTTATCTAACCTAGCTAATTCCCTGGTAGCATAATCATCATCATTTAACCCCTGAATCTCCTCTAGGCTATCAAACACATCAATAAGAGTTTCACATTTGTCTACTTCAGCTTGTAATGACCCAAAAGTTTCTCTTCCCCGCTTTTTGATAAAAAATTTAAGCCCTTGCAGTTTTTTGGCAAGAATGAAACTAGGACTCCCATTAAAAGTTAAGTTTGCCCACCAAATTTTCATCTTTTCCAAGAACGCAGGATGATCCAGATAATAATTCTCAAACTTGAATGAAGGTTTAGGAGAAGTACCAGCATTACAATTCAATAAAATTGGGGAATAGTCAGATATGGGTCTCTTAAGTCTATAATGAACTAAAGAGAGACATATTTCTTCCCAATCAGCAGTGAAAACAAACAGATCAAGCCTTACCAAAGTTGGTGGATTCTGTGAATTTGTCCAAGTGTAACACCCACCAGCCATAGGAATATCTATCAAATTGTTAGCATTAATGAACTTTCTGAAATTTTTCCTGTTTCTAACACATCCACCAGCTTTGTTTCTATCTGACTGACAAAAAATTACATTCCAGTCTCCACCAATAACCCACGGGTCAGTCATAAGCAATCTGATATCCTGAATTTCTTGCCAAAATTGTGCATAATCATTACTATCAGTAGCTCCATACACCGAAGTGAAATTCCATGTAAAATTATCATTCACATTACGAAATCTCAAAGAAACTGAAAATGCTCCTAACAAACTCTCTTCCATGACCACCACTGTTGTAATTGCAGGAAATCCCACACTACACCCCTCACAAGAATTCACACAATCAAGTCATTTTAAGATGAACAATCATAATCTTTATTGATTAATCTCACAAATGTTACAAGATGAAAAAGAAATAAACTAAAGGATTAACAACTGCTCTGGACTTTCTCTCTCCTAATGACTTGCTCAACACTCGAAAAGATCTCTCCTTCTCTTTAAGCCTGTTCGGCTCTTTATATAGGGCATTACATAGTGGATGACAGACTAAGTCATGTCCTTTATTTTGGATCGACTTGCGACACTCTCGCAAGTATTCAAATGTTAAATCTCGCAACACTCCTAAATCTCGCTAGGTCTTCACATCTTTCTCGTGTTCAGTCGTCATCCGTTGCGTCATTTTTATTACCAATCTGCGATATCTTCGCAGTATGTCGTTCATGGATTTCGCAAGGGTATTGGTGTTGCGATATTCTGATCCTACATCTTGCATCTTCTCATGTCTTCTCTGCGAAGGAGAGAATGTCATGAGAACTAATACTTTCAAAATGCCGCAGCTGTTCATTTCTTTCCCTAAATTTTCTGCCGACGGGATTCCATGAATTAAGCATAACCGTTTACACGTGTTAAATATTCCCCTTTCACCGGCACACTAAATGCTAACCTGTCATCATCTTTTGTCTATTTAAGAAGAGATCCATCATAAGAATATTTTCTTTCTTTTACTTCGTCTTCTTTATCTCTACATTCTCTGTGAATTTTCTTTTTGTCGTCTGCAACTTTTTACTACTATTCATCTTTCCATAATATCTTCTCCATCTTTCTGCTACTGTTCCTATGGAGCCATCAAGGTTTGTTGATTTTGCTGAAACTGATCTTCTTAGGATTGATCTCTTCTACTGAAATTGTTTTATTTGATATTGTTCATCTTTGAGTAATTCCTATACTGTTTCTGTTTCATCAAAAACACTTCTAGCACCAAGTTCACAATCGAAAACCCTAATGTTCCCAAGAGTTCGCAGCAAAAAATCGTTGTGAACAAAAGAAAGCCTGCGAATAGCAAGGTATTAAGAAACACTTATTCTTTTAATAACAATATTGTTGCCTCTGTTTCTTATTTGACTTGTGATTCGCAGGGTGATGGAAATGTCGATAGGCCCCCCAAAAGATCTCGCCACCCTAAAAATGTTGAAACTTCTGTTCCATTTCCTCTGTTTAATCTTTCAACACCTCATGCGATATCTTCGCAAGCTGAATCCCCTCTTCTTATTTGCGAAAATGTTGCTGCAGACTTCTCCCCTACAACTGAACTTTCTATTAATAAAATTCCTCGTGATAATCCTGTTGCGAATGAACCCTTCTCTTCTTCTGCTGTCAATACCTCTTCTCTGGATATTGCCTCAGCCCCAATCATTAACCTTCATCAAATTTCATCTTCAAATGACACATTTATGGCGAAAGATGATTCAACTCTCCCACCTTCTGCCATTATCACTTCTTCATCCGAATCTTCCCCTTTTACTAAAGAAAATCTGGAAGGGATGGATATCGCTTTCAAAGTTTTATCATATATTCTGGATGATGTCAATAAAGTCTCTATTGATCCTATCAAATCGTGTGTCGAAAAGTTTAAGTAAATATTTTGGCTCTGACAGAATGGCTTCGCAGACATCCTTAGAAAAGGAAGTTGAAACTTTGAAGAATAACCTCCAGGCTATGACCTTGAAATGTAACACTCTTCATTTTGAAAATCAAAAGCTTCAGAATGTCTCACTGGATCGTGACAATATTCGCAAGAAGAATGAGGAACTAAAAGGTAAATAAATTTTTTTTTTTAAATCCCTTGTTCGCCCTTTAGGGTCTGTTTGGGAGCTTGGAAACGGGATAACATATCCTGGAAAAGTTCATCTTAATTTAATCTATGATAACCTTGTTAATGGTTAGTTTTAATGGCGTTTGTCTAAAATTCTATCATATCTTGGGCTAGGTTAACTTGTGTTTGTTTGACTACAGAAATATGCTAATATAAATAATTATTTCTTAGACAAATACTTATTTTAAAGAAAAATAACTGTCTAACCTGTGAGGATACTGGTATCCCGTATTTGGAAGAATACCTTAAACTCACTTTTTTTAGCTTCCTAAAATCAAGGAAGGTTTAGTAATCCTTGTCCGAGTTGGAATTGCAGTGAGACAAACACATTTTAACAGTTATTTACTGGATAACCCAACCTAGGATGGGATATCCAGGATACCAAACACGACCTTAGGCTCTAAACCAGAAACGAAAAATGGAGATACATCAGTTTGAATCCGTCGCCGAAGAAGCCCGAATGGATAGAGATGCTTGGATGGATCAATATAACCAATTAGTTAATCTTCATACGTACTCTGTTGATCAAATAGATAATCTTACCAAGGAGAATGCTCAATTAGTCCAGAAGCAAAACTTATTAAGTAGTGAATTATCTCGCCTCTCTTACTTTTTGACTAAAGCTAATCTGGAGTTGGAAACTTTATCAGATGAGAATGAAACTCTATCTCAGGAGAAGTGAATTCTTTTAAATAAGGTGGCGATCTCTTCGCAAGAACTTAACATTTGCGAAAAAGTATGTAACGATCAGAAACGATCCCTCTGCTCATTGAGAAATAAACTCAAAGAAGTAACAGAATCATCTTCTGCTGAGAGAGATAAACTTATTCAAGGTAGAATAACTCTAAGTATAAAGTCAAGTCAACTCAAAGATCAATACTCCAAGCTAGAAGAATCCTACACTTCTCTTGCGAAGGAAAACACCTTACTCATTTCTAATGAAAAGAGTTTGCGATCTCGATCAAAGGTTTAGTTGGAGATAAGTTTGACAATGCCATGGACCACTTGGAGAATAGTTGCTTGGCTTTAACTCAACATCTTATCTCGCAAAAGGAAGGTAGTCATAAAATTTGACTAAGCAACCATTTTTCTTTGTTAAGTCTTTTTATTATGTCTTCCTTGTGAATCCTTCACCTAAATGATTTTCTTTGTTCTTTATTTTTGCAGAATCTGAGAAAGATCTTCGCTCCTCCCTTTCTACTTTGGAATCTAGCTATGCCAAGGTTCGCAAAGAGAATGCATTACTTGCCTCTACTCTTGCTCGTTCTCGCGATCGAGCAGAAAGAAGATTTGATTATCTCGCTTACTCCAAAGATATCCAAAGTAGGAATCACCGAAGGCACTTCTTCACCAAGTTCATCTCAATTTGAAGTTCTTGTAAATGATATCTTATTGTCCAAATCTCTTTCCCCCATATCTGTCGAACCTTTGGAAGTATATGATGATGAAGTCCTGGTTCTCCTGATAGTGATTATCATTATGAAAGTGGCGAAGATTTTGCAAATGAAGAGGAGGTTCCTCCTAATGATGAAATTGTCGATAATAATCCAAATGAAGAAGAAGTTGGAATAAACCAGAATGAAGAAAGGACTAGCGAAAGCCTGAAAAAAAGCCAATAAATCGAGAAAGTTGGTGAGAGTGATAAATTAGTGAAGGACGTCCATTATCTCCGTCTAGAGAAAAAGTCGATGTTGAGGCTTGAACTTCTTTTGTAATTTTATTTCTTTGGATTATTTCATCTGTATAACTTCTTGCATATGGTGCACTTCAGTCATCTTTGAGATGCATTTACTCTTTTATTATTGTGTGTATTAGCGAGAAAGATAATGTTCATTGTTTAATAATTACCATACTGCCTCTCATTATCTTTCTTGCGATGGATGACCTGCATAAATAATAGTTAGTTCTTATAAATCTTTTGTTGAATCATGTGGTCTTATTTTGCCTTCCTAGTTAAAGGTCTTATTCGCCACCTCTTGTCATTGCGACAAAATCGCAGACGTCTTTGCATTTGCATGCAAAAACCCATTGATCTTGCCTTAACTCTTTCTTTGAAATTTTTGTTGCGACAATATGACAGACCTAAGGGTGCACACGGTACGGTTCGGCTCGGTTCTTGACGAGACCGAAAATTGCCTACCTCCCTAACCTCGGTTCCTAATTTTTGACCGGTACTGCACTTACATGCCTCGGTTCCGGTACTATTCGGGACCAGTACGGTACCATGTACGGTTCCGGTACCAGTCTCGGTCCTTAATTTACACTTTTGTTTACTCTGGAGTTCATTCCACTCCACTTTCTTCTTCTCAAGCTCCACAGACAATTCAAAACACTTAGTCTTATAATGCTCCTGGCTTTCCAATTCACCATAGGTTCTCCAGACTCTTCTATTATTTTATCAGCTGGATAAAAAACTCCAAATAGTTAGACAATGCACTCATTCTTACTCCTTTCGGTAAATAAAATTCATTCATTAGGGGAAACTAAACATATGAAACTATGAAATTTCACAATTAGTTATCATAAGTTAAGTAACGAAATGAAACCACCACCAACAACAACAAAATCAAAAATCACCAAAATGAAATGTATGTAAGAGTTTCTCACAATTGGTGTCATGATTAGTAGTAGGTGGTTGAATTCCTGGCGGGTCATCTTCCTCGGTTAGCTTCCTTCCCTTCAAGCAATTTGAATCCCTAGTTTCTTGATCACCATTAGAATCATCACCTTCTATAATTGTATCAGCTGGATAAAAAATTCCCAATTAGTCTTTCTTACTCATTTTGGGGAATCACTCATTAGGGGAAATTAAACAGATGACATGAAATTTCACTATCATAAGTTAAACAATTAAGCAAACGAAACGAAACCCACAACATCAATATCAAAAATCCTAAACGAAACAATTAAGCGGCGAAGAAGAAGAACCTAAGAAGGGAAAAAAAATGATACACTTCTGTTTCTAAACCCTAACCTCAATTATATATATACTAGAAATCTACCACCGTCAGATTAAATATAAATCTAACGTTCAATATTGATCGGGTACATTCGGTCAGGACGGGTGGGAATTGGACAGGACCGCAGTACTGCCCATGCCTCCTTAGCCTCGGTTCCTATTTTTTTGACCGGTACCTGTACCCCCTTCCTCGGTTCGGTACAAAAACAGGTACGGTTCCACCGGTTCCGGGACGGTTCGGGTTTTCGGCTCGGTTCCTGTGCACCCTTAGACAGACCTAAAAATTCTTGCGAAAATAAAGCCCCATGACATTGCCGTCTTGCGACGAAATCGCAGGACGTCCTTACACTTTCATGTACTGACCCATTGACCTCGTCTTATCTTTGTCTTTTGTATTATTGCCTCTTCAGGATTGTCGCACAAATATGACAAGCCTAAATTTTCTTGCGAAAATAAAGCCTCATGACATTTGCGTCTTAAGACACTTATCAGCTCCCTAATGGAGGGTGCCGCCCTTATCATCCCCCTGGTTTCCCCTTCAAGGATACGTACCTCTACCATACAAGGTTTGCTCCTCCCATCCGGTCTTAACAACAACCAGTTGTTTTCGCAGCCTCTTATCCCTTTTGCCTATAGGGCTTATGGTTACGAGACTGCACCCTAAGTGGAGTTTTCTTCGGGCCGAGTGCAGCATAAGCCAAGACTTGCCAAGAATGGCTGACCGGTTGTCAGCTGACACAAATATAAATTACACTTTCTTACTACTCAAAATATATAATGAAGCAAGGGCAAGAAAGGATCGTTCCCACAGAGAGGACTTAGTTGTCAAATTGATTCGGTTTCCTATAAATAACACCGGAAATTTTCTGATTTTTATAAAATTAAAACTAAATAAAAGCAAACAATAAAGGTAAACAAATCAAATCAAGGATGTGAAAGTATTGGTCATGGATTTCGTCTTCAATCACAAACATGTTTTCAACTCAATAACTAGAATTGATATTTTAATCTCAAATTTTATCAAAGGCCCTAGAATACCTTGATCGCAAGAATATACCGCTAATCTCCTCTTGTCATCAACAAACACATTAAAATATGCGAATATGAATTATATCTAAAAGAACAACCCAACGTGTAAAAACACTAATCAAGTTTAATTCCCTAGATGCATTAGGTTCTATGAAATCAGGCCAATCAAAGCAATCGAACGTGTAAAAGCACTAATCCGATTTAACAAAGGTTATGGTTCACATAAGATCATAAGAATATATCACTACAAACTATAATCTTATTTATGCTACTTGCAATCAGGAATTATCACTTTTGCGTATAATAACCATAATCTAGCAATAAAGATGAAAGCAAACTCAATCGATTCGCGACTCGACTAAACAACCATTCAAATCATGTAACAATATTAATGGTGAATCATAAACGATAATATGAGAGAAAACTAATTTATTGAACAAAAACTCATGTTTGGAAATCCAACTAGTCCATAACCAAAAGAAAACTAGGTACTCATATTCATGGAGTTCATCACAAGAAGAAAGAGAAAACCTATCATGGTTCTAAACCCTAGAACAAGAGTAGAGGCAAAGATAAAAAGATATCCCCAAATTCTCTCTAAGCTTCCCTATATATAGAGTTTTTGTAACCTCTTGGTGAAGAAAACTAGAAAACCTAGTAAAAATAGGAAAGTGTCCGTGCATCACACCCCGTCCAAAACAGTTGCCAAAACTTGTTAGAATTCCCAAAGACAACTCACGGCCAAGGCTGGTCACGTTCTAAGTTCCGCAAGCAAAACAACTGGGCTCACGTCACCGAAGTCCAGCCCATTTTCTCATTATTGGCTTGTCAGTTTTGTGGAACTGACAAGCCATTCCATCTTTCCCTCGGACTTAACTCTCTCCCAGTCCGTAACTCCGTCTTCCCAGCTTTACCAACTGCGAGTTCCATCACAAGTCATCATTCCCATGCCATCATTCTCGTGAACTCTTCCTCAGTTCCCTGTTTCCTTCTCGTTCTTTAACTTATTGACGGCAAACAACCAACCACAAACTCAGCCAGGCAATTCACTCCTTCATCGCTGCCATCTTCATTGATTAATGGCAGTAGCAGCTACCATATACTCTTTCGAGCTCACAACACCACTGCGTAACAGCATTCCCATCACCGATGCCTCAAACCCCGAACTCAAGCTTTCATCATCAACACTGCCAAGCGCTTCAACCACAGCTCACTCCAGTCCACAAACTAACGATGGTCATTATGGCATCAACACCATTAACCACAAAGAAACTCATTCTCTCTGTTCCACTCAACTTTCTCACCCTACCATTACCTCACCGAATTTAAAGCCACAACCAATCTCGTCACCATAGAATCATCAACGTCATCACCATGACAAACTCGATTGCACCAGCTGCGTCATCATTCCTCGTCCACGAAACACATATTACCATCATCATAGCTTGCTTCATCACCGAGCATCATCAAATTCCGATAAATAGCAGCAAACTCCAACTAAAGTCCTTCACAGCAACCTTCATCTCGAACAATCCGTTACTGCCAAGATCAACTCTCGCCATCGGTGTCATCCTCCACAATGGCAGCAACGTTCACTGCCATGCTTCCATGTTACTAGCTCTTCCGCCAAGAATGACAGCAAACACCCTGTCGAATTCTCCATATCTTCCATCCTGTTAACCTCCTTATATCGATGATCAATGATCAACAGCATCATCTTCCTATCGCCCTTAACACTGGTTTCTCAGTCAAGAGACTCCATAGTCGTTACAACCTAACTTAACTTCATAGCTATTAAAGCTTCACTACCCCTTCTTCTCGTCTCCCTGACCTGCTCGAGTTCTTCCATGCTTCACAGCAAGCAACTCCATATGTCTTCACCGATAGCAGCAAATATCAGTCAACTCTCTTCTTCTTTTCTTCATTGTTAAGACGGAAGTTAAACCCATCACCAATGACCACAGACTCGAGCTCGTTCATGTTCTTTACAGTCGTGATCAATCACCATCATAGATAATCAGCTCTCACCAATCCTTACTGCCATCATCTCTGTCTCGTTCACTAACCACCATCAACTGCCACGATTATCAGCATCTCTATCAATGGGTAGCGCTGACACTATTCCCTGAACTGCACGACCAAACTCGAGAAACAATCTCTGATATTTCTCCTCTCTGTTCGAAGTGTTGGATTAGGGAGGAAGACAATGGTGGCCCAAATAAAACTAAGTTTATACCGCCTTTAACATTGTTTGAATTCTAGCTGCCCCTAAATAAATGACATGACTTCCTTTAGCGAGTTCCTCTTAGACAGTGCCACCCCTTAACATAATGACTACCCCTTAACGTAAAGTGGGGGTGCCAATAACACTTGACCATTAAAATGACCATTTTGCCATTGTAGTCTTCTAAGTTCTTGTTTTGCTCATAACTTCTTCATACAAACTTAGAATGACTCCGTTCTTTCGCCATTGCCTTCATCTTCCAGTCCTCTACAAAATGATGACTAGAAATCCTCCATTTGAACGAACTCCACTGGGTCTTTAGCCGTTCTTCACTTGTAAACTTCACTTTTGTAGTTATTTCCACTTCTTTTGGATGATTCATCTAATAAAACACAAATAAAAGAAAACAAGCGTAATATACAATAATTTGCAAGAAGATCAACAATTACTAGCATGGAATTGGCACCAAATATATGTAAATAAACCACTTATCAAATTCCCCCACACTTAATCTTTGCTAGTCCTCGAGCAAACAAAAAAAAAATAAAAAAAAATACAACAACTCCGTGTCGTCGAGGCTACGGTCACTCTTAGCATGAATAACAAGCCTTTAAACCCCTAGGTGTCCCTAGTGGACGAGTTATAGTCTCGTGAGGGTTTACTAGAGATATACCCACAAAACCTACTTTTCCAACTTACTAGTTCTCCGTAATAATAGCATCCAATGCGCTAAGAAGACATAGAAATTCTGCACACTAGTCATAAGAAGTTAGACACATAAATGAACATAATCTCATCCTTAAAAGTTGAAAGAGAAATAACCATCCCTTATCGAAAGAAATTCGGGTTCGGAGTGATCGAAAGTCTCGACTCTGCCTCACAAGAAAGGGTTTTATGAAATTGCTCTCAATAATAAACAACTTTTTATGGGTCACACATGTGTTCAGGTAGGAATGAAGAGAGAATCCTGCGACACGTTGAATGGTAGGAAGGCAAAACCCTCCGAAGTATTTTAAAAACCCACATCTTTTATTCATTTTTTTTTTTGAAAACCCATTTTTCTGACGATCTCTAAGAAAGGAAATCAACCACTTAACGAAGGTGGGAATATGCTTACTTACCTCGTTATCCGTTCGACGCGCAGCTAGCACCACTCTCACAGCATCCATAGAAACGTCTTCGGTCTTCTATCGGTGTCTTCATCTTCGTCTTCGGTCTTCAACTCTTGATGATAACTCTTGAAATTCGTAGAATCTTGACAATGTAACTCTTTTCCTCTAAATCCTTGTTGCTTGAAACTTCATTATGAATATTCCTTCTTTCCATTGGCTTTATTGACAGAATACAAAACTAAAAACAAACCAAAATATAATACAACACATTTTTCTTGTCTCTTTTTTTTTTTTCTTTCCTTTTTTTTTTTCTATATTTTTTATGAGACCAGAAAAATAAAACAAATACAAAATGAAAACAAAACAAAATAATAATGCACCTAACAAAAATTTTCTCTTGTTTTTTTTTTTTTTTTTTTTTTTTTTATAAACAAGAGAAAATGAAATACAAATAAAATAAAAAATGTAAGTACAAGGCCATGGTGTAAGTACTTTACCGCTTGATTCTTCACAACTTGTATGTCTTGATATCATAAACTTCTCGAACTCTCATCTTGATAATCTTCACTCTTGTAGAATAGTCTTCAACTTATAAAAATTCTGCTCCTTGTCTTGCTGCTTTACTTGAATCTGAAATCTGCTCATTTATGTACCGTTGCTTATAAACCTTGAACGTCTTCAACTTTCCTTCAAATTTGTGATGCTCCTCTTGTTGATGATGATGGTGTTTCTATGGACCTGTTGGTGTAGAGGGAGATAAGGTGGATGGATGGTGCTAACTGCGAACAAGATTACAAGTGGTATGTAAGTTAGCAATTCGATGTCACCATCATGGTTGATAAAAATAACACTCAAGAGATCAAAATAGTGCTTCTATTGGTGGGAGGTTGGGCAGCTCACCATTCTGCCCGGAATGTATGTACGGTGACACACACTCTAAAAGCACATATTTAGAAAGGTACAAAGAATTGAAGGTCGTTGCCTCACATTATGTAACATGGGTAGTCTCCACTATAGGGGACCACTACTCTAATACCGAATTCGGTCTGCACCTTATTTGCCACATCGGCATGGTTAAATCCAACTTTAACTCTCATACAATTAAGAAACCCGATCATGTTCTCTGTCATCTCTAAGTTCAGTCACTCTTATGAGAATCTCGATGTAATCTTAGCGACATGTATACTATGTGACTCTAAACTAACTACAAGTTGGAGTTTTCTTATTCACTATTTACAAAAAAGTTGAAAAATTTAAAAAATTTACAACGCAAATGCTTAACCACTCCCCCACACTTAAACTTTACATTGTCCTCAATATAAATTGAATCGTTCAAAGTAAGTCAAGGTGGGAAATTTTATAACAATATGCGACAAGAAAAAAAAAACTAAAAACAAGAAAAGAAAAATTAAAAGATAAGAGATACAAAACCTATGGGTTGCCTCCCATTTAGCGCTTGGTTTAAAGTCGTCAGCCGACTTGCAAGATCGATTCCCCATACACCAATAACCTGAAAAGTTGAGGATCCTTCCATAAACCTGTTTTGCAAACACTAGCTTCACACAAATATTATTAATGTAAAACAGAAATGAAGCTATTAACCGATAAAAGTTTCCCCCACACTTATTCTTGTCCACACTTGGAAGTGTATAAAGAATATAGAAGTCGGGTACTTCCACGGTTTCTTGTTCCAAAACCTGCATAGTAAGAGAATCAAGTTTCTCTAATGGAGGAAAACGAGAAACAAAGTCATTCAACAATTCTCGTAGCACATACATTCAAACCAATAAGAGGTAAAGGAGAAGAATTAATAGGCAAAGGGTTAGACAAACCTTGCACAATCTCTTGTATTACGGAATCCTCTTCATCCTTGAAAAACTCAAGTGAATTATTCACCTCTTGTATATCATGGTCCTCTATCAAACCTTGCAACCATTCTTCGTCCGTTTCTGCCTTAACCAAAGTCTCGACATAAACATCATCATTACAATCATTTGCAAGCTCAATTGGGTCTTCCACAATATTGGTCATACCGGTTTCATTCTCAACATCCTCCTCTTTATTAGACTCAAACCTTGTTGCAAGGAAGTTTTGTAACACACTAGTTTCATCATACTCAAGTACCTTTTGAATAGGTGTTTGATCATTATAAAGATCAAGAGTTGAGTCAACTGCACTAATGTCATCAAATATTTCCAAAGGTTGGTCCTTTTTAACACAATCATATTCGTCTTCATTTTCAGACTCACCATAATAAGAATCGTCGTCGGTTTCCCAACCTTTATCACGACGTCGTTTAAGTTCCATATGAATGGTCCTACTAATTTCATCGACAAGCTCTTCCGAGGCTCCATCATCTTCCAACTTGTATAATTTCCGCGCAAGTTTCTTGACGTTCACACGCTTACCACCGTTGACTACAATATGATCTTGTTTCCCATGACTCTTCCCTTTGAATGGGTGAATGATCATAACTACGATCTGGAGTCGGGTAAGAATAAATGTTCCAAAATTGGTTTGTACGACGTTCTCTCTATTACGGTCAAGTTGGTCTGGTCTTTGTTGCATGTCTTGTAATCCATTCAAAATCTGCATACAACTCGAATAAAGCCAATTAGAAGTAAAATTATCCCACCTAGGTGCTTGACTTACATACCCACTACAAGGTTGTTGTTGGTATGTATGAAAATCACCATAAGGTTCTCTAGGATATGCATCATAGCCAATAAATTGGTTTTGATTGTATCCCATAGATGGTAGGAAATTGTCATAGTGTTGAGGAGGTTGAAAACCGTATCCATTGCTCCAATATGCTCCGTCCATAGTAAGTACACAAACAAGAGTTCTCAAAACTATGTCAAAACCAGAAAATAAGAAAAACAAAACAAAAGCTAAAAACAAAAATAAGAAACCAAAAACAAGTGACAACCGCTGCCTCCCCGGCAGCGACGCCAAAATTTGATCGGTTGTCAGCCGACACAAATATAAATTACACTTTCTTACTACTCAAAATATATAATGAAGCAAGGGCAACAAAGGATCGTTCCCACAGAGAGGACTTAGTTGTCAAATTGATTCGGTTTCCTATAAATAACACCGGAAATTTTCTGATTTTTATAAAATTAAAACTAAATAAAAGCAAACAATAAAGGTAAACAAATCAAATCAAGGATGTGAAAGTATTGGTCATTGATTTCATCTTCAATCACAAACATGTTTTCAACTCAATAACTAGAATTGATATTTTAATCTCAACTTTTATCAAAGGCCCTAGAATACCTTGATCGCAAGAATATCCCGCTAATCTCCTCTTGTCATCAACAAACACATTAAAAGATGCGAATATGAATTATATCTAAAAGAACAACCCAACGTGTAAAAGCACTAATCAAGTTTAATTCCCTAGATGCATTAGGTTCTATGAAATCAGGCCAATCAAAGCAATCGAACGTGTAAAAGCACTAATCCGATTTAACAAAGGTTATGGTTCACATAAGATCATAAGAATATATCACTACAAACTATAATCTTATTTATGCTACTTGCAATCAGGAATTATCACTTTTGCGTATAATAACCCTAATCTAGCAATAAAGATGAAAGCAAACTCAATCGATTCGCGACTCGACTAAACAACCATTCAAATCATGTAACAATATTAATGGTGAATCATAAACGATAATATGAGAGAAAACTAATTTATTGAACAAAAACTCATGTTTGGAAATCCAACTAATCCATAACCAAAAGAAAACTAGGTACTCATATTCATGGAGTTCATCACAAGAAGAAAGAGAAAACCTATCATGGTTCTAAACCCTAGAACAAGAGTAGAGGCAAAGATAAAAAGATATCCCCAAATTCTCTCTAAGCTTCCCTATATATAGAGTTTTTGTAACCTCTTGGTGAAGAAAACTAGGAAACCTAGTAAAAATAGGAAAGTGTCCGTGCATCACACCCCGTCCAAAACAGTTGCCAAAACTTGTTAGAATTCCCAAAGACAACTCACGGCCAAGGCTGGTCACGTTCTAAGTTCCGCAAGCAAAACAACTGGGCTCACGTCACCGAAGTCCAGCCCATTTTCTCATTATTGGCTTGTCGGTTTTGTGGAATCGACAAGCCATTCCATCTTTCCCTCGGACTTAACTCTCTCCCAGTCCGTAACTCCGTCTTCCCAGATTTACCAACTGCGAGTTCCATCACAAGTCATCATTCCCATGCCATCATTCTCGTGAACTCTTTCTCAGTTCCATGTTTCCTTCTCGTTCTTTAACTTATTGACGTCAAACAACCAACCACAAACTCAGCCAGGCAATTCACTCCTTCATCGCTGCCATCTTCATTGATTAATGGCAGTAGCAGCTACCATATACTCTTTCGATCTCACAACACCACTGCGTAATAGCATTCCCATCACCGATGCCTCAAACCCCGAACTCAAGCTTTCATCATCAACACTGCCAAGCGCTTCAACCACATCTCACTCCAGTCACAGCCAACGATGGCTGTTATGGCATCAACACCATTAACCACAGTAAACTCATTCACTCTGTTCCACTCGAACTTTCTCGAATTCCTACCATTACCTCACTGAATTTAAAGCCACAACCAATCTCGTCACCATAGAATCATCAACGTCATCACCATGACAAACTCGATTGCACCAGCTGCGGTCATCATTCCCTGTCCACGGAAACACATATTACCATCATCATAGCTTGCTTCATCACCGAGCATCATCAAATTCCGATAAATAGCAGCAAACTCCAACTAAAGTCCTTCACAGCAACCTTCATCTCGAACAATCCGTTACTGCCAAGATCAACTCCATACCGAGTCTTGTCCACAACCTGAGCAGAAGCACCATCTTCTTTAGCTTCTAACGTCTTCAAGTTCTGTCCAGTTCCAAACCAACTCGAGCTGAACTCTCGCCATCGGTGTCATCCTCCACAATGGCAGCAACGTTCACTGCCATGCTTCCCTGTCACTAGCTCTTCCGCCAAGAATGACAGCAAACACCCTGTCGAATTCTCCATATCTTCCATCCTGTTAACCTCCTTATATCGATGATCAATGATCAACAGCATCATCTTCCTATCGCCCTTAACACTGGTTTCTCGGTCAAGAGACTCCATAGTCGTTCTGACCTAACTTAACTTCATAGCTATTAAAGCTTCACTACCCCTTCTTCTCGTCTCCCTGACCTTCTCGAGTTCTTCCATGCTTCACAGCAAGCAACTCCATATGTCTTCACCGATAGCAGCAAACATCAGTCAACTCTCTTCTTCTTTTCTTCATTGTTGAGACGGAAGTTAAACCCATCACCAATGACCACAGACTCGAGCTCGTTCATGTTCTTTACAGTCGTGATCAATCACCATCATAGATAATCAGCTCTCACCAATCCTTACTGCCATCATCTCTGTCTCGTTCACTAACCACCATCAACTGCCACGATTATCAGCATCTCTATCAATGGGTAGCGCTGACACTATTCCCTGAACTGCACGACCAAACTCGAGAAACAATCTCTGATATTTCTCCTCTCTGTTCGAAGTGTTGGATTAGGGAGGAAGACAATGGTGGCCCAAATAAAACGGTTGTCTGCCTTTAACATTGTTTGAATTCTAGCTGCCCCTAAATAAATGACATGACTTCCTTTAGCAGTTCCTCTTAGACAGGCCACCCCTTAACAGAATGACTACCCCTTAACGTAAAGTGGGGGTGCCAATAACACTTGACCATTAAAATGACCATTTTGCCATTGTAGTCTTCTAAGTTCTTGTTTTGCTCATAACTTCTTCATACAAACTTAGAATGACTCTGTTCTTTCGCCATTGCCTTCATCTTCCAGTCCTCTACAAAATGATGACTAGAAATCCTCCATTTGAACGAACTCCACTGGGTCTTTAGCCGTTCTTCACTTGTAAACTTCACTTTTGTAGCTATTTCCACTTCTTTTGGATGATTCATCTAATAAAACACAAATAAAAGAAAACAAGCGTAATATACAATAATTTGCAAGAAGATCAACAATTACTAGCATGGAATTGGCACCAAATATATGTAAATAAACCACTTATCAATGGCCGAGACACTTCAAATGCCCCATGCACTCTTGGCTCAACCGTGTACCTCGGCGCCTAGATCAGATGCTGACTCCTTAGAAGAGACCCTCAGTCGTCCAACCTAAGTCATAAGCTTAGGTTGAAAATCCGAGGTACCTCTCATGGATGGGCTTTATTGACCCCAAATCTCCATGACTCAGGTTCCGAGGGGTGTAACCTTTTCCGAGCCATGCCAACAGTACCCCCTTTTATGACGTACTTTAGGTCTTACATTTTCCTCTTGCGAAATTTTTATTTCGCGAACTAGGGTGTACGCCATAGAAGGTTCGCCCCTTTCTGATAAGTCATTGATCTTTGATTATCTCTTGTCGTTATCTGTGCGAAATTTTCGCATGTTCTTTCTTTGTTTTGTATAATCTCGCATTAATTCTTTCACAAGATTTTCATATAAATTCATTTTGCTTCAATCATACATCATTTCGCAGTCTAATCTTTCTCCACAATCTTTTACGGGTAATATCTCTTCAAGTAAAACCTGTTCCATGGTCTATCGAGTCTGTGGCCCACATCTTTACCCTCAGGGTCCATCAATCTATATACCCTTGTTCCAACTATATCCTTAATGATATAAGGTCCATCCCATTTTTTCGCGAGTTTTCCCCCACTTTCTCGCTGATATATCGGTGTTTCTCGCAGCACCAAGTCACCTGGTTGAAATTCGCGTGTTTTAACACGTTTATTATATTCTCGGGCTAATCTTCGCTGGTAATTTTCCATATGTTGTAGAGCTCTTTCTCCTTTTTCTTCTAATTCATCTAGCTTGGTTAAAATAATACCCGCACTAAGATTTTTCTCCCAAGCTTCTCTCTTTGTTGTTGTAATAATAACTTCTGTAGCCTCAACTCCATATGTTAAACAGAAAGGTGACATTTCCGTAGCTTCTCGCCTGGTTGTGTTGTAAGCCCATACTTTGCATTATGTACTGTTCACACCATGCTCTATTATGCCCTTCTAATTTCTTCTTTCAATATATCTCTGCGATTGTCTTATTTGTTGCTTCTGTCTGTCCGTTGGTCTGAGGGTATAAAGAAGTTGACTTCCCACACTTTATCTTAAATTCATTAAGTAACGATTCTATATTTTGCCCATCAAATCAAGTTTCCCATTATCAGATACCAATTGTGCGGGGATTCCAAATATGCATATAATATTATCAAATATGAATGTAAAAATATCTTTGTCGCGAATGTGTTGTCCTGCCTTTACTTATGCCTATTTTGTGAAATAATCAGAGCAACAATCGATATCTTTTTGCCTGGACACTAAAAAATGGTCCCACAATATCTAAACCCCATTTTTCAAAAGGCCATACACTTGTTGAAGACGTTAATGGTGCTCCCAGTGCATGTATTTTCTTTCCGTGCCTTTGGCAATCTTCGCAACGCCTTGATATTTGTTTCGCATTTTCATGCATATATGGCCAATAATAACCTTGCATCTTCGCTTTGTATGCCAAAGATCTTCCGCCGCTGTGATTGCCAGTATCCCCACTATGTAACATCTTTAACACTTCTTCTCCTTCTTTTCGTGTTAAGCATCTGAGTGAAAGTCCGTTAAAGGATCTCCGATACAGTATCCCATCCCTTAGTTCATAATTTGTCGCACGACTTTTTAATTTGTGCGCCTCCAATCTATTCCTTGGTGTTTCTCCCCTCATCAGGTATGCATGAAGTTCTGCTCTCCAATCTTCTATATTAGGTGTTTGTTCTCCACCTTCTATTATCATTACATCTACCTCTTCTTCTTCTTCTTCTTTATTGATTGATGGTGATAAAAGTGTCTGTATCTTTATGCATCTCGCAGTTGGGTCTGTCATCATACTTGAGATAAAAGCAAAAGTATATGCGAGTCTATTATGTTTTCTTGATATGTGTCTCCATTTAATTTTTGGGATTCTCGCTGACAATTCCTCAACAAGTTTTTTGTATTTCTTTATGGATGATTCATTTGTAGTGTATTCACCTTTTATTTGACGAATGACCAATTGTGAATCACTGTTGATTCTCACATTTTCCAAATTCATTTCTATTGCGAACTTCAGGGCATGTATCACAGCCTCATATTCTGTCTCATTATTGGTGGATGGAAAAAGCCATTTTGTTTCCCTCTGGCGAAATCAAAACAATTCCAACTCTGTTACCTTCCCCATTTGATGATCCATCCACCAATATTTCCCATCTATTTGGCTCTTAATAGATCTCTTGGATTTCCATGTTCTTCTTCTACATCCATCATTTCTTCCACAACTTCATCATCTTCTAAAGGAAATTCTGCTAAGAAGTCTGCAACAACTTGCGATTTGGGTGAAGATAATATTTCATATTTGATTTTGAAATGTCCTATTTGTGCATTCCATCTCTCAACTCTACCTGATCTTTTTGAATTTTTCATTACTGATTCGATTGGTATTTTTGTCAGTACCCTTATTTCATGTGCCTGAAAATATATTCGAAGTTTAAATGCTACATAAACTAATGCCAAAATTAGTTTTTCAATCTTTGAATAATTTTTCTCTGCAGCATTGAAGGTTTTGCTGATGTAATAGATTGGTTTTTCAACTCCTGCGTCTACTCGTAATAACACGGCACTTAACGCATGCGAAGTTGTCGCAAGATAGATTAATAATTCTTCTCCCGGTTCTGATTTTTATAAATAGATATATTCGTCAGATGTTCTTTTATTCCTTGAAAAGCTTTCTCGCATTCGTCTGTCCATCTAAACTTCGCCCCTTTTTTGAGTATATTGAAAAAATGTTTACATTTGTCTGATGATCGCGAAATGAGCCTTATCAGCGAAGCTAAGAGCCCATTTAACTTCTGTACATCTTTTACCGTCGCTGGTGTTGGCATGTCACGAATTGCTTGCACTTTCTCTGGATCAACTTCTATTCCTTCTTTTGATACGATGTAACCTAAAAAATTTCCCGATGCAACCCCAAAGATACACTTTTATGGATTTACTTTGATGTTAAAATGTCTCATTTGTTCAAAAATTTCCTCGGATCTTGGACATGATTTTTGCTTCTTTACTTTTTATTAACATATCATCCACGTACACTTACAATGTTTTGTATATCCATTTCGCAAACACCTTTTCTACCATCCTTTGGTATGTTGCTCCAGCATTTCGCAAACCAAATGGCATTTTTGTATAACAATATAACCCTCTTGGAGCGAAAAAAGCAGTATGCTCCTGGTCTTCTTCAGCGAGAGGTATTTGATTGTAGCCTTTATATCCGTCTAGAGAAGATATTCTATCATTTCCTGCTGCTAATTCGACCATTTGTGGAATATCTGGTAATGGAAAATTATCTTTCGGACATTCTTTATTTAGATCAGTAAAATCTATACAAATTCTTATCCCCTTTTTCTTCTTTGGAACCACAACCATGTTTGCTATCCACTCCGGATATTTTGCTTGTCTTATGATTCCTGCATCAAGCATCTTCTGAAACTCCTCTTCTATTTGGGGATGATATGTTGTTGCGATTTTCTGATTCTTTGTTTGAATGGCCTCGCATTTTTGTCAATCTCCAACCTATGACACGCCACAGACGGGTCTATTCCAGGCATCTCGTCCATGTTCCACGCGAAAATATCTTTAAATTCTCGTAACAAACCAATAGTTCTTTCTTCTTCATCTGCCTCCATCTTAGTCCCAATTTTTAGTATTTTGGGTTCTTCTTCGGTTCCAACATTCACTTCCTTTGTTGGTTCCGTCGCAGTGTAACTGGTCTTTGGTTCTCCCATAGGTGTGGGTTCTTTTATCTCCTTCGCAGGCTTAGTTTCTCTCCCGAAATTTCGCTGGGTATTCCTTTTCCTTCCTCTGCTCTTATTATATAAGCTCTAAATTCTTCTTCTTTCTTTGCCTCCTTCGCCATTTTCCTGCGATTTTTCGCTTCTTTGCACGTCCTTCATCTTGTTTCACTTCAATTTGATAACATAATCTCGCTTTATCAGCCTCCCCTCTAATTTCACCAATCCCACTTGGCATAGGAAATTTGATGCATTGATGTAATGTTGATGCTACGGCTTTAATCGCATGTATCCATGGCCTTCCCAACATCATGTTGTACGGTGATTCCATATCCACTACGCATAGTGCCACTTGTGTTTCAATTTCTCCCAGAAAAATTCGCACCTCTATTTCTCCTTTGGTTTTGTTGTAGATTTGCCAAAGCCATGAATATGATAAGTTGAAGGAGACATCTCTTCATCTTTGTATCCCATTCCTTTGTATGCATGGTAAAATATTATATTCGCCGAACTCCCTGTATCAACTAGAGTTCTGTTTACCGCCCATTCTTCTATAGTTTTTGTTGATTTTTCCTTTTCTTTCCGTGTGGTTACCGTGATTACCAAAGGAGATGTGTGGTTTAAATTTTCTCTTGGTATCTCTGCTGTTGTGAATGTAATCTTCTGTTTTTCCCAATCTTTCAAGGGTGATGCCTTCTCCATTGTCATGATTTTCTTTCCTTCAAAATCTCGTTTATGTATTCTCCCTCTGATATTTTCATGGAATTCATTAATCATTGTTTTTGTAATCAAGCTACACTCCAACTTTCTATTACATTGCTTGATTTTAATTTTCTCTACTTTAACTGATTTATCAACTTGTTTCATCGTCTTCTTGATTTGAACAATCTTAATAACAATCTCTAATCTTTAATCTTCAATCCCTGTTTCTAGCGCCATATGTAGTTGCAGGAAATCCCACACTACACCCCTCACAAGAATTCACACAATCAAGTCATTTTAAGATGAACAATCATAATCTTTATTGATTAATCTCACAAATGTTACAAGATGAAAATGAAATAAACTAAAGAATTAACAACCGCTCCGGACTTTCTCTCTCTAATGACTTGCTCAACACTCGAAAAGATCTCTCATTCTCTTAAGCCTGTTCGGCTCTTTATATAGGCATTACATAGTGGATGACAGCTAAGTTGTCCTTTATTTTCGGATCTGACTTGCGAAACTCTCGCAAGTATTCAAATGTTAAATCTCGCAACACTCCTAAATCTCGCTAGGTCTTCACATCTTTCTCGTGTTCAGGCTGTCGTCATCCGTTGCGTCATTTTTATTACCAATCTGCAATATCTTCGCAGTATGTCGTTCATGGATTTCGCAAGGGTATTGGTGTTGCGATATTCTGATCCTACAACTGTTGGATTCCACATTATTAGAATTCCACCTGAATTACCTGAATTACCAACAAACGGAAGAACAATGAAATCACAACCATCATTTCCCCAAAGAGCTCTAAATAGAGATGCATCAATAGACACCTTTTTTGTTTCTTGAATTGTAACAATTGTAGCTTTATTTCTTCTAAATTCATTACGTACTGCAGTTATTTTCAGATCATCCCCCAATCCCCTAATATTCCGGGATAAAATTTTATGGTCCATTTGAAATTGAATCCCTAGAATTTGCAGACGTTGCATTAGACATATGTGCTGAAGCAATTCCCGGAGAAACATTCTCAGCCTCTTCACTCAATGTGCCTCTAGCTTCCTCAGCTACATATGTGCTTCATTAGACATATGTACTTCCAGTTTTGTTGTGACTGAATTTGATTGATTTGAATAGAACCTATAGGAGTTTCATTTCGTGCCTCACAACCAGGACTCTAGTCTATCCTTCTCTATTACTTGTATTATGTATTTTCCATTATATAAGAATAAATAAGGAAAAACTCAATGAGCCAGACTCTGATATTGCAAACTCAAAGCATTGGACTTACTCCACCAAAGAATCAATGGACTCAGGACTTACTATAGAGTTTTTATCAAAAATGTAATTTTGGATGTTTATTGTAAAAGTTACCATGTTGGTCGGGTTGTCCACGGAACTCTAAGAAATGGATTTGATAGATGCATGATAGAAACCAAAGAAAGAAATGTTACTAATTATATAGCGCATCTCGAAGAACTTCACCATTACAGTGTTTCGAGATCGAGTGGTTGCGTAGAATGTTGTATTATCTTGATAAGCAGGAGATGGGTTGAAATTACATGGCTTTGTGTTGGAAAGCTTCGTACATACTGGTGAAATACTTAACCTTAAACTATCAGGAGCGTTTTTTGTGAACTCCCCTGATTTTGTGCGGGTATGTTTTTACTGCTAAATAGTTTATGCTCTTTTGGTTGAGGCTGAGTTCTGTGAAGTTCCCTAATTTTGTGCAGTATCTGTTGCATTTTCCATCCATCCGGATTGTGCATTATCCCACGTGATGTAGCATTCCCTCATTGGTTCTGGAGCAAACAGGGGTCCATTAATGTTGAATTGGGCCACTAAAATAACGACAGGTCATGGGGAAAGGGTCCGGGGAAGAATTGTGGGGTATAAAGCATTTTCGGTGCGCTATACCCATTGTACAGTGAAACTTAAGGTTTTTTCTTTTTTTTTTTTTTGAAAAGAAAACTTAAGTTTCTATTGCTAATCTTATTGTAGTCAGATGACTTGAGTTGTTACAGTTGGTGGTCCCAAAATTCAGCTCAAGTCTTTTGTTTGAAAGATTTTACAAGGCTGTTTTGTTGACATTTGTCTCCATTTTTAGCTTTTGATAAGTCAAAGACTAGAAGCTGTTTAGCTTGGACTGAATTATTTGACTACTGGAACCAATACTTGTTGTACGTAGAACTGTAGAAAGTAGTCTAATGTGACGTTCCAAACAAAACATCTAGCTTTTCGTTTTGGTCAACACGATCGAAGATCGAAAGGAAAGAGAGACGAAAAGCCTCACCCACCACTTAGACTAGTATAAATGGAGGACAGAACTCTCATATTCTACAAGCAATTCCAACAACCATTTCATGGGTTGGGATGTATTCTAATCTCTAACAAAATTCAAATTTATTTTCTATCAAAATTCTCGTTCATTTTTTCTATCTGAAAATTCTTTCTTGTTTTCTCATTTTTTTATTCATTTTATCATAAATACTTCTCCAAATTTTGGATCTAGAGATGGGGAAATATATCGAGATATTAGATTTAGGTATTAGAATTGTTGCAAGATTTCATTCTCACTGTCCACATACTGCTAGGATGTATTATCATCCTCCTAACCATGCCAACCTACAACACCAAAAGGAAATCTTAAGTGAAGCATCATCAAGCATTAATAGCAGCAGCAATGGAAATTTTGGACTCAAAGCTTTTGGAGTCGGTGGACTTGATACCACTGAGTTCATTCTTCATTCTCTCATTGTATAAACGATCTATTATAGACAAAAAAAGAGTTATGCGATTAACATCATATTTTCTGAGTTATGCGATTTACATCATATTTTCTTCTTTGCTTTGAATTGGATTATCGAAATGGAATGTCTCCACTGTCTCACTAATTTTAATAATTTATTACTACGCGGTTTCCTTGTTAGGCAAAGGCCTAATTATGCGAACAGGTTCAGTTGTCAACCACCTTGTCCCCAAAGTCTTGGAATGAGACATAAAAGCATGTACAACGTGTAATTTGTTCATTTTTTACATGCAACCATTTCGGGAGATTTTTTCGGAGGCCTGTTACTAAAAAAAAACAAAAAAGTTATTAACGTTATAAACCAATGTTTATTTACTAAGATGCTCCCGTGTCTAATATTAGGGTTTCTTCTATCTACATAAATAGAGGTCTAATCTCTTGTATTGCAGGGACCGAGCTATGTAGAGCTCAGGGGTGGCCCATGCCCCCCCTGTTTTTGCTTAATTCATTAGTAATCCTTCAAAATTCTTACTAATTAAAAGCAAAATCTCTTTATAAGCCCCCCTAAATAATAAATTTATCTATTAGCCCTCCCAGTATGAAATTTAGAAACAAAGTCTCTTGTATTGAACACATAATAGTAAGATTTCTCCAGGGGTGGAACTACCTTGTGACTAGGGCTAGCTTAAGCGCCATTTAACAAGAAAAAAAAAGTCATTTTTTCAAAACCTTTTTGAGTTGGTCCATAATTGGTGTATGAGTTTTATGCTTAAGCAAGCCCTAAAAAAAAGCTCAAGCCATCCCTATATCCAATGTCTAGTTCCGCCACTGGATTTCTCTCTTCTTCTTCCTCTCTGCTTTATGTCTTCTTCTCATTTTTTCTATTTCACAAGACGTTATCAGCAACGTAGTTTTAACTAACTGAGCGACATTGATTAGTTCAACCAAGTTTCGTAAACGGGAAAGATAGCCGCAACACCGTCTAGCCATTATTTTATTTGATCGGCAAGTTTCGTACATGGTTTTCAACATTGATTCCACGATTTGTTTTTGTTGTAAATCATAAATTATTTTACTTATATTGATTTAATATCCACGGCGGCACGGCCAAATACTGATGCTTTATTTTGTTTGTACATGAACTCTCCTTTGGCGATAATATAATGGACACTTACCACCGTATTCGGAAGGATTTGATTTTGTAGTATGACAATTGGTGTTACGTTAATTAATGACTGAACATATAAGAGTGGTTTTGATTCGAAAATGCTTCATATCCCTTATAGTTGTCCACCAAAGCTATCCCCCAATACGTGTCACTTAATTATTGGCTCAATTTCTTTAAATGGACCCCCTGCTATCTCCATTGAAGCATTTTGGCAAAATCTAATGGCCTAAATCATGCCACCTAATGGGGATGATAGTGGTGGATGATAGTAGGGATGAGTAGCACTTCCAGTTTACAGTCAGGTATGATTTTACTAGGTTATTATACTTTTATTATTTTTATATTACCTTCAACTCTAAGCTTATATTGTAACCATTTCTTTTTGGAGCAGTATATATCTATTGTTAGATCCTTTCTTTAACCCTTTTACGGGAGAAAAAGTAAAATCCATTGAAAAATGGTTGACGGTTTTTATCCCTCTAATAAAATCGTAATCACCAATAATTGGTATTATTTCAGATTTAGTTGCCTCTTTTGGTAATTTGGGTATGATGTTCCTTTCCTCTCTAATTTTTTTCTATAGAGAAAGGAAAAGAAAAAGAAAAAGAAAAAAAACTCATCGAAAGATGTGGTTTACAGTTTCTATTCCTTTAACGAAACTGTAATCACCAAAAATTGGTGTTACCTCAATCTAATTACTTTTACGGTAACCAATCACGTGCATGGTTGAAAAACCTCCAGCCAGTTAATATTGGTATCTTTGTCCATTGGACAATGATCATGTGATTCGTATTTGATTTCTATTCTTTACCGAAACCCATTTTTTTTACCACACTATGGATTTTCCATAGCAAATGATTTTTTTTTCCAGTCGTCGATACGATTTTGGTATATCGTTCGTTATTAATTTTCTTCATAAATTCTCTATAATGAGATGTAAAATTTGCATTCTAAGTATTTTTAGAAGTATTTTTAGCCAATTTTGGTTTTTTTGATTTCTATTCCTCCGGAGAAATCTTCATCAACCAAATACCAATAAAACGAGGAAATACTGCATTCTTGTTGGATATTTTTGCAATTTTAATTTTCCTCGTGGTAATTATCTCCAAATTTTGGGATTGTTCCAATTGGAATTAGAATATAATTGGACACTCAAGATCAATGGGTGCGCACGCGGCTTGTTAGTCAATATCATTAGTCCTTGTAGTGGCTGAATTGATCCTGATTTAATTTTCTTTTGATAAAGAAAGTGTCTATATTTTCATTCCAAGTTAAATGATTTTTTTTCGGTCTTATAGGACGAAAGTTATTGGAGATTAATTGTATTTTTAAATGTTTATGGATTAAACCAGTTTATATTTTGGTTTTACAAATCAATGGTTAATGAAAAATATTTATAATGACTCTTGAAAAGTCAATATGTACATTAAAACCCATAATTATTATAAGTGTATGCCCTCGAATATTCGGATAATACTTTACGAAACTTGTTTTCGTATATTGGATGATAAAATTTCCGCCATAATCAGGGGGAGACTATTTTTTTACCAGACGTTTCTCTCCCATCTTAATCAAATCGAAAAAGGCTATCGTTTACTAGGCGTGAAATTATATCATCTAGCTTTTTATATAAGCTTTGCCTCTTAAGAGGAAATCCAGTCACATCTAGCAAATAAGTAGCGTTCTATAAGAGGCTACAGGTAGTGCTCCAATTGAGTGTACCAAAATCACATTCTCAAATATAATATCTTCTCACATGAAAACGAGGAGATTATAATGCCTGCGGGCGCTGGTACCAATAATTGATTAATTTTTTCAAAATATGCATAAATTTGAGAATCGTGTGGGCTCTAGTAAGCCAATTATTGTCGAAAATTCATTAATAGTAGCTACTCAAATAATAAAGATGGTGGTTGTTAACCCCTCTACAGAGGAATATCGACATATGTGATTGGTTTGAATACAATCCAAATTAGGTTGGATTAATCTCGATTGGTTGACGCAATTTTGGATCCAAGAGTAACACATTTAAATTTTTCAAGCCTACTAATTACAGGTTGGTATAGTCATAATGCGTTAAACGAGAAATATATTCATTGTGAAAACGATTTGAGGGTTTTTCTTTTTGCTCAGACCCTAGGATTGGTTCAATAATTGTTCTTCTTATTAGACACATTTGGCATGGTAGTCATTGAAGGACTCGTATGTGGTCGGAGAACATTTTTTCGAATTTGTGATCCTCGGAGGATTCAAATTATATTCAGGCAGCCACTTGACTCGACTATGTCTGGTTTAACAATCCTTTATGTGTTTTTTGGAATTTGGTACAAAACCAAAAATCCGGGTTAATTAGTTGATGATATCAACGTTATAGGTCTCTAGAGGAGTCCTTAAAAACACAAAAATCCATGCTTTAGCAGCATAAATATTATTTTTCTTAATTCTGCAGTTAAAATATTATGCCTGCTTAAAATTTGTCTATGATAGACTATATTTATGATTTTGGTGCTTGTTTTCTATAACACTCATATACATGAGTTAATTAGCATCCATATTTACGTCAAAAGTTGCACTCTTTTCCATTCGTTTCAGGTTTTGTCCCATGTGGTTTTCCTGACAAGGTTTTAACGAGGCAACATCTTGTTGAAGTTTAATTTTCTTTCGAAATGTTGATATTTGTGCTCTCTTTTTTTCCTTCGTCCAAATTTTTTCCCATTGGGTTTTACTGGCAAGGTTTTAGTGAGGCAATTTATTCAACATGGTGGTCATCTAAGGGGGAGTTGTATAATTTCGGTTATTTGGTGGATTCGCACCATTAACTAGGTTATTTTGTTAGACCAAATCAACATAACAAGCCCTTAGTAATTTGGATATCATTCTGGTATACCACAAATACATTTTTGTTCACTTATGGTAATTTATCTTCATCTTGGCTCTATATTGAAGAAACTACATCAACAACTTCTGCAAATCATCTCGAGAAGCTAGCAATCCATGACACAAGTTCTCAATGGGTTGAAGAAGAATGTAGACTCCGCAAAAGTATTAATCGAAGACAATACTTCTTGTGCAACCCAAAATATACTTCATCAACTATCCGACATCTTCATGAAAGCACAGTAGTCTTCTTCATTCAAGAAAATCGTTCTTCAAAATTGGAAAGTCTCGACTCGAAAATTTGCACCCCAAGATTAGACTGAAGTATTTATCAGGGGGAGCGGCATCATCAAATTAAGGTGCATTCATTAGATTTTATCGCTTTGTACTCTTTTTCCTTCGTCAATTGGTTTTCTCCCACTGGGTCTTCCTTGTCAAGGTTTTAATGAGGTAACATTTGCGGGTCCAACATTGTTTTGAGTCTTTACATGTTTATGTAATGAGTGCCAAAAATTGCATATTTCTACATCTTTTTATTGGCATTTAACTCATCTTTTGTGCTCAGAAATCAGATATTATCCCAAATTCTGTATTTTCTCTGTTTTCAAGAATAAATACTTGTACTAATTAATTTTGTGTTTTTAGGTAGTAAATAAAGCTCGGAGAAATTGAGGAGCCAAAAGAGCAGAAAATTGGAGACGAGCGTCTATGGAGCATAAAGCCAAAGCCCGCGCGCGCATCAGTTGCAACCCAACAAGTAGCAACCTATTTGCAGAGACATGGGCTTGAGCAATCCAAGACCCGTCCCATAACTCGAGTCCAAGCCCGATTCATCTGAGCCGTGAGATCTCGCCCATCATCCAACGCTCGCTCCACCCCGAGCATCGACTCTTCTTCCTTCCGCCCAACACCGAAGCCACCTATACCTTCACCCAAACCAAACACTCCTCTCATTTTTCTTTTCTCTTCTCCCCGACACTTACAGGCTCCCCATCCCTATTCTCTTCTCCAGGCCATGGCAGAGCCACCTTCTTCTTCCCGACACCACAACCACCAACACAACCACCAGCAGCCGCCTTCACCGCCTCCTAATGTCTCTCTATCTCCCTTATAGCTTCTTCACCCTAGAAGCTAAGTTTGAGATAGAAAGAGTTAGGGTTAGGGTTTCGTAAACATTGGGGAACATCAAATTAATGGAGATGCAAAGGCGAATTAGCAGAGGGGACAGCAATTCAGAGGTTTTGGGTGAGAGGGTCTTCACTTAATTTCTGATTTGAAGAGAGTTAAGGGTTTGCATGTATAAATAGGGATGAGCGGGGGTATGTAAATGCTTATGCCTGGATTAGCCATTGCACCAAGCTATAGTTAATCAGTGTTTTAATTATCTTTAGTATGTTTTAATTCAATTGCTAGGGTGTAGATGAAACCCTAATTTGATGTCAAGTTAATTAATCTTTGGTTTTGTTCTTGCTTTGTTTTATAATGTGTTAGGATTATTAGTTAAGCTGTTGAGCATATGAGCTGTGATGAGTTGTGCTGTAAGAAGACAACTCATACTAGGGGTGAGTTAGTGAAAAGTAGTTGATGAACATCCACCTGAGACCCTCAAGGGAAGGCACAAGAGCATAACCAGAGGTATATTGCCTTAGCATAAGATTAGAAGGTGAATTCAATCACCCTAGTACCCTTTAACTTTTGTTTACAGTCTATTCATCATACTTTCTGCCTTAGAATCACTACATAACAACATCTTGTCGTATCGACTCAAAACAAACCCACATTTGTGTTAACTACTTTAGAAATCAGTTAGTAAAGCTTGAGATCAACTCTACACAACCCCAAATCCCTGAGGATTCGACCTGTACTTGCCCTGCCTCCAATAGGCACTGTGCACTTGCAGTATACATTGTAGGCAAAACTCTTTTCCCAGCCTACCAAGTTTTTTGCGCCATTGCCGGGGATTTGGTAGTGTTGCTGTGTTGATAATTGCTTACTTCACTGATTTTCAGTTCACCATTGTATATATGTACTTTGAATCTTTGTGTTTAGTCATTATTAGTGTAACTCGATTGTAATCATCTGTTAGTTTTCATTTCGCATCCTTTATTGCATTCTCTTATTGCATTGTTACATTGTTACATCTGTTAGTCTTCTTTTGTTCTTGTTTAACTCATCTGTAGCCTACATTCACAAGCTCTGCATCTCTGCATCATTGCCTTGTAGTGTAGCTTAGTGTAATCATCTCATCAGCATCCTTGTATCACCATCATTATCATCTGTAGCTATTTCATTTGTTTTTTTTTAGTATAGGTTATCTTTTGTTTACTTTCTCAGTTCAGTGAGTCTCTCATGATGTAGCCTGCAGCTCAGTAGTTCACCAATCTTTGGGCTGTAGTCCATTTCTGAAGCTTTTTATAACAATCCAGCCTAGTTAATCCATCTGTCTACATGCCCTGCATCTCGCATTTTGTCCTCTAAACTCCAGTTGTTAACTTTCAGCTCTGAAACTCCTTGTTTCACCTGTGCATTCTAGAGAACTAAATCTCTCCTTTGAAGCTAACTAAATACTTGTCTTTGCCAAAAGCTGGACATAAGCCCAAGGAGGAGAAGAAAAGCGCGGGATAATTGTGGAAGTGCCTAAACCCGATTTTTATCGGTGGTATCGTTCTCTAATTCTGCTCTGTGTGATAAATATGTGTATGATACACCATGCCTGCATGATAAACTTGAGTTTTGCAAAACCCTGAGCAGCCCCTGCAATTTATAGTATTCATGTGAGTGTTTCCTTGATTGCTGAATTACATTCATGCTAGCTGAATTTGCTCTATCTGTGTGCTGACCCGTATGCATATTGCCACTTCCATGAGCCTTGCCCTGAATGTATGCATAACTTGTTATTTGGCTAACCTGTGTTGAATGCTAGCCCTTGTTCACCTGATAAACTAGCTGTCCTGTGAATCTGTCAGCCATGATTGCATGATAAACCTCGCTACCTTGCTGAGTATTGCCCTGAAACCTGTGCCTTTGTGTAACCTGAGCATAACCTGTGAAAATTGAAGTCAACTGAACTAGTTGCCCCTTTCACTGTGACCTCTTGGCTTCAACAAATCCTGAGCTCAGCTCCAGCCCCTGTAGCTGTTGAGCTTGAGCTGCAACTTGGTTAGACAAGTTTGCTGCTAGCCCAGGTTGACATCAATTGAGTTAGTTGAGTCATCTGTCATGTACCTTAGCATGCTTTATTCTGTCAACCAAGCCTGTCGACAGACTTATATGACCACCTGTGTAGCATACCCTGACATACTCACTTGATATCAACTGAGTTGGTTGACATCAACTGACCCTGTTGAGCTTTCTGCATTGCAATTTCTGTGCATCAATCTGTGAAAAATTGGGGTCAACTGACCCTGTTGACATCAACTGTACATCTGTGCATGTCAATTGTGTTATAAAAGTGCTGGAATTTCATGTCTGAATAGCTTGCTCATCTATGCTTCTGTTGCATCTGTGAGTCATAGTCACTTGACACACACAATCACAAAGACGTACTCCACCTTGAGTGAACATAACACAGCTACCATTGTGCACATTTCCTGTCATGTGATCACTTGCCAAGCTAGTCACCCAATCCCTACAACATCTTGGATCCATGCACATTCCCATGATATTTTGGGCATCTGTGCTAAGCTTGTCTGTGAATCCCTGAATCCTGTTGCCATCTCTAGAAGCATTACTTTCTACCTTGGTGCATCACTTTGCTTATCTCCAGTGCAGCATCACATATCTGTGTACACTAATTCTAGGGCCAGCCTTACAAATCTCCTGAGCATAGTCTACCTATATTGCCTGAGACTGAGGATCATTTTTAAGCATTAGTTCTCTGAGTGTGCATTTGTGTCTTGACTGAGCAGTAATACATCCTTGAATCTGTATACAAAGGCAAAACCTGTGACATTTGAGTTATACATTGGTTAACGACGGTTTATTAGCTGTCTTTGCATTTGAATGGCCATGAATCTCTGAATCTGTTTCTCTAAGCTTCACACTGTGGCCTAGCTTGTGCACTTGTTGCTCATTTTTGGTGTTGTATAGTGTATGGCATGTATGTTAGGCTAATCTTTGTTTTGTTTTGTGGCCAAATTGATTGCCTAGCATGATAGGATTTTGGGATGACATTAGGGATGAAGAATCATCACATAGGTCAATTAGAGAGCTTGCTTATGGGCATGCTTCACAATATGAACCCCTCACAGACCATGATGTCAATGATTTTAGGGAGTATTATGAACCTTCTCAGAGTCATGAGCTTGACTACACATACCCTAGTCATTATTCGAACATGTGTCATCAACCGCCATGGGAGGTTGAACAATGATGTCCTCCAATGAACCCTTGTATGCAGTCAATAATGGAGAATATCAAACTCATTGAGCAAAACAATGCTAGTTTTGAATGGAAAGCATTGCATGATTATCCATACAACAACATGTCTGAATTTCCCTTTGCTAGTGACCCTTGTGCACAGCCATGTACTGAATATCCATATGAAGCGTGCATACCCACTAGTGAAGACTCTCCTTCCATTGAACATCTCAACATGATATTAAAAATGAACCTGATTCAATTACAAAGTGAAGAATGGAAGGAATCTCATGATAGGATGTTTGTTGTCCCTAATAAAATAAATTTTGAAAATAGTGTTTCTATTCCTACTCATGCAACTGACGTTGAAAATGAACCTAATCTAGAGGTAAATGAGTGCACTAGAAATGCTACAATTTTGAATAGGGAAATGCATTTTTGTTATGATGATGATGATGAATATGATATGTTAGAAGAGTATGTGTATCTTGAAAATATGGTGGAACCTTTGGGTTCGAGACATTAAGCTTCTCTCTTTGTGAACCTTATGAATGATGCTTCTTCTAATATTCAACCCATACATACATGTGATGCTTTGAATTGGGGTTTGAACAATTGTTCACTTTGAAAATGAGCACGCTATACAACTTGCATCGACTTAGGGAATGCTGAATTTCTTATCGACACCAATGATACTATGCATGAAAACAATTTTGATGTGTCTGATTCCATGCCTAGGTCACAACATGATGTTTCTCCTGGTTTTCATATGCATGAGATTGAAATTATTGATGATGATTCTCAATTGGGACTTGCTAATTTGTTCAATGATTGTGAGCATGATACTGCAATTCTTGTCTCTAACTCAGGGAGAGTGTGTATTGATGTTAAGAGTCAAATGAATAAGAGCAAATTGGATGTATGTAGCCCCCTGTCCATGCTACAAGTTGATGGATTTCCACCCAACCTAGGTTTGGCCTGTCACAAAAATTTTAAACCAACTATTCAATAATACCTAGTCTAGGGCTGGAGCTGTGTGCTTCTCAAGTCCTCTTGGACTATTTTGCAGCTAAGTACAATGCCTTTGAAGAGCCTCAGTTGGAATGTGTATCTCTGCCCGTTCCTAAAAATGTCCACTTTGAACTAGACCTTGTGCATGATCTGCCTCTAAAAATGCAAGATTTTGTGCTCAAAAACACATTTGTTGACAAGTTTAGGTTTGGGGGAACATCGTTCACATATGCAATCTTACTTGCACTCTCATGTTATATTTGTGTAAGGCTGTTGATGTTTATGCATATCTTCTCTTGGGTTGATCCTCAACTCTTTAGATTGTTGGTGTATGGTGAATTTTCTTGTATATAATCCAGTAGGTCTTGTTAAAATCTTCTATCTTGAATCAGTAGAGTCTTCTTTTGTATATATTGTGCTAACCCAATATGATCTCAGCTGAGAATGTTGGATTCTAGCCTTGACTAATGAAGCTCTAATCTTGCTTTCGCCGACATCCGGTAATCTCTTCCCTTTTCTCTACTCAACATAGTTCTCTTGGTATGTGACTTTTTAAATTCTTATCATCTGTTGACACATTGAGGACAATGTTTGATTTAGGTTTGGGGGTGCATTTGCATATAGAGTTTTTAGTCTTTTCATTCAAAAAAAAAAAAATCAAAAAAAAAAAATCAAAAAAAAAAAAAAATCAAAAAATTCAAAACTCTTTGTAAATATGTACATAAAAACCTCCAACTTTTAGAGATCTTAGAGTCACTAGCATGCTTCTAGCTATGTTTACATAGAGAGTCGACCCGAAATAACTGAACTTGGAAGTCTTGGAGAACACAATCGGGTTTCTTAGTTGATTAGAGCGTTAAAGTTGGATTTAACCATGCTTGGGAGGGCGAACTAGGTCTTGTATAGATATTCGGTAGTAGAATTGTGATCACCCATAGTGGAGACTACCCATTTTTACATCAAGCGAGGCACCGACCTTCATTTTTGTGACTTTATAAAAAATTTGTTAGAGTGTGTGTCACCGTCGTCAATTAGGGTAGGAATGGTGAGCTACCCAACTTCGCACCACTTTCAAACTATTTTTGATCTCTTGAGTGCTAATTTTGTCAATCATGAGGGTGACGTTTAAAGATGAAAACTCCTTCTTGTAGTTCGATTTGCAGTTAGCATCACTCTCTCCCTCTCAACAACATCAATACATCCATAGAAACACATCATCGTCAGCAAGCAGAGCATCTTCAGAATATTTGAAGAAAAATTGAAATAGTCCAAGGTTTACATAAGAAAACAAGATGAGAATTAGTGAAGTTTATGAAATCAAGACAATACAAGTTGTGGAAAATTGAGTTTTATTGTTTTATTGTTATTTTCATCTCTTGTTCTAAAAAAAAAAAAAAAAAAAAAAAAAAATCCAAGCAACAAAGAAAATTGAATAGAAAAGTTACAAATTGTCAAGTTTTTGTGAAGTTCAGAAGTTCGTCATCAACAATTGAAGACCGAAGATTGAAGACGTTTCTATGAATGCTGAGAGAGTGATATTAATTGTCGATCGGGTGAGAAGGTAAGTGAGTACTCTCACCCTTGCTAATGGTTGATTTCCTTTCTTAGAGATCATCAGAAAAAGATTCTTTTTGTCCACAACTCTGTGGAGTCTCCAGAAATTATTTCGAAAGGTTATCCTTCTCACCTTCAACGTGTGCATGATTTCTCTCTTTATTCCTGCCTGCACACATGAGAGACTAAAAAAGCGGTCTTTTTGAGTGCAATTATCATAAAACCCTATTGGTGAGGCGAAGTCGAGGCTTGTGATCACTCTCGAACCCGAATTCTTTCATATGGTATGGTTATTTCTCGCTCAACTCTTAAGGATGAGAATGCGTTCTTTGGTAGTTCTAACTTCGTGTTACTAGCATGCGAAACTCCATGTCCTCATAGCTCCTTGGATGCTTGAGACTCTTTTACGCTCGAAGTTGGAGAAGGTTTTGTGGGTACACCTCACAGTAAACCCTCACGAGACTACAACTCGTCCACTAGGGACACCTAGGGGTTTAAAGGCTTAGTGCATACGCTAAATGCATTCGAGAGACCAGCGACAGTGGTATAGTTAGGATTTCTTAATTTCTGTTTCACTTGAGGACAAGTAAAATTCAGGTTTGGGGGTATTTGATGAGTGCCAAATATTGCATATTTCTACATCTTTTTATTGGCATTTAACTCATCTTTTGTGCTCAGAAATCAGATATTATCCCAAATTCTGTATTTTCTCTGTTTTCAAGAATAAATACTTGTACTAATTAATTTTGTGTTTTTAGGTAGTAAATAAAGCTCGGAGAAATTGAGGAGCCAAAAGAGCAGAAAATTGGAGACGAGCGTCTATGGAGCAGAAAGCCAAAGCCCGCGCGCGCATCAGTTGCAACCCAACAAGTAGCAACCTATTTGCAGAGACATGGGCTTGAGCAATCCAAGACCCGTCCCATAACTCGAGTCCAAGCCCGATTCATCCTGAGCCGTGAGATCTCGCCCATCTGCATCCAACGCTCGCTCCACCCCGAGCATCGACTCTTGCTGCTTCCGCCCAACACCGAAGCCACCTATACCTTCACCCAAACCAAACACTCCTCTCATTTTTCTTTTCTCTTCTCCCCCAACACTTACAGAGCTCCCCATCCCTCTTCTCTTCTCCAGACCATGGCGAGCCACCTTCTTCTTCCCGACACCACAGCCACCAACACAACCACCACCGGCCGCCTTCAGCCTCCTAATGTCTCTTTATCTCCCTTATAGCTTCTTCACCCTAGAAGCTAAGTTTGAGATAGAAAGAGTTAGGGTTAGGGTTTCGTAAACATTGGGGAACATCAAATTAATGGAGATGCAAAGGCGAATTAGCGGAGGGACTGACAATTCGAGGTTTTGGGTGAGAGGGTCTTCACTTAATTTCTGATTTGAAGAGAGTTAAGGGTTTGCATGTATAAATAGGGATGAGCAGGGTATGTAAATGCTTATGCCTGGATTAGCCAGTGCACCAAGCTATAGTTAATCTGTGTTTTAATTATCTTTAGTATGTTTTAATTCAATTGCTAGGGTGTAGATGAAACCCCTAATTTGATGTCAAGTTAATTAATCTTTGGTTTTGTTCTTGCTGTTTTATAATGTGTTAGGATTATTAGTTAAGCTGTTGAGCATATGAGCTTTGTGATGAGTTGTCTTTGTAAGAAGACAACTCATACTAGGGGTGAGTTAGTGAAAAGTAGTTGATGAACATCCACCTGAGACCTTCAAGGGAAGGAACAAGAGCATAACCAGAGGTATATTGCCTTAGCATAAGATTAGAAGGTGAATTCAATCACCCTAGTACCCTTTAACTTTTGTTTACAGTCTATTCATCATACTTTCTGCCTTAGAATCACTACATAACAACATCTTGTCGTATCAACTCAAAACAAACCCACATTTGTGTTAACTACTTTAGAAATCAGTTAGTAAAGCTTGAGATCAACTCTACACAACCCCAAATCCCCCGAGGATTTGACTGTATTGCCCCGCTCCAATAGGCACTTGTGCACTTGCAGTATACATTGTAGGCAAAACTCTTTTCCCAGCCTACCATTATGCAATTTCAGGTTTTTCTCTTTTGAGTTTTCCTGGTACGTTTGTAATTAGCTTAGACACAGTGTCATCAAAGGGAGTGTTATAAACCAATGTTTATTTACTAAGATGCCCCCGTGTCTAATATTAGGGTTTCTTCTGTCTATATAAATAGAGGCCTAATCTCTTGTATTGAACACACATAATAATAAGATTTCTCTCTTCTTCTTCCTCTCTGCTTTATGTCTTCTTCTCCCTTTTTCTATTTCACAAGAATTTGGAAGTAATTTCTGAAAAACCTCTTAACCAATTATTCTCTTACTACCTATTTTATCCATGATTAATTAGTGTTAATTAATCGTAAGTTAATTAGCCGTGTTAGAAGTGAGATCAACTAATGTAAATCGATCTTCAAAACAACAAACAACTGAAAAATTTTGATTTTTTTTTTTTCAAAAACACTAACCGAGAATCGGTTTACGTTCATACACTAGTAAACCGATTCAGGTTGGTGTTTCGAAATTCTGAGAGGATATACAAAATCGATTGAAGTATGCATAGATAAAATCTGGCCCTAATAATCGGATTTTTTGACATCCTATATAAAACGATTGTTACTTTTTCATTCATTTCAAATCTACTCCTTTTCGTAGGAATCACTGATGCATTTAACACGTGCGTCGAGCCTTTGAACCCCTTGGTAACCCTAGTGGACGAGTTATAGTCTCGTGAGGGTTTGCAAGAGGTGTACCCACAAAACCTATACAAAAACTCCTAGAACTATCAATCTTCGTCTGACCAATCCGAGTCCGATTCACCCACCATAAAGTCTCGTACTCCGAAATTTTGGATACCATGAAGTGATAGCTTTCAATAAATGTGAATGCTTTCCCCCTTTCCTCCAAGTAGCGCGCTTTCACGGCTTCATGCTACAAAAACACAAACACAAGCTTACTTTGGAAGTTACAAATTTATAAAAGTAGATTATGTAGAATAAACCATAAAAATACTTACAAATTGTTGAAGGGACATGCTAAAGTAGCTAGAGTTAAAAATTCGTTGTTGGATAGCTATATATGAAACCATCGCATCTAGGATGACTTGGTTCCTATCATGGATTTGTTGAAGACTTCTTCTATTCGGGTTCCCATAATCTTGCCTAAATTTATTAGGGTATATTAATTAGATACCCTTAGTTTTCGCACCCAACAAATATACCCTTATACAACAATAAATATACCCCTATCATTTAAAAACCTAATCCATATAAAAATAGATTACCTTAATACCCTCACTTATATAATATTTTTATTTTATTTCAAAATACATTTTTTTTCTCTATCAACTTCGCCCATTATTCCACCACCACTCCGCCGCCACCGCCGCCGTCAGCACTTTGCCGCCGCCGCCGCCACCACTCCACCGTCGCCGCCACCACTCCACCAACGCCACCTCCGCCGTCGCCACCACCACTCCGCCACCGCCACCACTCTGCCGCCGTCACCACCTTCCAAACTTTGGTGTCAACAACTAAAGTTGATCCAAAATTAAAAGTTCAAAAATAACTTTACTAGTACATATTAAAGTTTTTGTGTATCAAAAAAGGAAGTTGATCCCAGTGAATGGAGTCAACAACCAAAGTTGATCCAAAAAATCTGGTATCAACAACCAAAGTTGATCAACTTTCTTTGTTTAAAAAATAACTGAAAAATACTCCCAATTTTTTTGGGTCAACAATGGAAGTTGATCCTAGTGAATGTAGTCAACAACCAAAGTTGATCCCAAATTATGGTTGTTGACACAATAAGTGAAAAAATACTCCAACTTTTTTGTGTCAACAATGGAAGTTGATCCCGATGAATGGATCAACAACGGATGAGTTGATCCGATAAAAAATGGTCAACAGTAGGAGTTGATCCCATAACTATATAGTTGATATCATGCATTGTTAGTGATTTCAGTACCTGATATATACATAATCCCCAATGTAGTAGTCCCCAAATATACATAATCACAATGTAGTAGTCCCCAAATCTGCTCCTGAAGTTAAAATAGCTGCAAAATAAGCCACCACCACCACCACCAGCACCTTCACAACACACCACCACCATCATCTCCAATACAAAATCATCATTACCCCTCTCTTAATAATTCCATATATATTCCCTGTAATTCCTACACATCCATCTACTAATTTTAATCACAATCCATTAGAAGCTTTAGATTCGAACACACCCATTACTTCTCAGCAATAACAGGTTCATCATCCCCAACATATCCCATTGATTCACACAACATAACCATCTCGAAATTCAATTGACCTCGCCTGCATCTCTGTGTATCAGTTTTGGTTACGATTTGTTTTTCTAGTTTTACTTCAATCTTCAATTACTCACACCATAGCAATACCCATCCTGCCTTCTTCTTTATATTTCGATTCTTCCCAAAATCTTGAGCAATCACCTATCAGACGCACCTCCAATTCCTTCGAAAATCAACCATCCAAGGCCGTAACAAGTTCAATCCTGTATCATTTTCTTCAACTGAATTTTATCTTCTTAAACTCAATCCCCCATTAAACCCATCATCTACACTGTTTCAGATCAATTTATCGTAGAAGTTCTCAGATCCCCTTTTCTTAATCAAATCGAATCATATCACCATCTTCAATGCCAACAACGACCACCAATCGTTTGCAGACTTTGCTCAAAACTTGATTCCAAAACCTAAAAAATCAGATCTGGATTTCTTTGGATCTGATTTTAAAAATCAATTACAGAATAAGAAGAAGGTTTCATATGTTACTGATACTTCTCGATTGTCGGCGGCGAATGTAAGAGTATTTGCAGAGGTGGTGACTATGGAGATGCTGGTGGTGGTGGTGGATCAATGGAGATGGATGGTTCCCGGATAATTAGAAATGAAGAAGAAGAAGAAGAAGAAGAAGAAGAAGAAGAAGAAGAAGAAGAAGAAGAAGAAGAAGAAGAAGAAGAAGAAGAAGGGTAAGTACGTATGGATACAATGAAATAAATATGGGGAGGGTGAATCCGGAATTAATAATTCATTCCAGAACCGGAGGGGTATTATTATTGGTGTCAAGGGTAGTTGTGAAGGTCAGTCAAGAGTAAGGGTAATTATAAAATTACCACAATTTATTATATATCTTCGCTCAAAAGCTCTTGGACGAGGAGTGATCTTGAAATTGACTTTTGGCGTACCATGCTTTGGTGATTGCCAAATCTTCCACAAAGTTAAACAATGCTATTTCTTGTATGTGGAGGTATGAAATGAGTAGTTTTGGAGTATATGGAGTGAGAGGGAATAAAATGATAAATTTTAAGGAAAATTGGGTCCAAGGATGAGGTCTCTATATATAGACAAAGACCCCAACAACTAGTTTTTTTTTTCGAAAAAAGTGAAATAATTTATCACAATCAGTCTTCTAGAATGTCCATAAAAACCGATTATGTTTTCATGTCAAATAGAATCGGTCTTTATGTTTTGTTATATAAATCGATTGCGAGCATGTAAAAATTTGAATTTTTACCGACATTAATCGGTTTATATATATGCATATGTAATCCGATTTCTGACTAGAAAAGGATACAGAAAAACTGCAATTCTAAGGCTTAAAACATCGGATTATACTGACACCCAAATAAATCAATTCCATGCTGAAGCCACAATAATTGTTTTATAGGTGGAGTCGTATAGACCGACTGTGTGCCTGGATTTGCAAAACAAAGTATGAATCATGCGTAACTTGTTTTGTTATAAACCCATTACACACATAGTTATAAATAAAACTTTAAGTGCATTTAAATTCAAACCATGATCATCCAAAAAACAAACCATAACCATCACAAAAAAATGTTAAAAACTTAAAACTTAAACCACCAAAAGTCCTAAAAACTTAAACTTATAATATCTAAAAAGAGCATCAAGCATCATGGAGCACCAACACCGGCATCGGGAGTAGGAGCGGCTTCTTCTTGACAAAAGGCTTGAGCTGCATGACCAATTCTTCAAACAGATCTTTTAAATGTCCTGTCGCGATCCATCCCATCTGCGATCGCATCCCTCTTTCTCCTTGCAAACCTGATGATTTCAACGAGCTCTTTCAGTGCGAGGGTCTGCTCCAAACGGGTCTCACGGCCATACCCGAACTTGTAAAGGCTTCTAGGTACCATGGCATGTGGTTACATGTGAACATCCTCCTGGTTGATCTCTCGAGAATAAAATGCTAGGTGGCTGAAGTCCATATTTACAACAACAAAAAAAAAAAAAAATCTAGTTCAATAATCGGCACATAGGAAAACATATGTAATCCGATTCTAACCACAAAAATGTACAAGAATTTAAAACATCAAAAATAGGTTTATGTGATACATATATAAAAACCAATTGTAAAATGGAATCTGAAGAGACAACTTCACAATCGGTATATTACCACGCAAATAAAACCCGATTGTAGGAGCGCGGAGCTCAAAAAAATTTAGTACCCATGATCGGTTTATGCTAATACACTTATAAACCGATTATGGTGATGTCTTTTCATATTCTGGTTTCAACCCAGAATCGTACGATGCTAGTCATCAAATAAACTGGTTCCTCTGCATGCTCTTCATGAACGAAGAACAAAACCTAGAATCGGTTGATACGATATATCAACATAAACCGATTCTGGGTAAATCAGAGATTTTGATTTTTCAAAATTGAAGTTTTAAACATGTAAATTAATGAATAAATTCGAATAATACAACGGTTTGATAGAGATTTACCTTTTCTTAGTTGTTCGGAGATTGTTGGAGAAAAAGATCAAATATTTTTTTGATTAGGGTTTATGGAATTTGGAAGGATTAGATGAGAATAAAAAGTTTTTTTTTTTGTTTAGGTTTTTGTGTTTTTGATTTTTTACTAAAAATGGTAAGGATTAGTATTTATATGTGATACAAGTGTAGCTTTCCTCTTTTGGTAGCTTAGCAATCCTCAAGTGATATTGAGGATAGACTTCTACTTTGGGAAGGAATACTGATTTTTTTTGGCAGTATTCTTAGATAAGAAAATATTCCTAAACAAGGTAATATTCCTAAATAAGGAAACATACCTAGAAAAGGAATATTTCCTAGACAAGGTAATATTTATATAAAAGGAAATATATACATAGAAAATGAATTAATCCTAGACAAGGTAATATTTATAGATAAGGAAATATACCTAGAAAATGAATTATTCCTAGTTTTTTTTTTTTTTTGAAGCATGAAATTTATTAAACTACTAAAGGACTATTACATGAGGATATATAATACTCCAAGATTCGTCATTTACAGACATATTGGTAAGTCGAGAGAATACAGTAACACAAGATTGGAGCATAATATCAAACTTCTGATCAGAATTGTATCGGCGGCGAATGTTGGTGTCGAAGGTCGGAAGGCCCACGGTCCATGCTTTCCACAAGAAAAGCTGTATTTTTGATGAACACGATAATGTCCATAAGAACTTGGGTGGAGGTATAGATGTCCGATGCAATTGATTAAAATTGTCAGTCATGCCTTTGTATCTTGATGTTGCGGTTAGCTTCCTGAATGATATGTGCCTACTCCGTTGTATTTCTGCTCGATCCATAACTCCAAAAGTGTCTGTATTTTTTTATCGAGTCTTGAAGTAGAATTTACTCTCTACCCTTGAAGGAAGAAGTGCTAAAGCTAATTATGCTATTACAAAAGCTATTAGAAACAAACAAATTACAGACTCAACCTATAATATTATTGCTAGTACTAATAATGCTGTTAAAAAGATACTCTAAACTGAAATAAAGAAACAATTATGCTTTATAAGATAGCACTTACACTTAACACTTACAAACCAGTACACAACTAATCTTACAAAGAAAAAAGGACGTAAAGGCCTATTATCGGGAATTCAGAAAAAGATTCCTAGAAGGTTTGGGAAACCGTTAAAGTTATAAATAGAGATGTTTAGCTCATAGATAGTGTGGTTTTTGATACAGACACACTTATAGAGGGAGGTTTGAGACAAATCACCTTGAGAGAAGTTTGTGAGGTAATTAATTATTATAAAAGCAAGCTTAACAAATAGTTTAAGGTTATTTACCTAAAGAGATTGTGAGCGTAACAAAGAGAGAATTGTAATAGTTTTCTTGTTCATAATCTAGAGAAAATATATTTCTTCGAATCACGTTCTTGTGTCTGTTTTGTTTTCTTTTTCTCCTATTATTATTTTGAATTTCTCCTTTATAATAATAGTCATCAATGTACAAAGATCATATGTATCAAGTTGGTATCAGAGCAAGGTTCGTTTCTTTTAGAGAAGATTCTTGTGGTTTATGGTATTCACTAGATCTCTTTACAAACAACTTGGTGAGTTACTCGAAAATTGGAATACGTTAGAAGAGCAAGATGACCATGGTATGGTTGAAGTTAGATGAGGAACGATCGGACGGGGAAATAATGCTCTCGGTTATTAATGCCGAACACTTGAAGTTGTTTGATCAACCGCTACAAGATGATGGTGAGGATGACAAGATGATCCTGACACGTGTAGGTGACAAGGAGAAAGGAACTCTCGAGTTCCCTTATCTCCAGTTCTAACTTTCACAGGAGTTCAAGTTCTTAAAGGGGTAGTGGTGGTGGTGGTGGTGTGTGTGTGTGTAGGGGGGTGATACGGTTGTATCATTCCTATTTTGGGAATTTATCAATCCTAAAATTATATTCAGGATAGACTTATACTTTGGGAAGGAATACTGATTTTTAGGCAGTATTCTTAGATAAGGAAATATTCCTAAACAAGGTAATATTTTTGATGATTTGATTGTTATCGTGAAGAAAATGAGATTTGATGGTGTAAAAAGATCCATCAATACATCATTACAGTAATTTGATTGTTTTAGTGGATGATCGTATTAGGAGAATTCTTTAAACTCTATAGAGGTCTAAGGCAAGGGGATCCTATCCCTATCCCCATACCTTTTTCTTTTTCGTATGGAAGCCATCTCAAGAAATTTAATGCATGCAGAGTCCCTATATATTTTATGAGGCATTAAAATTTGCATGGATTCACCTCGCATAAGAAACCTCTTTTTTGTTGATGACTAACAAGTCTTCTGCAAATCTAACATGATTGAATACAAAAGTCTAGTGGATATTTTCAAGATCTTTAGCAATATTTACGGTAAGCACATTACCGTCAACAAATCTGGGATTTTCTTGTGCAAGAATACTGATGAGTACCTAGGAGTCAACATCAGCCACTTCGTGAGAGTCCAAGTGATAACTATGGATGACAAATATTTGGGATCCCCTCTCTTCACAAACAGAGACAAATTATTATTTTAAGCCTTGTGTTAAGAAGCTGAAGCAGAAATTGTCTGGCCTGAAAAAACCCTTACACCAACAGGGAATAATTAGTCTAATTGGCATTGTCACCTCTACTTCAAGTATTTATCAAATAAAGTGCTTCAACCTTTCCAAGAAAACTCCTACGATCTGAATAAAATTCAAAGAGATTTCCTATGGGACAATGATGTTGATAATTCCACAAGTTACTACCCACAATCTTCTATTTGCAAGCCAAATGAGTTAGGAGGACTGGGATTCATGAACATGGAATTAAATAGTTTCATGATCACCAAAATTGGATAGAGTTTATCTACTTTATTTCATTCCCTTCCCATCCAATTCATTTAATTCCCTTCACATCCAAATCACTTAATCCAATTAAAAAGCACATATATGCTACATTTTATACCCATATTTATATTAGCTAGAACTCGATATTTTGACTAATAACTCTATTTTAGTACTTTTGTAGAAAGTACAGTTGAATTTCGATAATCCGGAGAATAATGGCTAAATCTGGAGCTAAATTAGTATTTGCGAAAAAAAGCACTAATCGACTCACAGCTTCGGGAAGAGATAGCTTCACCAAATGGACACCGGGGGGACGTCAATTCCACTCAAAGCAAAGAGAAAATTGGATCTTAGTGGCTAGCATTTTCAAATTGCTGCTAGGATGTTGGCTGAAGAAATAAAAGTACGTGGTGTCGTTAGAGACTGCAAATAAGTGTTGTGAATGGAATTATCTCAACATATCAAAGAGGTGTTGTTCATGGCAGCCGTACACTTATGAGAAGAAATGACTTGGGATGAGACGAGATAGAGAAAGAAGCTGTTGTCGCGGCCAAGTTGGAGATGCAGATGATGATTTCTCAGTGGGTCGGAGAACAAGAAAGGCAGTGGTGTTGTTCTTCGATTTCTATAGTGGGCGAGATTCAGGAGTTGTTAAGAGGATGGTTTGGTAGAGAATAATGGGGTCGTGAATGCTGAGATGACATCGATTTGATGTTGTCTGCCATAGTGGAAGCGTGGATGAGTTTTTGCTCGATGGTTTTTTTCGGTGATAAAGAACTTCAGATGACCAGAGATTCAAACGTTCATGAAATGGCAGTTGGCTGAAGTTGAGTGCTGCTGCCAAGGTTGATCATGTGCGAGAGGATAAAGGTTAACTGGTCAAAGATGCTCGGTGGTTAGCTGAATGGATTTTGCCTAATTGCAGTAACGAGTTAACTGGTGTTGGTTATGATGGTCGTATGGGCAGAGTTTAGATCGAGTGAATAGAGATGGCAGTAAACATTTCATCCAAGGGGTGATTTGCTGATGGTGTGTACGCAGGAATTTAAGTGTTCAACAAAAGGAAACCGGGGATGAAGTTGTTTCCGTGGTCGGACTTTGAAAGGAGCTGAGTTGTGAATGGAGTATGACTGGAATTTATTGAAGTTAATGGTTGATCCACTTTTGGTGATCATTTGGTTGGGCTGTTGATTCGGTTTCGAAGAAGAAGTGATTGTCAGCGACCCTTGAACTGGAGTTTGTGGATATGGTCTGAAAAAGTGGTTGAGATGGTTTCGGTCGGTAAAGAAGAAAGCTGGTGTTCCATGGTTTTGTCAAGAATCAGTCGCAAGGGTTACTGGTGAACTACGTTCGAATAATGGGATATTTAAACTGCAGTTAAAGGACCGAGTTGGACATTGCCTGAACGAGGAAGCTGGAGCTCTTAATGGACCCGGGACTGGGCCTTTGGCAAGCTGCTAGGTTTAATTAGATTCTCGTAAGGCATATAAAAAGGGGTATTGAACTGAAACAGGGAAGCCGATTTTGGAGGCCGGCTACTGAGCCGCAATTTGGAACAAGTAACAGAGACATGAAAAAAGACGACGGCTGGCTACAGAACCGTAAAGAAGAAGCCGGTTTGAAGTTTCATTATCTCAATTCTATTTTGATTTGCTAGTGATTCTTTTTGATTTGTTTATGGCTTTTGAGAAAGCCATGTCTAGCTAAATCTTTATAACTAGGGTTTATGTTGAAACCATATGGAGTATTAAGCTATTTTGAATCACATAATATTTAGCAAAAGACTATTATGATTTTAATATATTACTTGAATGATTTTATTTATTGATTTAAAGATGATATGAGTTGTTGTTTCACCGGTTACATTAACCTTTTTGCGTAATTGTTAGGTTCACAATATATATTTGTCTCATTATTTGATAATTCCATGCTTAGGTTAATATCTTTGATGGGTTATGCTTACAAGAGCCATGTAATAGTTGTGAATCAATATTTTAGTTTCGTATAACTTTCTCGCTAATGCAATTTGATGGTGCATGCTTTGGTTTAATCTTTTGATATGCCATGCTAAGGGCGTCCCAGTGATATTTGCGACTCTAATACATATAATAGGTGATGTCGATAGAACGAACGATAAATAATTCATGGATTATGTTTCATTTAAGTAATTGAATAGAAGTTATGGTGGATACTATAAACCCTGGTTACCGACTTTTTGTTAGAGCATTGCTCGGTCGAACTCGCATGCGTTGATATCTCAAGCATGTTTGTCAATGTTAGTGATTAAAACTATAAGTCTTGATTTCTAGACTATTTATAGATGTCTCAGACTAGGACATAGATTGTGTAGTTGGGCTTAGATTTCACAGAGTTCATCATTTGAAGATGAAGAACTACTAAGGGGAGCTTGTGGAACTTCTTCGACAAAAGGTATGTGAAGACTTGAACTCATATATCACTTGGAAAGTCCATTTATACTATCTCCTATATTGAGACATAAGTCGTGTTACGATATAGTTTTCTCTATACACATTTGAGATTTCGAGTAGTATATCTCGCTTACATATTTCTTAAAATATGTGTTGGTAAGCTTTAAAAGCTTCGACCAAGTTCATCTTATATCATGAGAAAATTTCGAGTAACATCTTACATGGTTTGTGTGATACAATCATTTGATGTAGGCTTGAAATGTTTCGATAATGATTATTTCAATATCTTGAAAATTGCTTTGATGCTAATAGTGTGTGAAAACGGCTATTATCATTATTGAAGAATGTTTCAATGATTGAAATAAAGAATTTAATATCTTGTAACCATCTTTGGATATAAGCATAGTATGTTCGCACATTAGTGTATAAGTCCAAAACCGGGAACCTAAAGTATGCATACTTGTGTGTATACAAAAAGGTTGTAGGAGACTGGGTAAGTATGCGTACCCGTAAGCATACTAGCGGAAGTTCACGACCGTGAATTTCTGCTGAGCTTGAAAACCAAAACCTCATCTGGTTACCTAAAGTACGTGTACCCGTACGCGTACTAGCGGAAAGTTCACGTCCGTGAATTTCTGCTGAGTTTGAAAACTAAAACAAACTTAAATCCGGTTACTTAAGTACGCATACTTAAGTGTGTTACTTTTCTAAAATCGGTTGTACGTGAACCTAAACATTTATCAATAAGGAATGCAATCTTTGCAAACCGTGGCTATAATGTTCATGTATTGATTCGAGTGAATCAAACTGATTTTACTTCAATTGTGTTCTTGTATAATCCATGAGAATATAACAATTGAAAAACTCTTTAACTAGTTTCATTTGAGTCATTTGAACTATTTATGGTTAAGATGAATAAGGTTGATATGAGAGTAATCATATGGCTAACCTCGGTTTTGTGAACCAACATGGTGTACACGTTTAGGTACGATTACATAAACCTTAATGAGGGTACATTTCATTTGTGTGTAACAAGCTAAGTTCGATCTAACGGTTGAAAGATATTGGCTTGGGAGAATCAGATTTTTCATCTAACGGTGAATATTGAATTCTTTATTACCAAGGTAACTTAGATTGCAAACCCTGATTTGAAAACTATATAAAGGAGAACTCTAGCAACTGGGAAACCTAATCCCCACACCTCCTATGTGTTACTAGTTGCATAACTAGAGTCGATTCTCCTTTAACCTTAGGTTTCTTCTCGAGACCCTGTAGGTTAACAACTTAAAGACTTCACTGGGATTGTGAAGCCATACCCAACTATTATCTTGTACTTGTGTGTTCTGATCTTGCTGTTTCTATCGTGTTGAGTACAATTGGAATAATTGACTCGAGATTTTATATCTCCGATAGGCAAGATAGAAAAGTAATCACAAACAACTTCGTCTCATCGTTTGTGATTCCACAATATCTTCTTTCGCTAGTCGATTAAGATTATTGTGAGGTGATTGATAATTCTAGGCTGTTCTTCGGTAATATAAGTTCGGGTTATCGATTGGTTATTGTTCACCTTGATTTATCAAAATACGGAACAAAAACTCTTGGGTATTTGTGTGGGAGATATATTTATTCAATCCTATAGACTTTTCTGTGTGAGACAGATTTGTCTATCAAGTCTTCGACTTTGGGTCGTAGCAACTCTTGGTTGTGGGTGAGATCAACTAAGGGAATCAAGTGCGTAGTATCCTGCTGGGATTAGAGACGTAAGGATCGCAACTATACCTTGAATCAGTGTGAGATTGATTAGGGTTCAACTACAATCCAATCCGAAGTTAATTGGTAGTAGGCTAGTGTCTCGTAGCGGCTTAATACGGTGTGGTGTTCAAACTGGACTAGGTCCTTGGGGTTTTTCGCATTTGCGGTTTCCTCGTTAACAAAATTCTGGTGTCTGTGTTATTTCTTTTGCGCATTATATTTTGTTATATAATTGAAATATCACAGGTTGTGCGTTAAGATGAATCAATTAGAATATCCAACCTTTGGTTGTTGATTTACATTGATTGACACTTGAACATTGGTTTTTGGTACAGTTCAAGTTACTCCTCTTATATTCAATCGGGCTCGCAGATTTCTATTTGTTGATTGCGGATTGAATTAAGAGTTAGAGATTTTAAAACTCTTTGTTACACTTTATTCTAGATTGAGTCCTAGATACCTAGTTGATTCTCTAGAAAGTGTCTTGGAGTAAGTCATCTCATATTGCCAAACGAGATTGTTGGGTGTGGTTGTTAGACCCCCACATTTTCAATTGGTATCAGAGCAGGAAAACACATTAAAGACCTCATAAGTCTGTGTTTGTAGTTATCTGATATGGACAAAGGTGATATCTCTATAAACGTACCACCAGTCTTCTATGGCTCAACTTACTTGTGGTGGAAAATTGCTATGCGTGCCTTTCTTCAAGCGTGTGATTTTCAATCGTGGATTTATGTAGTTAACGTCTATGATGCTCCCGTTTTGGAAGTAGGGAATGCAACAGTTCCAAAGAACATTGGTGAATACAATGCTGCCGAGATACTTGCTGCAAAGCAAAACTCCGACGGTTTGAATGCCATCGTACATGCCATTACCCCAGATATTCAGCACCATGTGACTACGTGCACTAGGTCTAAATATGCTTGGGATATCTTAGAAACCGTATTCGAAAGAAATACCAGTGAAAGGAAGCTAGGCTTCAAAACCTTAATTCCGGTTTAGAAAACCTTTGTATGGCAGATGAAGATTCGTTTGATGAGTTTAGTCACAAAGTGTCTGAAATTGTTAATGCGTCGTTTGCATTGGGTAAGACTATTCCTGAAAAGGACATTGTGATGAAAATTCTCAGATCGCTTCCATCTAGATACGATTCTAAGAAGCATGACATCGTTGAAGGAAATAACCTTGATACTCTTTCCAGAAGTACCCTTGTGAGAAATATTAAATTACTTGATCTTGATCAGAATACAGCTAGAACTTCTGCATTCAATGCTGTAATCATTCTAAGCAAAGCCTCTAATTTGTCATGGGCTAATGAATGTTGTTTTAATCATGTTGATTTTAATAAATCACTGATAACACAAAAGATCAAGGATATGGTAATGAAAAGCAAAAGATGCGAGAGATTGTCTTCTCTCTCTATTGCTTCTGATGATTCAAGTCAAGAAAAATCTCAGTGTCATGACGGTTTACATACTATTGTAGTGTGTATGGAAAGTTCAGCCTTCTCGGCATAAGTTTCTTGTAATTCAAACTCCGGTTTGGAATACGAATCGAGATCGAGATCCTAGAATTTACTGGATAAGTTTGAAGAAATTCACCAGAAAATATTCAACCGAAAGAATTGTTGAATAAACTTGAGTCATCACTACGGGTGAAATCTCTTGAGAATGACCTGTCTTAATGATGAATTCACCGAACCCTATTACTAAAGGAAAAGAGATTAATTCTCTCAAGTGTGACTCGCAAAGGTTGTCGGAAGCTCACCAAAATTTCAAAGAATGTTATTTGGTTAAAAGGCTTTTGGAAACACACAAGGTTTAGGGTTCAAAGCAAAGTCTGTAAGCACAACAAACTCGGTTATTCCAACCAGCTTTGGATCAATCAAATCTGAGCTTTGTGATAAACAAGTATCAACTCTACAAAGCAAATCCTCTTTGCTCTGTTCTTTTTGTGGAAGTACAAGCCATGTCCAGAGTAAGTGTTGGAGATTCAAGAGGAACTGTAAAAGAATTTCCAAACTTCAAAATGACATGCAAAAGGTGAATCTGACTATAGAAAAGCAGTCAGATATGCCTGGGTACAAGAAGAAATCCAAAAGATTCAGAGTCAGACAAGGTAAGTCTACTAACTCTACAAACCTTGAAATGTCACCCTGTGACACAAGATGTGAACACTATGTTCACTCTATTACTATCTAAACCATAATAATAAATCGTATCCTTATTTTGTACTTGAAAAATAAGGATTACTTCAAGATTGATTCAAGTCTTGTAAATCTTTTGTTGATTTTTCTGTTCCATATTTAGCAAGTAAATATCTGTTTGTTAAGATTGATAATGGATCATGAACCGTGGAAACCTTTTTAAGGTCCTTTATGGTTTTACTATCCTGAAGTCTATTTATGTTCATTTGTGAACATTACTGTTCTTTACCTTCTTCTCTAAAGATACAGTCTCCCAACTGAATATACCCATATAACCACAATTGATTTGAGGATTGTTTTACTCTGTTCATGCCTATTAGGTATTCCTTTCGACATTACTAGTAGGGGACCAGTTTACAGGGTAACATACCTAATCCCATATAGGATAGAGGATTCTGTTGTTTTGTCTTACACGGAATTTAAGTATTCTTCTTAATAAACTGATACCCTATCAACAGCCACGTTTTCTTTTTCGTTTAAAATTCGAAACGTCAATGTATCACACACCGTTACTTTTTCTTTTTTTACGGTACTAGTATGATTCTGACCCCATAGAGAAGAATGCACGGTGCAAAACCTTCATTTAAGTATACATATTTTGAGATCAACCGGTAGGATGAAGTGTTGCAGTGTACGTCTCCCTCATGTAGTTGCATGCTATCAGTTGTTTATTATTTTTATTACCTTGACAGGACAGCTTCACAGTAGCAGTACACTGTTTAGTTTAGTCGCATACATTTCCTCGGCGCAAAGTCCGAAAATGTAGAAAAATTTCTCTCAAGGCATTTCTTACACTGTTTCTTACTTACCAACGGAGCCTCTTTGTCCTTTGGTTAAAAATGGCGGTCAGGTCAAGAATGGATCATGAAGAAGAAAGTAAAACCAAAACGAGGGTAAACTTCTTCCCTCTCTTCCACATTAATCTGTCTTAGTGTTTTTTTTTTTAATCGATTTCTGTTTTTACAACCTCTGAGAACCTTTTTGTCAATGGTTACTAGTTACTACTTTATTTTAACTTTTTCTTTTTGACAGAATGAAAGTGAGAAATGGATTCAAAATTACTCATCGTTGCATCAAATCCTTTTGGTGGGTGATGGAGATTTTTCATTTTCATTATGTTTGGCTAAAGCATTTGGTTCTGCTTCTAATATGGTGGCTACATCACTTGATCAGTATGGTAATAACTCTTCACCCTATTCTCTGTTTCTGTTTCGATGCTTTTGTTTGACTCCATAAATATACCTCACTGTTGCATAAAGTAATGTTGCACTCTTGTAATTTCTGGCACCAAATGAAATTGAAAAGTAGTACTATTTGAATATGATGCTTTTCTTATTTCTTAGCTCCCTTTTGTCTGTTTGTTCTGATTATGGGAGGTTAGTGGGTTCTCAGAATTAGTGCAATAGTGGATGATTCTCATTTAGGGCTTAATTAGATCATCAACAAAAACTCAAATCCCATTCTTAAGACTTTTAACCCTTTCATTTCATCTTTATGCTGAATTTCCGTATGGTAATTTAGAGGTCACTTAATGAAGATGATTTAAATGGGGCTGGAATTGTGTGCACGACAAAAATCACCTTACATTTCTTCCTTTTATATGTTTCTAATTTTGTACAATTTTTCTATTTCTTCTTGTTTAAGTGTGCGGAGCCTAATAATTACTACATTTATCTTATTTGTGGTGCTGATTTGTGGTCCTTGTCTCCTTGATAACATGGTTGTTGCTGTTTTTGTTTATTGTTACTTTCCCGAATCCTAATGTCAATGTCCTAACATTGCTACTCTTTGTAGTTAGTTGTTTTCTCAAAATGAATTATCATGCAGTATTGGGGACTAATAATCTTCAAAGCCCTTGGAAGTCAAGAGTCACGATGTTTAACTGATCAAACATTAGGAACCATGACTATTGATATGTTAATTAATATAGATATTAATTTGCTGAATCTCTTGAATACTATGTATTAATTTAACTATCTGAATCGGTACAAGATTAAAAAGTATAATAGAGGGCTAATCAATCTTGGACAGCTTAGAGTAGCTTGAAGCAACTCTTACGTGTAGAATTTTGGTGCTATGGAAGGCAGTGGCTTTTGAAATACTCTGACTTGTCGAGCAGCAATGAGATAATTTAGGGTCATTAAGTGATATATTTTGATGGCTAAATTATAAGGACAGTGTGAGAAGAGGTACCATCCTCGCACTTGATATATGAAATTGATTTGTAAGATAAGTGCTCTCAGTTTACTGGTGGCATCCACGGTCGCTGAAAGCTTAATAGAGATTGGCTGCTATGTGTTTCATTTGGAATCTTTGCGGTTGCACAAGTTTGATGAGTGTCATAAGTAACACCCGCAAAAATATTTTGTTTTGTGAAAGTGATAAGAAGCAGTCTTCCTCGGTTAAAACAAATATCTTCTAGCCTTTGTGAGATGATTGTCTTGCGAATACAGGAATTCATATCTTTCTATCTATGGAACAGGAAATATCTCCTAGCTGTGTCTGAGTTAAGATATGGCATATTTGTATATTTTACATGAGTTGATTCACAAAAGAAGAAAAGAAACTGGACATGATTTGTTTCTGTTTTTCAACTTTTGCGGACTTTTTAAAACACTATGTATTCATGAACCAGATGTGGTGATTAAGAATTACCCGGACGCAAAATCAAATTTGGAGAGTTTAAGGGAACTTGGAGCATCAATCATGCACGGCGTCGATGCCACTAAAATGAAACAATTTCCTGACTTAAGAAGGCGGAGATTCGATCGAATTATCTATAATTTTCCACATGCAGGATTCTATGGAAAGGAAAATGATGTCCGCATGATTAAGTAAGTTTTTGTGCTCTCTAATTTCTGTTTACTCTTATTTCAGCATTATGTAATAACTTTAGTGATTCATGCATGTGTTCCTGCCTTCTTCCCCTCTATATGCACTCTGCATTGGAATTAGTACGTAAGCGTTTTCTGCTGTTATACTAGATGCAGAGTTTTTTGGAGTATTACTTATTTGCAGATGTATTTTTCCTTGGAATGAGAGGTGAATGTAAAGGATGATGAATCAAGGATACCATATAGTCATATATAAGATAGTGTCATTTTAGAAAACATCCTTGAAGTAATTGTAAGCACACTTCCATAACTAAATTACTATTACCAAAAAAATAAAATCGTATTATATGTCTTCTTTTTTCTGTTAATAATCAGGGTGTCACTGGCTCATAGAAATCGAGGGTCTGAGCAACGTTCCAGATCGCAGCCTTCGCCAGATTCACTCTATACCTCAGCATCCTAGCATGTCCCAATGACTGCTATCTCTAGTTGTCCAACCATCCTTTAGCGCCCACTTGGGCAACAAGCCAACGTTGCTTACTAGCTCCGCAATATAAGATATCTTAAACTCTGAACTTTTGACCCTCCAGGAAAGAAATCTCGAAACATTATAAAGTCTCTTAATTAGAAACACTCTTTTCATGTAAAACTACGACTTTATCACCCTTCATTTTTTAGGGATTCTTTTCTACCTAAGTTTTCATTTCATCTCCCTATCACATTATTTATGAAGTCTTCACGCTTCTTACCAAGTTTTCTTTGTTGTGGTGATGTAGGAGACACAAAGCTTTAGTGCAGGGATTTTTCAGGAATGCAAGCCAGATGCTTAGACCCTCTGGTAAAGTTCACATTAGCCATAAGACAACAACACCATATGACAAATGGGACCTCAAATATCTTGCTATGAAACACAATATGGCATTGGTTGGTTGTGTTAAATTCAGAAAAGAAGACTATCCGGGTTACAAAAACAAGAAAGGATCTGGGCCAAGATGTAATGAGTCATTTCGTTTAGGAGAATGCAGTACTTTCAAGTTTGAGTTTTTACACTGTGTGAAGAAGTATGCTCCTGGTTATATTCACACTCCACCCTACCAATATCAAAAAACTCAGCTACAAGTTCAAACCCCACCTTTGTTTGAGCCTTGTCACCATACGGCACTTCCTAGGGTCCCATTACAAACTCAACAATTGCCTTCTCGACCTCAAAACCGAATTCAATTTGATGTTGGTTATCCTCATGTAGAAGTGAATATGCCAAGTAACTTTAGGTACTCTGGTTTTCCATATGCCCCGAAGATTTCTGACGAATGGTTTAGAATCTTACGTTGGGTATTTTGCGAACACTGAGAATGTTCGGGAAAACAGGTTACCACTCTGTCCTGGTTGTTCATGAAACTCTGAGAACTGGGTTGGCTAGATACATGGTAGAAGCACATGGTCAGATAAGCAGTAGATGGGCTGAGGTTATATAGTTTTGGGTTGGAAAGCTTTGCGCATTTTGGTCGTACTTGTGAAATATTAAGCCGCCACTGTCTGAAATGTTTGTTTTTTATTTTTTATTATTGAACTCCTGTAATTCTGTGTAGGTTCTGATGCTGTTACCGCTGAAAAGTTTATGCTTCTTTGTTGGTGAGGCCGAGTGGTGTGAAAGTCTGGGAAATTCCCTGTTCTTTTGTAGCATCTGTTGGATTTTTCTTCCTTACGGATTTACTGTTTGTTCTGAGACTGGATTTTGACACCTACTAGTTCTGGGAATATTAAGAGAAGTTACTTGGACCATATCTTGACTATCAACGGCCACGTTTAACTCAGCTATCTGTTATGTAAACAAAACCTACCTGAGTTTGTGGCAACAAGTTTTTGGAAGGCTTCAGAGATAAACTCCTGTCGTTATGTGTAACTCCAGATCAATTTGTCTTTCGCTGCTTCATGTTAACTGGGGCGTTGAGTATATTGAAATCCAAATGTAGGTTTTATCTTGCAATGCGGCATATTCCTAGCATATAATTTTACTTTGGATTATAAAGTTTCACTGGCTTTGGAATTAGTGGATTGCCCGCCACTAAAGCAACAGATTTAAAATATTTTGAAAACAGTGGTTCTTCACGGACCGCTTCAAAAAACTAAGCAGAAACCGCTGCTCACATCAACAGGGGCCCAAGGGCAGGGGATTAGCAGGGGCCACTTTAGGGTCCACCATAAAAAAACAAACTTAAGAAAGGGGCGTCAGAAATTGGTAAAGGGGCGGCAACCTAATAAGATAAAAAATGTCATTACAAGTAAATTCAAGTGCCCCTTATCAATGAAAATCTGGAAATGACTAGTTAGCCCTTATTGTTAATAATCAAGTTTAGTAATGATAATCAAGATTAGTGTTGATAATTAATTTTCACTTATTATAACTCTAAATCAGATTTTTAGAGTTATAAAAAAAAATTGAGGAGAAGAAAAAGAAAACTTATGTGATATTTGTGAAACCCTAGATTTTGATTCACTCCACCAAAATGAGTGATTCCAAGTGACCCTAGATACTTCTAAATTAGTTCTCATTAGCTTTTTCTCGCTCAAAATTATCTAAAGTATATAACAAAATCAAAACTTTTGAATTTTCAGAAGAACTTACAGTTGCAATTTTGATCGTTACCAACCGTAACTCTTAGTTACGGTTCATAAGCCTCATTTGATTGGGGGCCAGACTTTTTAATTGGGGGCCATGACTTTTTATTTGCACCCCAAAATTTTGAGGGGCTTATTAATCCGATATTGAAAAGAGTGTTTTACCCTTTACTAAACACAAATCTTAAAAATCAGTTAACCCTAATTAAAACCCTTAATTTGGCCCCCAATTTCATATACCCTAAATCGCCCTCTCCTCCCATTTCTCTTCATCTTCCTCTCCTCCCCTTCTCTTCTCCACCACCACCATTAACGACTCCGCCTGAGTTTTTTTTTTCTTCGACCGATTCATCGTCCTAATCGTCGATGTTAGAAGAGAATCGACGATTAAATTCTTCTTCAAACATGGCTCGCACAAAGCGCATCGCTCGCAAAGAATGTCAAATCCCCAATCTCCTCGACGCCGTCAAAGGAAAAGTTATCGAGGAGGAACTCCAAAATCCAAAAATCGAAACCCAAAGAAGATATGGGTCCAATTAGAAGGTATGTGAACTTAAACCCACCTTCTATGCGTTTTTTAGTTGTGTTTTGATTGCGAATTTGAGTCTGGTAACTGAAATTTTGCGGTTTCAGTTAAAGGGTCGTTAGTATCGTAGTGGATACCCCTAACGACTCTTCATTTGCATGTATTTTTTATGAAAAATCGTTAGTGTATTAGGTTGAAGATGACGACCCTTATTCTGCTACTTCGACATTTTATGCCCTAGAATAGAGTCGTCAATCTTTTATGTTGCAGATGACGACTCTTGTTTGCCGACCCTTATTTATTCCCTAACGACTCTAGATGGAACTCGAACAGCCCTCTGTTCCAAAAAAATGATAGTGTCGTCATCTCATTTCCCCTTGAGTCGTCACTTAAGTATGTGCCCTAGAGTCGTCAATTCAAATTGTAGGATCATTAACGAATTTTTGACGACCCTTTGTTTTTGGAAGGGTCGTCATCATATGATTTTGAGTCGTCACATGATATAAAAGGGTCGTTTGTGTTTTAGCTTATTGGAGTGACGACTCTTGATCTGATAACCATAAAGTTGATGTCTTATTGGGTTTTTTTTTTGTTTTTTTGTTTCGAAACCAAATGCAGAACCAAAGGCAAGGTTGCAATGACGATAACTCCACCTTCCAAACCTCCACGCCATGATAAATACTTACTTGCCGGTCCATTACGCGGTAAGAAGCCGAGTGAGGTATCATTTTCTATCACCGAACCAAGAGACAAAGGTAATGAGTTGTCGGATTCATCAGAATCAGACTCTCTTGTTATTTCCGCTAGCAGTAGTGGTGAAGAAGAAGAAATCCAAGAAGAGGAGATACAAGAAGATCCTCCCGTACGAGGTGAAGAGGAAGTAGAGAGTGACAATGATGATGAAGATAATGTTAGTGGTGATGATTCTGATGATGGTAATGGTGATGATGATGAGCAGGATGGAGGTAATAAGGGTGGTCATGAGGAGGAAGAGGATGAAGGGGATGATGATGCTGGTAAGGATGATGAAGAGGATGATGGTAAACAAGATGTAGAAGTTGAAGAACATAATGCAAAGTCGGGGTTTAAAGAGGGTTAAGAAGGATGGAACTGAGACAGCACCCAACATGAGACACGTTCCCGCTAGTCATTTGATGATGGAGCCTCTTCAAGTGGTAAACCAAGAGGAGAACCTAGAGATGGGGGTAAAGTTCTATTTGGATATTCTCGATCGTGGGCTCATACCATCTATGAGACAATCGTAAGAATCCCAACTTTGCTTGCTATTTGATTAGTTGGTTGATATTACTTTTCTAATATGTTTTTTTAATATTTATTTGTTTATTTTTTGCACCAATCTTCTTTTAAGAAAATGGATCATAAGAATGCCGCCTACCACCCTACCCGTTTAATGACTTTTTTTACACCCTACCTTGATGCACCAATCTTAACTTTTTTTTCTTTTTGTCTTTTTTTTTCCTAAGAAAATGGAGTTGCACATGGTCTTTCTATCATGAAACGGAAACAAATTGCTCAAACTAACGGATAAAGCAAAAATAAAACTTGAATGTGGAAAATTTGAATATATATGTATATACAAAAAACCGAGTGATCCTCCCGCCATGCTACACTAGAGAATATGTTGAAAACTCCTAACTTGTGTCCAATATCAATCGTTCGATCTCTTATAGAATACAAGAAGTGAACTCCCGTGATTGCGTATGACAAGGTTTACCCGCCACCCTACCCATTTAAGATCTAGTTTCTACCCTACCAAATAGTGGGTAAATAGGTATTACGGGTAGGAGTCGACACATTCCAACTTCCTTTATGTTGAAAACTCCGAGATGGCATTGACTCTGATGATGCAAGGTTGCGGTAAGTTTACGTATATTAGGGGTGCATTGACTCGAAGGTAAATCAACAAGTGAGAATTTCAAGAGAAGGCCTAGTTGGGATAAAATTTATACATGGACCAAGAACTTGTTTGGTCGGGATAAAGAGAAAGACTGATGGGCTTTTCGTGTCGAACTAAGTACCCGAAGAAAGAGTTCAAACTTGTGGACATTAGGCAGATGTTTGCCGGTACCGAAGAGAAGGAACAAAATGGAGGTCTCTCTACGATATGGAATGTCGTTATGCGTGCGGTCGCTTATTTGTTGTACGTCCTTGCATCGGTTGTATTTCCCGACAAAGAAAGGTAACAGGGTGAGCACCAACCTTCTTCACTTTGGGACCCTTAGAAGATGTGAACAAGTACTCTTGGGACCGCCATAGTTGCACATCCGAATGGTCAGCTTTCCTGGGATCTCGCGAGCGAACTTCTCAAATTAATGGGAATTTGGCTCTAATCCAGTATTGGGATTGATGAAAGTTGTCTTTTTTAGTATGTTTTTTTCCTTTGATATATTTTTATGTTTATTTGATTGTTTAAAAAATTTTTAACTTTGGTTGTTGTAGGTCCGGATTTATGATCATTTCGCGTCACTGTTCAAAAACAATGAAGATGTGAAAATCAACCCAAAATGGAGCCTGTGTAGTCCAACAGAACACGTTGGTTGTACTCCTGTTCTCGGGATAGGGAACAAACCGATGCCTTGATAGAAATGCGTAAAAACTTGACAACATCACGGCGGAAGAGGTAATCTTTAGTCCTTACAAGGATGCTAGAGTTGGCGCATTGGAAGATGTCGTGTATTACCATGGCCCTTTGTTTCACCCTAACGGTTTTTCAATGTACAATCCTATGAGAATCATGCGTCAACTTGGGTTTGTTCAAGATTCACCCGATGAAGACTATGTACCTCCGTTCAAGCACAAGTTGAACAAATGTGAGTCCGACAAGGATGACATAAAAGTGGTTTATGAACCTGCAACCGATGTCAAGCATTGGAATAATAGACATTCTAGCCTCGTAGACATCACATTTTGGGTGCGTGTGGATCAAGGTTACGAGGCAACAACGGATTACTATCAATGGTACGAAGGCTTCTCCCATGGTAGGGTAATACGGATCGATCAGACTACGGGTAGGAGGACCAACAGAGCATCCACATCTGCTCCCCAAGCTGACGGTAGAGATGATACTACCATTCTTAAACTAGTGGTGACTATTTATTTGTGTAATTGTGTTATTCATTTACATACAAATATACGTCGCTTCATGTGAATTGTTTTTGAATGTATATATATAGAGGGAACGAATGAAGCTTTTTGTCAAGGCTTTTTGTTGCTCGGTGACAAAGGGAAGTGTTTAATCCTGCGAAGCAACGTCGGTACGCTGATTACTGCACGCACATTGAAAATCCCAATGTAAAGAAGATGTTTGCTTGAGCTGGCCAAGGAAGGTGAGAGGACCCTAAAACACGTAGCCGACTATCACAACAACGTGGTGAACAGGGGCAAAGTAGCCAACATCATGATGAACAAGGTACCAGAGAAGATGGTGGTTCCCCAGGGGGCAGTGATACTCAGGGTCCTCCTCCTAAGAGAAGCCGAAAAATTTCCCGGTCAGGGACGTAAAGAGGAGGTCGAGGTCGAGATGTTACCGTCTACTTGAACTTATGTTCATTTTACTTTATGACTTGAACTTATGTGTTTGTTGAAACTACTTATGTGTTTGGTTTGGATGGTTTGTTGACACTACTTTGTTTTAAGAAGGATGTTTACCAGTATGTTTGTTAAAATAATGTAAGACTCTAATGCAGACAAGATTATACACTGTGACAGTGTAAGGGTCGCCAGCTTTGTTATGTAGCAGATTAACGACCCTATTTGTGATACACAAGGTCGTTAAGTGTTTCAATTTTCAGTCTAACGACTCAGAGGGAAATGAACACAGTGATGATATTTTTTTTTTCTTGCATAGAGTCGTTACGGGTTATATTGAAAACAATGACGACTCTTTGTTAGCTAAACACCCAGGGGATGGACCACATTTTATATGTATAGAGTCGTTATTTAATATGTATAAACCAATGACGACTCTAGGTTAGCAAAAACATCCAGGAGATGAACCATTTTTTCTATGGATAGAGTCGTTAGCGGGATCATATAGCAGGTTAACGACTTTATATGTGTACAGAGTCGTTGCTTTTATATGGGATATATTGACGACTCTTAGTTAAAATAACAACCAGGAGAAAGTCCAACATGGGTTTATAATAGAGTCGTTATGTTTATAACATAGAATAGTAACGACCCTTTGATTCTGGTTAACATTTCATCAATCTCGAATTACATAATAGTTAATATGGGTATTCTTGAATTTGACACATCAAATGTTCTGGTCAATGAACCTTCTCGCCGACGATACAACGTTGTATATTCTTTGTGGTGAATGAACTTAGTATCCCCATTACGTATTGTCCATAACCCATTGAAACGCTCCAAATGAAATTAAACGAAAATGTTATATGTTAGTAACTTTGAAGCATGAGAAAAGTATAAATATTAAAGAATTACTCACTTTTTCCTTAAGAGGAGCTCGTGGATGATGGTCGTACACCATATTTCTAACTTTTACATACTCTCTCATTGCACTTTTAATGTAGTTGAATCGAAATGCCAAGTCTCTCCATTTGCGGTTATTAGGATTCGCGGTACGCCCGTAGAATAACTCCTTAACTCTCTTCCAAAACATTGAATAGATTTCATGTGGACGTTCACGAAAGGTATTAGCAAACGATTTAACGAGACACAAATCTTCATACGGTTCCCATTTAGCCATTGCAACTGAAAGATTACATAGTTTGGTGGAAAAAAGAATGGTTTTGGGCTATTTTCTCAAGAGGATGGGGTGGTATTATATAGAAGAAAATCCCAACGGTCGTTTTTTTTGAAATTCACAACATGGGTCGTTAGCTATGTGATTAAACTAGTTGACGAATCAAGAGCAGGTTGTCGCAAAATTAATTATATGACGACTTAAGGTATAGTCGTCACTGAATTAAAAACAGAGATAACGATCAATTATTAAAATAAATAGAATCTCGATTGAAAGGAAACTTGGAATAGTAGCATATTAAATATGAATTAGAAGGTGGAAATTCCTTTGAACACATTACATGTTATTCCTGTTTTTGGTGCGAGATTCAACTAGCATTGCGGCTTTGATGTGATAAAAAGGCTCTCCTCTCCATTTGGTATACGCGGCCTGGGCAGCACGCCTATCCCCTTTGTGCCTCGCGAGAAACTCGTTGTACTTGGTGCACCATTTCATAACAAGAATCGCCCTATGACTAATGTGGGACGGCAAGTAAGGATATCCTAGTTTCTTGTTGTTATTAACGAAAGGACCCGAACCAACTTGGCTCCAAAATTTAGTATCATGTTGATGTTCTTCGTGGAGATCTGTGACGATGTAATAATTTTTAACCCATTCGGTCTCTTCCTCGACTTGCTTGAATCTTTCCCGGAGTTGGGATTGTTCTTCGGCTCGTTTTTTGGCCTCGCGCAACTCTTCTTCTTCCTTCGTAGGATATGGCGTGAAATTGTACGGTTTTTTTGTAGGTCGCATGATTTTTTTGCGTATCTCTTCTTCCATTGCCAATATTGATTTGGTTGGTCGCTTGCATCTTCTAAGTATGTTATCAATTGAATTGATAGTCGATGAAGGATTTGCCATTTACAAACTAAAATTCTTGAGGTGGTTTTCAATTGAATTTGCTCCTGGAAGTGTTCCTCTATATATACAATAATTACCAACGGCTATTTTTTTTGGGAAAAAGTGTATACAAAAAGCCGTTGGGGGTTTTCTTAATAGAGTCGTCCTTGTATACACTATAATGATGACGACTCTCAGGCGTATAACTAGAGTCGTTACTTTGTATGTATATAGGGATCACGACTCTAAGTATAAAAACATCCAGGAGACCATCAAATTTTTAAGGTTAGAGTCGTTAATGGGTATGTATATATGGATGACGACTCTTAGTTGGAAAAACATCCAGGAGACTGTCACATTTTTAAGGTTAGAGTTGTTAATGGTTATGTATATATGGATGACGACTGTATTGCTGAAAAACATCCAGGAGACCATTAAATTTTTAAGGTTAGAGTCGTTAATGGTTATGTATATATGGATGACGACTGTATTGCTAACAGTCGTCAACATTAATTTTGCAGAACAACGACCCATTCCTCGACAAATGACGACCCTCTTTATACACAGACGACTCTACATTCCCAAATATAAACCATGCTGCCTAGCCACCATGGGTCGTTATCGTTTATATATCTAGCTTGACGACTCTAGACGAACTTAGTGGAGAATTTGAAAATAAACGGTAACTTTGACTAGTAGGAGTAGTTATTGCAGAAGTAACCGTTTTATTTTTTAAAAAAACTAGCCGTTGGGTACATTTTTGCTATAAATAGAGACCTATCTCTTCCAAACTTATTCACCCATCACTTTCAATCTTCCTAAATCATTCACCCATCACTTTCAAACACTAAAAATGGCTCCAACTCCGTTCAATAATCTAGAAGATGTTGCTATTGTCGAGCACACACCACTCTCACAAAGCACTCCGCTGAGGAAGTCGCAATGGGTGGCCGATGAACGAAGACCCAACAAGAGGGCCTTACCTTGGGCATGATCAAAACACCAATGCTTGGTGGAAACGGGTGTTTAAGGTATTCAAAGCACTAAGCGGAAATCGTTATAGGAGGACGCTCCCACAAATAAGGGAAAGGTACGCATATTTATACAATGAATGCGTACTGCTCAGAAACGAATTGAAAGCTCATAAGGACGCTATGCCGAACGAACCTCGAATGAGTAGAGTAAGTTTGTGAATCAATAGGCCTTTCATCAAAATTTTTTTATTTGGTTATCATTATTCAACAACGCTAACTTATTTAAAAAATTGTTTTTCCAAAAAGATACTTTGGGTCGGAGCCAATACGAATTAAAGTACGGCCATGAGTTTTTGCACGAGGACTGCTACACTCTCTTGGAGGAAGTTGAATGGCAATTCGCCCAATATAATTAAACTTTTATAGATTTTCTATGGCAATGTATTGAACAATTTTATGTGTTTTCCTTCTATTTTATTTCAACTACATGTATGTTTTTTGGATTCAATAAAACACATGACTTCAAATATCTAAGTGCAATAACTATAGTTCATAAAGGGTCGTCATGATTCGTTAAAGCAAAAGTGACGACTCTAAAGATTGTTTGAAATTCTTGGCATGAGTCGTCATTTATGGAGAAGAACATATTAACGACTCTAAAGGTCACTCGACCACGAGACTATTTGACGGTTGAGTCGTCATTCAAGAAACATAACACATTAACGACACTTTTTATCATCAAGAGTCGTCACTTGTTTAATATACATAATGACGATCCTTAATGCGCTTAATGTGAATTTTGAATTCACCAAATGTGGTTGAGCCTGGCAACGGTTAAAAATTCAAAAATGACCGTTGGGTCCTTAATATCTATAAACAGAGACCCATACCTCACACATTCTTCACCCAAACCATAATTCTAAACCTTCACATTCATTCTCATATATTTATTATCCAAGAGGAAAAAGAAGAGGAAACACCATGACTAGTACTTACACTTCTAAGAGAATTGTGCTATTGTGAGAGCTTGGAAAACAGTCACAAACCACTTTGAAGATCTAGGAAAGACATTGATCAAACATCTGATGCTTGGTGGAACCGTGTATTCATCGCTTTTGTGGCGTTAGACGAAAATTGCAAATCAAGGTCTTTGAAACTCATAAGGAACGGTTCGAGGAGATATTCTTCGAGTGTGAAGTTTTCAAAAGAGAAATCAAGGCCGCAAGGGAAGCCATGCCCAATATTTCGGGTGCTATGAGAGTAAGTATTTAAACAAGAGGTAAAACTTATCCAAAGCTTTCAACAATACTAACCGAGTATGTTTGCGTTTTCATTGAGGAAGGCGATGGATATTACGAGGAGCTTCGTGGGAAAAAGTTTGAGTTCGACGATTGCTACTTTATCTTGGAAGGCACCATGTATAATTACGCCATTTATGATTAAGTGTATCAAAGGTACCGTTATTATCTATTGTATTTCATTTCCTTCAATGTATCGCTATGAAAGATGTATGCCTTTTACGATTCAATGAAATGATTCTATGAAATCAAAAGTTATGATAATCCAAATGTAAGGGTCGTTAGTATATTAAATAAAACACCGAACGACTCTACATAAAAGTTGAAATGGCTGATAGGGTCGTCATCTTCTACGAATACATATATGACGACTCTAAGTTTTTTATTTAATGAGTTCGGGTTTAGAGTCGTTTGTCTCTAAACAAACAAAAATTAACGACCCTTTTGACCTAGCATAAAGAGTCACGTTGTTTATCACACGCCCTAACGATTTTTCATAACTGAAAAGTTGCGTGTTTGAGTCGTCATAGGTAATTCCACCACCGACGACTTTGAAGAGTCGTTAATGAATCCAAACCCCGACTATAACGACTCTCACACCGACGACTTAAATAAATGACTATGAATCGACCCCCTTGGAGCACCATTCGACAATTTCAAGAGTATATGAGGTTTACCCGATTGTTTTGAGGTGCGGGTTCTTCATTTGGAGTATCGGTTCCTTCATTTTGAGGAGTAGGATCTTCATTTCCACCATTATTCATGGCTTCCTCCATTAACATCTCATCATCAAACATCCAATCCATATGATTAGTTGAGACAATATAACCATCAACACAATCATGGTTGTTATTTGAAGCTTCACCAACCTCATTCCTCCACTTGAATCACTCATTTCAAAAACCCTAATTTTTCCACTCAAAACTTCTCCTCTTCTTCTCAACACATAAAACCCAAAAATAAAATCTCCACAAATTTTTATCCCAAAATCAGATTTTTATCTAAACACAATTACCACACTAATCAAGTTAATTAATTCTTAATACTAATCACTTAGGGGCATTTTAGCCATTTAAAAAAATTTATAAGGGGTGACCCAAATTAGGATTGGGTGACCTTTTTTGTCATCTAGTGCTTGGCCCCCAATTAAAAGGTCTGGCCCCCAATCAAATTAGGTTCATAAGTTATCGAATACCAACCGTAACTGGTTAAATTTGGGGAAGATCCAATCGTAAAACCAGTTACGGTTGGTAACTAAATGCTCGAGTTACGGTTGGTAATTAAATGCTCGAAACCAACCGTAACTGAAGAAAATTCTCAGATATAAGAACATAGGTTGGTAATTGAACTATTACCAACCGTATGTTCTTCAAAATCTCCAGTTACGGTTCGTAATTGAGTTATTACCAACCGTAACTCACATAAACCCAGAAATTTCAATTTTAATTTTCATACAAAACCCTAATTTTTGATACAAAATTAACTTAAATCCAACACGATAAACTAAACCCTAACTAGGTTTTTCCAAACATTTTTCAAATCGCCGATTAATCGAAGACGATGAAATTTTCAGTTTTAATGGAGGTTACGGTTGATGGAGGAGAAGAGAAGATGAAGAAGAAGATGAAAAAAAAAACTGATTTGATTTTTTTTGATTCATTAGGTTTAAAAAAAATTGATTTGATTTTGATTGATTTAAGGTGAAAAGGATAATTTAGTCAAACTACACCCTTATATGACACCCCCTAACCAACAAAAGGGACATTGCTATCACACTTGCCGCCCTTCTATCATTTCTTGCAGCCCCTTTACCAAGCTTGCTAAAAAAAACTGTGAGAGACACTGTTTTGCCGTGGTTTTTTCAAGTGACCGAAGGATAAAGATTTAAAATTCGAAACATCAATTTGGAGTCAACGTTACTTTCTTTCTAGCATTTGTTTGTTTTTTTATTGCCTTGACAGGACAGCTTCACAGTTGCAGAACAGTGTTTAGTCACGTCCATTTCGTAAGCGCGGTGTCCAAAGAAAAGGTGTAGAAAAAACTTCACACTTCACTATGCATTCCTTCCTTGTCAAGGAAGAATATTAAAGTCTCGGTCCTTTGGTTTTTCACTTTTCCGAGATAGAAAGTGTAAAACAACCCAAGGTTTGAAAAACATCTGTTTTTATCGAAAACGACTGTTAAAACGGTCATACTCATATACCGTGACCGTGAAGGTCCCGAACCCCGTGCCTTTATAATGCCGATAAATAGGAAATAACGGCAGGTTTTTATGACCGTTTTTCAGTTTTCATATACGTTATAACCGTTTTTCTAAGTGGGAATGCTATTTATGCCCCTACTATCCATGGGTTATGCATAAACGCCCTTATGAGTCTTTACAAATACCCCTAATGGCAGAAGTGAAATTATTAACAGAAAAATAATTCACATAATTTCATTTTTAACCTTTAACTCTAATACTCCAGCTTCTTCTTTATTTCTTCTTCTTCTTCTTATACTCCATCTTCGTCGCCACCACCATCTCCGTCACCACCACCATCTCCGTCGCCACCGCAACCGGCGGCACAAACACCACCATCGTCTCTATCATCACCATCTCAGTGAGTTATCATGTATCTCTTTTCTCTTTCTCTCTGGCAATCACCACCACCACCAACAACAACCCCATCGTTCCACCTCCAATTCCACCGCCACCTCAAAATCCACCGAATCTATCACCGCATCCATCAAAAATCAACCTTTAGCCAATACACCACCTAGCAGCAGCACCACCGCTCCAAAACAATTTCATCTACAAATCATAAACCTAGTGATGAACCTATGAAAAACTATTCTCCAAAACGTAATCTCGAGCATCAAAATGTAGATCCATTCCGATTTGCAACTAACTCTTAGCTCATTTGATGACAGAGATCAAGAAGAAGCTAGGGTTTGCATTTCACAAAAATCAGTTGAAGAATCTGGTGATAATTTTGACGGATTTCAGAGATTGGGGTTTGTGGAGATTAAGAGAAGGACATGGATTTGAAAGTGGAGGAGGTAATAGAATTGATGATGTTGAAATGGTTTGCTGCTGTTGGTGGTCAATCTAAAGAGAAAAAATAATTTCGATTGTTTCTGTGATGAAGTAACCAATGATTATACAAAGATGGTTTCGTGTTGGTATTCTTGCAGATGAGGATTACAAGGGTTGCTGTTCTGGAGAAGATGTTGGTGATGAATTGAAGCTAATGGGGTTGATTTAGCACTCGTGCTACTGGGTTGATTATCATGGGTTTTCGTTGTTTTGATCTCGAGAATTGAAGTGGAAGACTAAACAAGGTTTTGAGGAGATTTATGTGATGGCAGAGTTGAATCTTTGTAGGGCTGTTTGCTGCTTCAAGGAACTGTATTGAGTTCAACGTGTTGGAACTAAGTTGATGCTGGTTCTAGCTACAACTGGAAATGGATGAACTGTAATGGGCTTGTGTTGCTGATCTGGTGTTTCTGAGATGGACATAGAGTTTGAAATTGTATAAATCTCAAGAAGAACATTGAAGCATCAATGGAGAGATTGAAGTTGTGTGGCAGAATCGGCCAGCATTGCAATTGCAATTGCAAAGTGAACAAGGAGCTCGAAACCGCATTTAGAGTTTGTCTGCCGCACCAATTGGTGGAATTGAGCAGAGTATAGATGTATGTTTAGGACAGCTTTTAAACTCAAGATTAGTCAAAGTTTTTATTAGCTACAATCGATGGCTTTGAGGAGATGGATTGCAGGTGGAGTTTGTTGGTGATACTGGTTGAACTGGTATTTGTACACAGAGAAGGAATGGTGAAGTTACAGCTGCAGCTAAGGAGAAATGAAGAAAGAATGGATGCTGTGTTGGCTCGATAATGGTTATGAGCTATTGAATGCAATGAGATACATGTATGCAAGGAAATGATATTGAAGGTGCAATGAAAAGTCGTAGCTTGTGTGTATACCGCAATCGCCTTGAAGCCGAAATGAAGTAGATGAATGCTAGGCAAATGAAATGGGACATGTTGGCTTGATGCTTTGAGAGGTCAAGCTGTTGGTAGATGCATGGATGTTCAGAAGAGATGTTGTTAATCGAAGTGAAGGGATTGTGATTGTCTTTTTGCTTGTGTGCGCGTGCAACTTGGTATATGTCTATTGGTGTTGTTGGAATTGGTGGTTAGCTTCTTGACTGATCACAACTGTTCCGTTGGGAAGGTAAAGTAATTTCAACCCTGGACAACCTCATCAAGTTGCTTCCAACTTTGGAAACAACTTGACCAAGTTGCTTCCACTATTGGAGACGACTTGAGCTAGTTGCTTCCTTTTTAGGAGACAACTTGAGAAAGTTTCTTTCACTTTTGGAGGCAACTTCAGCTAGTTGATTCCATATTGGAGGCAACTTGAGCTAGTTGTTTCCAGTTCTGAGGCAACTTGGTTATGTTTTTGGGTCCATTCATTCATCGCAAATCATCTTATACCTATATCTTAGAGTAGTTGTGATGAATTTGTGGTGTAATGGTAACACAGGGTTGTGTTGAGTTGCTGATGATGGTTGTGTTGATGATGCTCATGCTTTAAAGTCAAGAGGGTAGATGAATGCTTAGGATGTGGTGTTTTATGGTGGTGGTTTGAATTGTTGTTTGAGTACTGATGGTGTGGCGAACCTGTTGTACAATGGTAGCACAACTGACTATATGTCAGAAGATGTGTGTTCGACTCACACTAGGTTCACTTTTTTGTGTACAATTTTATTTTTGGAGACAACTTGTGATAGTTGCCTCCATATATGAAGACAACTTGCGCTAGTTGCTTTCACTTTTGAAGACAACTTTGTGCTAGTTTCCTTCACTTTTGAAGACAACTTGGGCTAGTTTACTCAGATTCGGAGACAACTTGAGCTAGTTGGAACCATTTTTGTTTTGCAACTTGTTCTTGTACACAATATTTATTGCAGACAACTTGAACTAGTTGCCTTCACTTTTGGAGACAACTTCAGCAAGTTGACTCCACATGTGGAAGGCAACTTTGTGCTAGTTGCCTTCACTATGGTTTTTATGCTAGTTGCGGCGGCGGTGGTCGGAGGTGGTCGATGGTGGTGTTCATTGGTGATGGTTGTTGGCGGTGGTGGACAGTTATGGTGGTTGTGGGCGGCGGCGGCGATGGGTGGTGGCGGTGGCGGTGGGTGGCGGCGGTGGTGGACAGTGGTGGTGGTTGTTGGAGGTGGTGGACAGTTATGGTGGTTGTGGGCGGCGGCGGCAGTCGACGGTGGTAGTGGGTGGCGGCGGTGGTGGTGGACAGTGGTGGCGATTGGCGGTGGTCGTCGGTGGTGGTTGGCGGTGGTCGTCGGTGGTGGTTGGCGGCGGTGGTAGACAATGGTGGTCGTCGGTGGTGGTGGTTGGTGGTGGTGCGCGGCGGTGGACAGTGGTGGTGGGCAGTAGAGTTCTTTTTCTTTTTTTTTTTAGTGGTGTAGTTTTGTATATACACTATACAAATGAGGGTATTTTAGTAATGTATTATACTTAGGAGAATTTGTAAAGTTCATAGGGGTATTTTTACAAGGACCTCCATAGTAAGGGTATATAGATAATGTTCCCTTTTTCTAAAATTATTTTCAATGTTTTTTTCTTCTAAATAACATTTTAACGTGCGTTTTTTAGAACTGTTTTCTCGTTATCACGCACGTTATAATCGTGTAAATAACTTTCTTACCATTTTTTTGAGTTTTTTTCTTTCTCTGGATGGAAAGCTTAAAACTTCGAATTAAATTTTTTAATTGATACAAGGAAAGTAACTACAGGATTAAAAACTTCAAATTTGAAAAACACAGGATTGTTAAACTAGTGTTCATCATTCAAAAAGATACACGAACCAACTACGACCACCACTTTTTTTGACTCATTCATGTATTCTTCATTTTCTCACGGTTCCTTTCCACATCATAGTCATCGTCGTAGGGATACTGGCTATCTTCGTTTGCATAAGTATCATCATCATAATAACCTTCATTATCGTCATCAGAACCTCCTTCATTTTCATCATCATTGTTACCTACTTCATTATTGTTATCAATATTAGAATTATATCATTCGTTCATATGTTGAACACCATGGTCAGAGCGATCGAAAGTGTAACGAGAATCATATGTTGGATTTCATTCTCATAACCTTGTGTATTGTCTCCAAATGAAAGATTACCAAAGTCACAAACAAAGTCACTCACTGATAACCTTTCGTATGGGATTTGAACTTCAAGATCATGCCAGTTGTATGGTAAAGGGACATGCTCTGGATTATTAACGACTTCCTCTTCCAACATATTTAACCATTAATTGTTCTTCTTGAGGTAAAACCGTGTTTCGTCTTCCCCCGCTATCTAGTCAAGCATATTGTCATCCCTCGGTAGACTATGAATGTCGTGAACATCAATGTTATGTCGCCTTGCTTTACCTTTACATCTTTGTTGCTCCTACTTCAAATTGTACTAGACATATATACCAGATCATTTATTCTCGATGAAAGTAAACGATTGCGTAGTTTGGTGTGGATTCTTTCAAACACACTCCAATTCCTCTCTGATCTAGACGATGTATTTATTTGACTTAATATCTTTACTGCAATCTTCTGGATGGATGGATACTCAGCACCATAAGATAACCACCAACTTATAGGATCACCATGTTGAGCTGCAATACGTGCTGATGGTGATGCAAATTGACCTTGTATCATTCGCATTCTTCTCGCCTACAAAGAAAAGTACAATTGTTACTAGAAATTCAAATTACTTAATTAAACATATTTGGAGATAATATTAGTAATTTTGTACCTCTAGCATGCATTTTGCTTGTTCTTGGGGGTCACTAACCATTTTTGATATAACTTCAGTAAGACAAATTTGGGGCTCAGAAATTTCATTATTGATGAGATTAGTTGCTGGGTTAAAGATGTAATAAGGATTGAGAAAATACGTTGCAGCATGAAGAGGAGAACTCAACTGACTTTTCCATCGTTTCTTTATTACACCCACGATAGAAGCATTTCGATTTGATCCCAAACCCATTTGTATAGTTTCCACACATGTAGCAAGTGCATTGAACAAATAACCCATGGTGGGTTTGTCTGAGTCCAAGAAAAAAATCATTTTCAATGAAGTACCAACCATTATGCATGCATTTTGACACGTCGTCCAGAACATCTCATTTGAAATAATATTCTTCACTTGTCTAGCTTGTTTAGTTTTTGCCCCATCCGATTTCAAAAATTCTTTGTCCAGAAATAGGCTCTCGATAGCATTACGTTGATCAATTATGCTTTTGATTGAAATAAAATTCGTTGAAAACCTTGTTAAGCTAGGGCGCAATAGATTGCGTCCTGCAGAATGTTGTCGAAATCTATCAAGAACCCAACCATGATTGTAAATAAATTTGCTCATTTGTCTTGCTTCTCCGATCACATCTTTAACAAAGGGGAATTTTTCCATATCTTCCAACATCAATTCCAATATGTGAGCAACACAAGGTACCCAGAAAAATGTGCCATATTCTGAAGCCAATCTCTTACCTATTCAAACAAAAATAGTAAAAATTTAATGATAATATATTCCCAACATATATATATATATATATATGTATAAAATAAAATGAAGTTATTCTTAGTTACCCTTAGTTACCCGCAAATTTTGAATTGGGATCCTTGATCTGTTAGTAATTGAACAATGTTTCTCGGACCGACATCATCTATAACGGGCTTGAACAAAGTAATTAAATACTCTGTCTTCAACAGATTATGTTCTATGTCGATGATGAGCACGAAAGTGCGACGCATTTTCACCCATAAATACATTAGTTGTGCCTCATTTTATCACTAATAAACTTGTTTGTAGGTGTTTTTGTCAAATAAGCTCTTATGGAAAAAGTTGCTCGAAAAGTGGTTTTTGTACCCGGAAGGACACATGTTATTCGGACTCTTAGTTTTGTATAAGGGGCACCCTCATCACTATTTGCACCCAGGGCGTCACCTGCTAAACGCACCCCCGTCTCTGTTAGGGGGAGGTCTTCTTCTTCCCAAATTCAAATTCAAATTGGCGGGAAATTTGATTTCAAAAAGAACCAGAATTAGGGCTGGGATTTTGGAGGAGTTATAATGAGACTAAACTGGTGAGATTAATTGGGTTTGCTCTAATGGACTAAACAGGGTTGGTAATGGGTTTCGTTTCGTTTGGAATTGGTTAGAATGATGGATTCAAGCAAAAGAGTTTAAGGAAGTTGTTCTTCACTTTTTAAATTAGGGTTTGGTGTTTCAAGGTGTTGGAGGTAGATTCAATTGCTGGATTCGGTTTGGATGGGCCTGTTTTGGATTAACAGGTTGGTATAGCTCGTTGAATCGACGGAATTTGGTTAGAACGACGCTTTGAAGCAAATCGGGGTTGAGCTTTACACGGTTTTGTTAACACTTCCCGTGTTTTCTGTGATTTCGGTGTTTGAAGTGTGTCTAACTCGGTCAAGGGATGTGCGTAAGTGAGCCGAGAGATTTAAGATGGATTAATCGCGTCGGAAGCTAAATCAGGGAAGATATTCCCATGGAAATAAAACCGAATATTCTTGATTGATTGCGGGGGATTTGGGATTAATGACGAGATATTCTTAGGCCTGTGGAGTATAAAAGGGTATCTGGTGTCGAAAGGAAGGAGTGAGGAGAGTTAGGGGGAAGAAACAGAGTGAAAAAATAAAGTTGCAGAGCCATTCTTCTGCTGCTGCAACAAGATGAACACGAAGAACATTTCACTGGGAGGAACAAATCGCTTTTAACTAGCGTCTTATATTTCCGTAGTTCCAGTAATTAGCTTAATTAGCAACGGTCACCTTCGGTTCACAACACCTGTTCTGTAACAGCGAGTCTGTAACGCAACAAAAACGTTGCAAACTCGCTGCTTTGATTATTTTCTCTAGTTTCACCATTTTAAGCACCATTTGGGCAATAAAAATCCATTTTGAGCGTGTCTACAATATGAGGAGTTAAACCCCTACACTGGGTCAATGGAGGAAGCTGATTTTCGCACATGGGTGAATTTATTCTATTTTCTATTTGATTTTTGCACTAATTTATAATAGAATTATGATTTGATAAAATTAGTTGTGATTCAATTAGATAGGTTATGCTTTGAATTAAGATAATCTATGCTTAGGGGATACAATTAATGTTTTGAAGATCTACTTTGGCAAAACAAGAGTTGATGTTTTATTTATTCACTGAGCGATAATTGTTGAGAATGAATAATGAACCTCGTGTTGTGAATTCGGTGGAATCTAAGACCCAGTGACTCTCTTTTATTTATTATTTTATTTAAACCTTTTAATTTAATCTTAACAACATCCGAGAGAACGAATTTTTATTACTACTACGAAACTAAGAAAATCTTAAATCATTTTGGCGCCGTTGCGACGCGGATTTGTTTTTAGATTAATTTTTAGGTTTATTTTTTTATTTTGTACAAAATTTTCTTTTCCTTTTTATGCGTTTCTTTTTGTATTTATTTTCAGGAATTTTTGAGGATGATGACTTCTTCAAGAGACGTCACCTACTATGACGCCGGCGGAATATATGCGTAAAATTCAAATTATCGTGCAACTTCATCGAGATGACGCTTGTCAATATAAGCGTAGGCAATGGTATGGATTTTCGCTCCACTTGAGGTAAGTGAAGAATCACATCAAACTATATATGAGAAGTATTACAAACACACACCGCCTAGTTTGGAACAAAGATTGAGAATTCTAGAATGCCAAAGATTATTTAATGATGATGATGATGATGATGATGATGATGATGATCAGTCTTATAGTGACTCTCTGTTCCAAACAGAACGTATAGATGACCTTGTGGATGATTGTGTGGATGATTCGCCTAATTCCATAGATGAATCTACCTCACAAGATCATTCACCCGACTTAGAGGTTGTTTCTACACCACTAGACTTCCAAAAGTTGCCTAATTTAGGGTTAGAATTGTGTGCTTCTAAAGTGTTGTTGGATTACTTTGCATCTAAGTACCCAAAGGATTTGCCTATTTCTAATACCATGCATGAGCCAGTTGAAATTTTCCCTTAATCCCCATACTTTGTTCTTTACGCACTTCCATGTGCAAGAAAACTTGGTTTAGGGGTAAATTTTGTTTTCTCGACGGTTTTGCTTGTCCCCATTTTTTCATAAAATAATTGTGAAGCTGTCATGTGCATATATTGTATTTTGGGTCGATCCCCAAGTTTTCAGGTTATTAGTGTATGGGGATCCGTTTTTGTACAAAAAGAGGTATAATTATTTATTTATGTTTGTTTACTTTTGTTTATTTTATTTTGAATTTCCCATCTTAAGTTTTGCGTTGGATGACTCAATTACATTGAGGACAATGTAATGTTTAAGTGTGGGGGAGTGGTTAACTTTTTACTTTACTTTTTTCAGGAACCAGCTTTTGAGTGTGTTTTCAAAAAAAAAAAAAAAAAAAAAAAAAAAAAAAAAAAAAAATTATAATTGTTAGCCTTATGACCAGCTGTGTAGCGGGTCTATTATTTTGTTTTCTTATCACTTTATGACCAGCTGTGGAGCAGGTCTAAAAAAAATAAAAATAAAAATAAAATAAAAAAAGAGAAAAAAAAAATGATCAGCTGTGGAGCGGGTCTATAAAAAAATATTATTGTTAGGGTTATGACCAGCTGTGTAGCGGGTCTTTTGTTTTTCCTTATATATTATGACCAGCTGTGTAGCGGGTCTATTTTTATTTCCTTATTATGACCAGCTGTGTAGCGGGTCTCAAAAAAAAAAAAAAAAAAAATTGTGTCGCGTCTTATGTATGGCATTTGTCATGACCAGCTGTGTAGCGGGTCTAACTCTATCTTATTATATGATCAGCTGTAAAGCGGGTCAATTTTCTGTTTTGCTCGAGGACTAGCAAAATGTAAGTGTGGGGGATTTTGATGAGCACGAAAGTGCGACGCATTTTCACCCATAAATACATTAGCTGTGCCTCATTTTATCACTAATAAACTTGTTTGTAGGCGTTTTTGTCAAATAAGCTCTTATGGAAAAAGTTGCTCGAAAAGTGGTTTTTGTACCCGGAGGACACATGTTATTCGGACTCTTAGTTTTGGATAAGGGGCACCTCAATTACTAAGGGGCACCCTCATCACTATTTGCACCCAGGGCGTCACCTGCTAAACGCACCCCCGTCCCTGTTAGGGGGAGGTCTTCTTCTTCCCAAATTCAAATTCAAATCGGCGGGAAATTTGGTTTCAAAAAGAACCAGAATTAGGGCTGGGATTTTGGAGGAGTTATAATGAGACTAAACTGCTGAGATTAATTGGGTTTGCTCTAATGGACTAAACAGGTTGGTAATGGGTTTCGTTTCGTTTGGAATTGGTTAGAATCATGGATTCAAGCAAAAGAGTTTGGCGGGAAGTTGTTCTTCACGGTAAATTAGGTTTGGTGTTTCAAGGTGTTGGAGGTAGATTAAATTGCTGGATTCGGTTTGGATGGGCCTGTTTTGGATTAACAGGGTTGGTATAGCTCGTTGAATCGACGGAATTTGGTTAGAACGACATTTTGAAGCAAATCAGGGGTTGAGCTTTACACGGGTTTTGTTAACACTTCCCGTGTTTTCGGTGATTTCCGTGTTTGAAGTGTGTCTAACTCGGTCAAGGGATGTGCGTATGAGTCGGAGAGATTTAAGATGGATTAATCGCGTCGGAAGCTAAATCAGGGAAGATATTCCCATGGAAATAAAACCGAATATTCTTGATTGATTGCGGGGGATTTGGGATTAATGACGAGATATTCTTAGGCCTGTGGAGTATAAAAGGGTATCTGGTGTCGAAAGGAAGGTAGCAGGAGAGTTAGGGGAAGAAACAGAGTGAAAAAATAAAGTTGCAGAGCCATTCTTCTGCTGCTGCAACAAGATGAACACGAAGAACATTTCACTGGGAGGAACAGTCGTTTTTAACTAGCGTCTTATATTTCCGTAGTTCTGTAACAGTTAATTAGCAACGGTCACCTTCGGTTCACAACACCGCCTGTGAATAAATGAGTCCGTAACGCAACAAAACGTTGCAAACTCGCTGCTTTGATTATTTTCTAGTTTCACCATTTTAAGCACCATTTGGGCAATAAAAATCCATTTTGAGCGTGTCTACAATATGAGGAGTTAAACCCCTACACCGGGTCAATGGAGGAAGTCGATTTTCGCACATGGGTGAATTTATTCTATTTTCTATTTGATTTTTGCACTAATTTATAATAGAATTATGATTTGATAAAATTAGTTGTGATTCAATTAGATAGGTTATGCTTTGAATTAAGATAATCTATGCTTAGGGGATACAATTAATGTTTTGAAGATCTACTTTGGCAAAACAAGAGTTGATGTTTTATTTATTCACTGAGCGATAATTGTTGAGAATGAATAATGAACCTCGTGTTGTGAATTCGGTGGAATCTAAGACCCAGTGACTCTCTTTTATTTATTATTTTATTTACATAACAAAATGCTCTTTGTTTCAACCGCAACTTCATTTCTAATCAGTGACCAATTCAAAGTTTCTAATCAGTGACCAATTCAAAGTTTCAACCACAACTTCTACCTTGGATTTAAATACACCGAGAAGATCTATATCTGCTATATTTTATGTATGTGATGCTGGGAGGATTTCTTTATCTCTTGTGTTGGAATTAGTATGTAAGGTTATTACGTTGGTCCCCTTTGTTTTAGTTTTATTTGTTTTGGGTGTAGTAATGATAACAAAGACAGCATCAACTCGCTCAAGATCGTCATCCAGTTCATATGCTAATTATCCAATGCCGAGTCAGCCCGAGACTTTCCGCTACAGACACCTAAAGACCGATTCGAGTTCCATCACACTTGAGACACTTTGGTTACTATTTGAGACACTTTGGTTACGTTGTGGATACTGTTACTCTTAGTTGGGTCATTGGTACCTTGATTGCACTAGGCAATCTAAAATTTAAAAACTCCAGATCATGTTATTTACATGATTTGAGGAACATTGGGTTGGATTTGATCCAGTCATCGCTTTGTGCTTTGGCACATTCTGGTTTTGTTTTTAAAATCAGTTTGGCCTTATATGTTTGGTCCTCTCCTTTGCGAGAGAGAAGATTCTCTGAAATTGTTTTTAGACCTGAAGAGATAGACTTGATAAGCAAGAATTGGTGGAGATATTACAACATGTATGACTGGTTTATGATTTTGAACAATTTCTGTAACGTTTCCGGTTACCTAAATCGGCTTTATCAATATACGTTCTGAGGTTAGCCTCTTTTATGAAGAGAAAAAAAAAAAAAAACTGCTCTTTGCGTTAGTTGTTTCCCAAGGTCAGTGTTGGAATAGGGACTACTGATCTTCAAAGCCTTAGCCCCTAGGAAGTCACGACGTCAAACATTAGGGACCATTCCAATTGATATGTAAAAGTACATCCGAGTATTATTTTGCTGAAAATCTCTTGAACACAGTGTATTGATTAATTATATGAATCGCTGGAAGTTGATAGAGCGCTAAACAAAATTGGAGAGATTAGAGAAACCTGTGGCAACTCTCATGTGTAGAATTGGTGCTATGGAAGATAATGTCTTTTGAAGTACCCGTATAACTTTAGAGTCACAGTAAAACACGGTTAGACTGACTTGTGTGGCAACAATGAGATAATTTTGGGTCATTAGTGTAGGAAATACGGGTTTGGATGGCGCCCCAAATCCAGTTCCGAATGGTGAATAGAAATTGAGTCTATTCCAAAAAGATATATCCCAACAGTTGTGTCTTAACATTTTGAATTGAAACCGTTTTCTCAACCGTCATGTCTTTTGGAATCTTATAAAAACCTTTGTTCTTCATCAATGAGGATACGGAAAATTCTCAGTCGCTTGTACAAAAATAAACTTTGCTTTTGAAAGTCTTCATAGAGAGAATTTGGTGCTGCTTCATACGTTCGATTGATTGGTGTTATTCCTGTGCAAAGCTAACATCAATAGGAATAGTTGTCTCTTGGCTAAACTTATTTCTGGATTCGTCATTTGCACCATTAATGGACGGGAAGTTAAAGTTTTCAGGAAAGAGGATTACCTCGCCTCTATACGCCACTTGCATTCATTGTTTTTACCGTATGCATCTTGTTTTAACATGTCTTATGTTCTTAGAGAATTCTACCACTGTTTTTGCTTTTAAGGAATGATCACAATGGATTGCAGACAAGGTGTTTTGTGATTTTGTCGCAAACAGAACCTGAGCGAATCTGTACAACCAATACATAGGTATTGTGTTTGGGTACTGGTATTATCCATTGCGTGGTTTATAACCCAGATTTTCCAACAATCTGAAAACTTTAAATTTGTATTTTAGTATTTGGGTTATATATGAGTTTCCTGTCCGTGGATATTCATTGATTGCATATTGGTTTCTCTGGAACATGAATGACAATACTATGAATCATTTCCAATTGTTTAGTCGTGATACAACTTTGGATTAATAGTAAGAATCGTTGATTGGGTGAGAATTGAAACACACTCTTGGTTGTTAATGTCTTACAATCTCCGTGTGTTAGTATCATACTGTACACAGTACAGGATATACAAGGTACATATAGAAGGAGGTGGTAGAGACTAGTTCCTAGAAGTAGAACACAATTTCCCACAATGATATCACTGGGTCCTTTCCTTGGGAAAGGACCCCTATTTATGGTTATTTCCTCAAATGGAAATGTTGATGGGTGAAAACTACTCCGCTGAATTTGGTAATTTGGGGTGTGGATGAGGAATGAATCTAAACCTTCAACAAATGCACTCTGCGCGGTGAGTGCTTGTAGATTCGAGAGATCAATCTGTGCAAGTCCGGCCTAAACCAAGAAATGGCCGTTCCAGGACTTGTTTGGTCACAAAGTGAAGGAGATGGGGTTGATCTTAGGGAGGGAAGCGAAGAAGGTGTTGAGATTGTGAAGGTGTTGGCTTGCTTATGACTTGTAACAGAAAGATGAGCGAGCTTACGGTTGATGCAAGCAGACTCTGAGTGTTTGAATACGGTTTGTATTAACACTTGGTTTCTGTCGTCTGAACTTGTGTTGTTCTCCGTTATTCCCTTGTTGTTGGAAATAGGGCGGAGACCCTATTTATACAAGTCATTGAGCCTCATTCACGTTTCTCGTGGGAAGTGGAGGTAGTGGAATGATGGAGTAGTGGAGTTGTGTGTCGGTAGCACACGACCGGTCTTGCCCACTTTTCCTGTTCATCTCTAACCGTCCATGACTTCCTAACACGTTCTTGTGATGGCGCGTTGCACGCCGCACGCCGTAAAACCGCTGACCAATACCCCGATAAAGTATCCCCACTTGTGACATGATTGATGTTCTGGAATGTGGATCGTGGATCCATGAAAGATAGCATGTAATCGCCGAATTGAATAACTCACGTTATTCGAGAAAGTCGATACTTGTGAAGTATCGTGTGTATTTTTTATGCAAAAGTATCGCATTACTGGTGTGGTAAAGTGATGGGTAATGACTCCTCACTAACCAAATAACTCCGACTGTGGTTGTATAACCAAGCGAGGTGAAGTCGGACGGATGAGATGATGTTTGAGACACTCATCTCTGCGGCCGTTGATGAAATCGTGGCTTTTAAAGAGGTGCGCAAGCATCACTCTTCACCTTGGTCGAAACCAAGCATGGGAAGGATTTTGTGGAGGACCGACCATACATGCGTGTTGACGGCATGATGGTGTACACGTCCATGTCTCACCGTCTCGTGAAGATGCAATCTAGGCCACTCAATTTGACCGTCAAAGAGGAGTGGTTGAGATCGGTTTCCGGCAGAAATCCCTTGCCGCAAAGGAGTTGGAAACCGCATGACATCCCAAGTTTGGGCGTGCGTTCCAAGACGACCCATCTTGGTCTGGTCTTGGTCGATCATACCCGCGTGTGGTGGTAGGCTAGTGTTCACACCTATACCGACATCCCATGAAAACGTGATCTAAGCCACTCAAATCATCCGGTGAAGTTGAGCGGTCGAGATCGGTTAGATTTGGGAGTGTAACCGCACGAGTTTTGGGCGTGCGTTTTGGGTTGGCCGGGCATGGTATGCCTTGGCCGACCGCAAGAGGAGGTAGATGGGCCCACGGTGGTCATGCTGGTATGACCGGCGTTGGTTAATCCAATCTGGACCCTCCATTCAGTCTCACTGGAGAAGATGGATCAGCGTGATGACTTGAAACCCTAATTTTGGCTTTCAAAGCCGCGCGACCATGCTCTTTTGGGCGGACGAATTTGTTGTAACCAACCATGGTTGGCTTTGACCGATTGGTCAAGTGTGTAGGGGTCACACGGTGATCGTGTTGACATGCTCTGGGCCCTTCGAGTCTACATCTGCACCCCTTCTGCCTCAGCTTGCGAAGATGGATGGATGACACTGCTTTGCGGCACATGTAATATGCCGCAAACCCTAATTTAGGTTTTCCGTCCATAATGCTTGGTATGGACGGTTTCTTGGCAAGCAAAGCCAATGGTCGACCATGCGGGTCGGGCCGTGTGTATTCCATACCTGCTTGAGGGTGATGGAATTGATATGTGGTCATCCAATCATGCTTGTGGAGTTGGATGACCGCGATCGATCATATCCGCAAGCTAAGGCCGTGGGTATTCCATACCATGCTTGGGGTGATGGAATTGATGCGTGGTCATCCAATCATGCTTGGGAGTTGGATGACTGCGATCGATCATATCCTGAGACTCGATACAAGTCCGGATGCTCAATCGGGCTAATATAACACACCGAGAGGGGCTCAATCGGGCTAATATAACACACCGAGAGGGCTCAGCTAATATAACACACCGAGCATCACTGTCACGTATTTCGTACATGGTTTCATTATAGTGCTTGGAGGTTCGTGTTACTCTATATATGAGTAACACTCACCTCATGCCATATCGATAATGATTCATTATAGTGCTTGAGGTTCATGTTACTCTATAAGAGTAACACTGCGGTCGTCATGCCACACCGATAATGAGTACAGAAATACAAGGCTGATATGAAATTCACAAGAAGGGATTGTTGCTACATGATCCATTCTTGGTGAATTAAGTGAGGGAATATCCAACACTTATAAATGGCTTTATCTTTTACAAGATGTCACGCATGATTTTTCGTGTTTTTTACAATTTTAACCTTAAACGAAAAAATCCACCATCAACATTAAGTCCTCGCCTAGCACACAATGGTTACACTATTGTGTGGTAGGCATGAGATGGTGACAGTTAAAGATAAAACTTATGAGACAAAGTTAGATGTTACCAGAGAGACGGGTCGTCCTGTCCCTTCGAGCATGTCACGCATAAGAGACGTCCAGAAAGTGTTCCCTAGCATGATGCTCGGTCTTGCACAGCTTCGATCGACCTTGCTATGACTGCTTCGGTCGAGGGGCTATTGCGCCTGCTTCGTTCAATCGTGGGGATGCCCTAATCGATCATCGCTTGCGCATGCTTCGCTCGTGGTTATCGCGCTGCCGCTTGATCGAACGTGGGCTTGTTGTGTCTGCTTCGGTTGAAAGTGGGTCCACTGTGTACATGCTTCAAACGTCGGCCATGTGCTTCGACTGAAACCGGCCCTGCTGTGTGCGCCTATTATACCAGCCTTATGTCATGATTAACACCAGCCTTTGCGACTTGAGCAATACCAGCTTTTTGACTTGAGCAATACCAGACTTGAGACTTGAGCAATACCGGTCTTGAAACTTATACCGGACTGAAATCAATACCAGACATACTTGAACGATGTTTGGACCGGCCATTGTGTGCTCCGATGTGAGTTGTGTCTTGCCGTGTGTGACTACACTTCTCATGTGCTTTCATACAAGTTCTAACTCCTGTCTTTTATTTCATTGCGGTAGATAGAAAAGAACTCCCGTTGATATGTCTTCTGAAGATAATGCTGGTGGAAGTGTTGACAGCTTCAAATACATGCCGAACATTGATGATGAGTTGTTCACCGCGCCCTCTCAACTATATGAAAATATTCGTTCCACAAGATAACCCTCCTCCTATCGACTTCAGGGTTTTTCATGCTCTGCTGGATCCTCATGAAGGATGGATGAGACACACGTTGAGCAATGAGTACATCAAAGACAACTTGACCGGAGCGCAGATTATTGATGTAGCTTGAGTGTTGAAACGACTCGAGAGGATGTTAAAGTGGCTTCTGGTGCGAACGTTGAGGTAGATCCTGGATAGAGTGTTGAAGCGGATTCTGAAGTGAACAGGGGTCTCGGAGAGAGCGTTGCGGCGGCTCTTGAATAGACCATTGAAGCAACCTGGCCGGAGGGAGCGCCAAGTGGCTTCCTCTTCGCCCGATTACCCTTGCGAATCCATGATTCTTGACCACCATCTTTCTCATGTTGAAGAAGTCCTTGACTGACGGTGAAGGAACTTCATGCTGAGCCTCAGTCCCCAAGCGTGGTTTACATGGTTTGTCCGCAGTGCTCGTTGTCGAGCCAGGTATGGAATATCTTGGACGTTGTTTCATCATTGTGGGATTCGTGCACGTGGTACTGGAGTTGGAGTTGATGGACGCGCATGATGTTGTATCCTGGTGGTTTTCCCTTGCTGCTTCAAGGAATCACTTACAGAAGGCCGAACATTGACGCTCGTTGGTGAGATATATGCCCCTACAAACATTATGAGGCTCTTCCTGCAGGCCTGGTTCTTTCTATCAGGGCATATGTTGTTGTAGATGAGCGTTCAACAGCTCCAGAGGATGACCAAAGCGCGATTCTCATGTACCGTCGATAAAGTGACTCACCCGGATCTTGTTCGACCACCTTTCTGATAGAGTAACTCGCCCCGATCTCTCTCGATATGACGGTTGGACATCGTTATCTTCTTTGAGGCTGCTCCTTGAGGTATCGGCTCCAGTGGAAGATTACCGTCATAGAGCGGTTATACGTTGAACCGCAGACTCTCTAAACCAAATGGCAAAGCATGGTATGATAAAAATTTCCGAGAGGAGTTCGAAAAGATATCTTACTTGCATCATGCTCGTACATCCTTATCTGTTTGTAGCCGCTACATCCATCCATGGAGGAGAACATGCCGTGTCCGCTGGTTGTATCTATTAACATGTCGATGTTAGGCAGAGGAGGATCGTTTTGGAGCAGCACCTGTTCAAGTCTCTGAAGTCTATGCAGCACCGATCTATCCATTTTCCTCATGTATGAACTACAACTGTTTAACCGACTTGGATACAGGTATGACATGTATATGATGGGTGACCAATTTTCATCCGGCATTTCTTCATATCTCCAAGCAAATATGTCCGGGTACTCTTTGAGAAGTTGCACGAGCTTCGTGCGTTTATCCGCACACAATGATGAGTGATGGAGATAGGCCTAGGATATTCCTCAACGATTTCAATTTCATCGTTGTAGAGTTGGTGCCATCTTGCAGCTGTTGTGGAGCATCTAGCACTTGCTCTTGTGGTTCGTTCTTTGTTGTAGCATTCCATTAGGTGGAGAGATGGTAACAAATCCTCTGGCGATAATGGCAGTCTTGGTATACCGTTTTCCTTTCTCGGTCACGACTCGCCATAAAAGTTCGTTCCTCCTCGTGTGAACGTGGGTTGTGGCTTCACAAGTATGGAGAAGAATGCTTCACAAGAAAGATGCATCGTGGGTACTAGCCCTCAATGATGCAAGTCGGTCTTCTTCCCGAATTGACGCCCACATGGGGAGTGGGATGCAACGAACTTGTCTCGATCCTTTCCACGGAGCTTCTCCCGTATGTGCTTGGTTTGGTTTCCCTCGAAGTCCGTCATTGTGGTAGGCTTCCGTGACGACCTTGCCTCGGGAGAGCCTTGGATGTCCCGAGAATCTTGAGAGTAATGAAGACGATCCCCGTGTAGATAAGGGTCGTCTTGAACTCGAATCCTTGATGCGTGCGGTGACATGTAGGTCACGGTCGTGACCTTCCTCCTGGTTGATAGCAGAAAACGTCTCCGCCGCCGATTCTCGAGAGATGTGAAAGTTTGCATAAACTTTCCACTAGAGAAACCGCTTCCCGATCCACCGGCCTCACGGTTCATAGTGAAACTATTGACTTGAGGAAGATCGTTGTGAGGATCGATCCCCGGTGTAGGAGCCTCCATGACATGACCGCTCATATCTCGATGTCGCTTCTTTGATCGGGTCCATGTAGGTCCGTGCCATTTGAAGTACCTTCTACGGTACGTTGAATTCATTCCTTGTTGGCTCCGTGGCTGTTGCGGGTCATGTGGAAATCGATCGATTAATGTCTTAAGAAAAGTGAGTACCTCTTTCCGAGCCGCGGCCATATCCGTTTTGAGTCTTGACAAGAACTTCCCCGCTTTTCCATCAAGTCTGCAATAATGGGAGATGGTCCTCCTCTCGCCCCACCGGTTCTCGTCCCGATGAAGGAGTGGAAGTTGTTGCTCCCGTGACTACCGGAGGTGTTACACTTGACGAGATGCCGGACTTGCACTGCTCCGCTCGTGATGGGAGGTGTTGTAATATCACCTGCTGAGTGATCGAATTGAACGTTCCCATCCTCTGTACTCACGTGTTACTTGATTGATCTCTCCTTCCTCAAAGAGTTTCTTCACGGCTTCGACAAGGGTCTTGAGATGTAAATCTTCCAATGAGGATCCGTAAGCTGTAGGCTCCATTTCTTTATCCGGTAGATGTTGTAGTACTCCGGACAAGTCCTCTCCTCTGTGGAGTTGCCTCGGTTCTTCATTGTTGACTGGACCATGTTGTTCATCTTTCCTGAGTCACCTGCGGTTAAACGCTCTTTTGCCTCTCCACCTAGAAAGGTGTGACTCATGACTAAGGATTGACATTTCTTGCACTTTGCTTGAGTAGATGCCCGCGATCCTTCTTGTAATTGTGCTGCTATGTCATTCAAAAGGCGAAATGTCTCGCTCTCGTCTTCCGGTGATACCAGCTTGATTTGCCAAGACATCCTCCAAAGATTCTATCTACACTTCCCATGGTATCTCGAACCGCCCGTGGTTTCCCGATGAGGATGCATCGTGAGCTGAAAACGAAGAATTGAGAATTCAATTTTGTGCAACCGATAGATCAACCTCCCACCGTGGTCGCCAATTGTTGATGGGTGAAAACTACTCCTGCTGAATTTGGTAATTTGGGGTGTGGATGAGGAATGAATCTAAACCTTCAACAAATGCACTCTGCGGTGAGTGCTTGTAGATTCGAGAGATCAATCAGGCAAGTCCGGCCTAAACCAAGAAATGGCCGTTCCAGACTTGTTTCGGTCACAAAGTGAAGGAGATGGGGTTGATCTTAGGGAGGGAAGCGAAGAAGGTGTTGAGATTGTGAAGGTGTTGGCTTGCTTATGACTTGTAAAAAGATGAGCGAGCTTACGGTTGATGCAAGCGAGGCTCGAGTGTTTGAATACGGTTTGTATTAACACTTGGTTTCGTAAATGCGAACTTGTGTTGTTCTCCGTTATTCCCTTGTTGTTGGAAATAGGGCGGAGACCCTATTTATACAAGTCATTGAGCCTCATTCACGTTTCTCGTGGGAAGTGGAGGTAGTGGAATGATGGAGTAGTGGAGTTGTGTGTCGGTAGCACACGACCGGTCTTGCCCACTTTTCCTGTTCATCTCTAACCGTCCATGACTTCCTAACACGTTCTTGTGATGGCGCGTTGCGCGCTGCATGCTGTAAACCGCCAGACCAATACCCGGTAAATATCCCCCAGTTTGTGACGTGATTTGATGTGCTGGAATGTGGATCGTGGATCCACGAAAGATAGCATGTAATCTTGAATTGAATAATCTGCGTTATTCGAAAGTCGATACTTGTGAAGTATCGTGTGTATTTTATGTGTATCGCATTACGGTGTGGTAAAGTGATGGGTAATGACTCCTCACTAACCAAATAACTCCCGACCGGGTTGTATAACCAAGTCTGGTGAAGTCGGACGGATGAGATGATGTTTGAGACACTCATCTGCGACCGTTGATGAAATCAGGGCTTTTAAAGAGGTGCGCAAGCATCACTCTTCAGCTTGGTCGAAACCAAGCATGGGAAGGATTTTGTGGAGGACCGACCATACATGCGTGTTGACGGCATGATGGTGTACACGTCCATGTCTCACCGTCTCGTGAAGATGCAATCTAGGCCACTCAATTTGACCACAAAGAGGAGTGGTTGAGATCGGTTTGCAAAATCCCTTGCCGCAAAGGAGTTGGAAACCGCATGACATCCCAAGTTTGGGCGTGCGTTCCAAGACGACCCATCTTGGTCGGTCTTGGTCGATCATACCCGCGTGTAGGTGGTAGGCTAGTGTTCACACCTATACCTGATTATCCCATGAAAACGTGATCTAAGCCACTCAAATCATCCGGGTGAAGTTGAGCGGTCGAGATCGCTTTAGATTTGGGAGTGTAACCGCACGAGTTTGGGCGTGCGTTTGGGTTGGCCGGGCATGGTATGCCTTGGCCGACCGCAAGAGGAGGTAGATGGGCCCACGGTGGTCATGCTGGTATGACCGGCCTTGGTTAATCCAATCTGCGGACCCTCCATTCGTCATCGGAGAAGATGGACGCGCGTGATGACTTGAAACCCTAATTTTGGCTTTCAAAGCCGCGCGACCATGCTCTTTTGGGCGACGAATTTGTTGTAACCAACCATGGTTGGCTTTGACCGATTGGTCAAGTGTGTAGCGGTCACACCGGTGATCGTGTTGACATGCTCTGGGCCCTTCGAGTCTACATCTCGCACCCTTCGTAAATGCACTTGCGAAGATGGATGGATGACACCATTTTGCGGCACATGTAATATGCCGCAAACCCTAATTTAGGTTTTCCGTCCATAATGCTTGGTATGGACGGTTTCTTGGCAAGCAAAGCCAATGGTCGACCATGCGGGGTCGGCCGTGTGTATTCCATACCGCTTGAGGGTGATGGAATTGATCTGTGGTCATCCAATCATGCTTGTGGAGTTGGATGACTCGCGATCGATCATATCTGCAAGCTAAGGCCGTGGGTATTCCATACCATGCTTGGGGTGATGGAATTGATCTGTGGTCATCCAATCATGCTTGGGAGTTGGATGATCGCGATCGGATCATATCCGAGACCGATACAGGTCAAGTCCGGATGCTCAATCGGGCTAATATAACACACCGAGAGGGGCTCAATCGGGCTAATATAACACACCGGCAGGGGCTCAGGCTAATATAACACACCGAGCATCAGCCTGTGCATTTTATTTCGTACATGGTTTCATTATAGTGCTTGGAGGTTCGTGTTACTCTATATATGAGTAACACTCGTCTCATGCCATACTCGATAATGATTCATTATAGTGCTTGAGGTTCATGTTACTCTATAAGAGTAACACTCGTCATCATGCCACACCGATAATGAGTACAGAAATACAAGGCTGATATGAAATTCACAAGAAGGGATTGTTGCTACATGATCCATTCTTGGTGAATTAAGTGAGGGAATATCCAACACTTATAAATGGCTTTATCTTTTACAAGATGTCATGATTTTTCGTGAGTTTTTTACAATTTTAACCTTAAACGAAAATCCACCATCAATGGAAAATGTCAAGTGTGTGTCCTTTCCTATTTCCCTTATCTTGCTACTACCTCTCCCGACCGTACAACCGTACTTTAGATCCTTCTAAGATATGTCCTTTCCTGATCACCGCACATGCGTTTGGTTGTTGTGGATGAACGCCTTGTTTAATGGCATCCCCTTCAGGATAAGGGGGGACCCTGGTGCTTTCCCCTTAGGTAAGGTACTATTCCGTTCCTCCTCTTGGATATGGGGTAGCCACAGTAAGGTACTATTCCGTTCCTCCTCTTGGATATGGGGTAGCCACACCTTCTCCTTAGTATTTTTCGGGTATCTACATTAAGTCCCCCGGCTGTTTGGGCGAGACGTTAGTCTCCTCAACAGTCTATTGCAATTCTCGAGTGATCCCTCTTGAGGCTCGGCTTTCGACAGGACGTCTCTTATTAAGGCGTCGAACGGTATATACTCACTGTCCATTCGAGATATCCTTTAGGGCGAGAAATTTTCTCCGTGAGGCGGCCCTTCTGCAGACGCCTGTATTCCCTTCGAAGGCCTCAACTTTCCCAAACTCCAGACTTGCTTTGCAAGTCCCCTTGTCCGTGTTTCTTAGGACTTGCTTCTGGCGAGTCCCCTTGTCATTACCAACGTTCGAGGGACTTGCCCTTTGCAAGTCCCCTTGTTTCCATACAACCTTGTTCTATTCCTCCGTCCATACGTTTCTATGGGTTTCATCTCTTCGGGTGCTCGTACTCTCTTTTGTGGGGCTTCACCGCTTTTGAATTCCTAAAGACTTGCTCCATACAAGTCCCATTGTCTGCATTTCTTAGAAATTCTCGTTAGCGAGTCCCCTTGTTATTTGACAATCCTTGGACTTGCTTCCTTGAAAGTCCCCTTGCCTCCATGCGACCCTGCTCCATTTCTTTCTCATTCATGTACTTCCCGAGGGGAATTCTCGTGATGGCACATGTTGCCACCATGACACATGGGATAGATGAAACGGTTATGTCTTACGGTCACTTACTAGGGTTAGCGTCTTTTCGCGTTCTTGTCACGTCGTTTCGATTACCCATGATCACGTCTTTTACCATCTATAAATACTGACTTCATATTTTCTTTACTTCTATTCTTTCCAAAACACCCTACCCTCACTTCTCATCTCTTTCTTTCAAGCGACATCAAGCATTCTTCCTCCATCCCCTTTATCACGTCTTTCCTTGTGGGCAGTCATAATGAGCGAGTACGGGGATTCAACGACTGAGAATTCTTCTGGCGATAGCGACTCCTCTGGTGAGGAGGGGTCGCCTCATCTTCTTCATATTCTTCCCGAGGAGGAGAGAGTCTTTACTCCCGGGGCGGGTAAAAGCTTGGAGACCCTCTTGTCTAGTCAAAGCACTATCGAAAAGCTCAGGCGGGCAGCTACCCCAGGCGTGTCTATCGCCTCACTCCTGGATGATAAATTTCTTCGTCAGATTAGTAAACCCTTATCTTTCGATCCTCCGGTGATAGATGAAGAGACCAGCGATTGGCTCTTGGCAGGAGAAATTGAACATCCGCCTCTTCTTCCGATCACTTCCTTTTGTCGAGTTCTCCTCAATCGTGGCGACTTCGTCCTTCCAAAGATAAAATTTCTTTCCAGGGCAACTCCTTGTTCAGAGTGGCAGCCATGGATCGAGTACATGCTCTCAATTCCATATTGCAGAGACATGATTATCAAGTTAGGGTTGATGGAGGCTCTCTCTTCATCACGCTACAGGCATCTTACAAAGAACAATCGGGATATAGTTCGCCTGTCCTTTAGATGGATCCCTTTAGTCCACACATGCCTCTTTGCTTGGGAAGAGGCGTCGCCCACGTTGGAAGACGTGGTGACCCTGACTGGCCTTCCCCTTTATGGGAGTCACGACTTTAAGGAGGCGTCGAGTAGTTTGTCTGGCGATGAAAAACTCATGCTAGATTTTCTAAAGCAGGCGCGTACAGAGTCAAGGAAGTTAGTCGCCAAGGTGAGCGCGACTATGTGCTACAACATCGTGGGAAGGGGAAGGAGGCGGCTTCTCTGAAGGTACCGCTCATACCATCTCCGGGGGGATGCCAAAAGGTCTACGTTGAACTTATGGGTAAAAATATGGGCGCCCAAGTTGACGGATGGGTCTGGCTGGGAGCCTCCTTCTCCACCTGCGCGATCTACCGAGTGACACGAGTTGGCCGCTTTCTTATCTTATTTTCTTTCTCACGAGGTCTTTGAGCATTCTCCAACGAACGCCGTAAGAGATGAGTCGATGATCATGGCGATACTCATGTCTCGTGGTATCTTATTTCCTTTGGCGCCCATGTTCCTTGGTGGCCTATACCATCATTTGGACTTGTTGGTGGGTGATATTCAAATGGCTAACGACATGTCCTTCACGGTCGAAACGTTTCTTCCTGCCAACTTCATGCAGATGTGGGCGTTGGAGTATTACCGCCATTATAGGCCAGAGACAAAGGTTTTGAGCCTCACTGGTGAGCGGGTTGTGACCGCATAGGATGGTACAAAAAGCACCATCACTTACCCTGTTTCCTTTCCTCGCACGGCTCTTTATGAAAAGGCTATCGCCAAACCAACTGTTCGCTTGGCGCTCTTGTTGGGTGATATCAACGAGTTCACCTTCCGCCCATACGACGATGGTACATGTGGCGAAACCTCCCATCGGTTCGTATCGCTCTTCCCAGAGGACTTCGTAGATGTCGCCCTAGACACTCCTACACTGGACGCATGCAACTTTGTGGCCGCCGTGACACCGGGTTATCTTCCAGGTTTTTACAAGGGCAAGTTTTATGCCGAGGCTTATAATTTGAATCGTATCGCTCGTCAGGCGGGTTTCGACCAAGGGACTGGTTCTTACCTCTCGCCCTTATTTTCTCCGGACCCTCGGATAGTGGAGGAGAGCTTCATGCGTTTTGTCTTTCAGGGTGAAAAGCCTCGCTTCTCTAAGCCGCCTTTTAACCCTCTAAGGGTCCCTCAGCTTGGCTGGGATTTAAAAGTTACGCATAAATGGCTTTTATATTGGGTGAATGAGATGGAAGACGTCCATCATGCCCTGTCGGTCGATGGTGTGATGGCTTCTCCGCCCAACGTACCAGAACTCTATCGCCTGGGATGCACTAGGATACCCTCGGACGTCATGCGCTCTCATGGGTTGGCTTCTGGCTCTAAGAGTAGGCGTGCCGGAATTCCTCCGTCTTGGGGTAAAGAGAAAAGGAAGCCGCCCTCTTCATCGAGGACCAGGAACGTCGTTCGTAACCTTTGCGGGACTGTTCCTCGGGAGATTGAAGTAAGTTTTTTTTTTTTTTGCAATGCTTCACCTCTTGGTGTTTTCTTGGTGACCTTCCTTGGGCACTTATTTCCTTATCTTTTAGTCGGATCCCCCTCCGCATGGTCCGTTACGATACTTTGCTCATGAGTGGCTTAATATGGACGTGAAGGATCTTCCACCGAGGTTCGCCAAGATGCAGGCGCGCCATGATGCTGGCATAGTTCCTGTCCCGCGATTTCCTCGATCTCCTCGACCGTCGTTTTCAGATAGGGCCGCTGCTTTGCTCAGAGGGCGATCATCAAGAGATCATTCTCATCTACTTGTTGGTGTTAGCTCTAGCTCTGCACCTGGTTTTGGTGTTTTACCGAATCAGCCGGTTATATCGCAAGAAGAATCATCAGGTACTTCGTCTGTCAGGTTGACACGTGTCCATTCATTGTCCTCCTTTAATTAAATAACATGCTACCTTATATATATGCACATGGGGGGAAGGGTGAAGCATAGGAAAAAATCGTTTTCTCTAAGATTTTCTCTTTTTTTTTTATACCTCTTTCTTGAATTCTTTAGGGCCGCAAGACAAGCAGCCCGCAGACTCGAGTACCTCGGTTGAGAGTTCCTCCTCTTTTGTTCCTTCTATCAGTCGCCAAGACGTTGTCACTTCTTCCTTTGTGAGTTTTTTTTTTTTTTTTTTTTTTTTTTGAACTCGCCTCTTCTTTGATAATTGTTTCTAGGTTATGGGTAAACAAGATCGTTTGGAAACTAGGGATGGCCGTGAGAACGTAAAGAGGTCCAAAACTCTGAGCGAGCATGGTCGCCAGGCTCCAGCTTCCGATCAGGTTGTTGAACCCAATCCGTTAACTAGTGATGGGCGTAGAGATCCGCCTGCTTTCCTCCTTTCGGGCAAACCCATGGAGCAACGCCATATCCGTGATGGGGAAAGTTATGTCTCGGTCTTTGGGTTTTGAGTGCCTCCTCGCTATGAGTCGTTATACTCTCAGGTAGTGGTGCAGCATGGCCATATTGCTTCTGACGCGGTTTTCCCCAACGCCAACGTTCTTGTGTCTCATACTTTAAATGTTTTGGATGTGTTGAGTGAGATGGTGGAAGCTGGTGACCACCCCTCGAGTGTACAATCGCAAGGCTGGCGTCGAGTCGTTGATGATGCGGTTAACATGCGTTTTAATATTGGTTGGCTAGACGGTCTCTGGCGGGAGGCAGAGACGAAGGCGAATGCTCCCCGAAATCAACTTCCAGTCATCATTGCTGGTCTCGAGGAAAGGGTCGCCTCTGATCAGGCTAGCCTGCAGACTTTGCGAGAGACTCAGCAGCGTCTGATTAGAGAGACAAGCGAAGTTGTTGACCAGATTGCTCAGGCCAAGAAGGCGCTAGAAGAGGATGAGCGATTGTTGGCAGATGCCAGGACAGAAATGGCGGGGCAAGACGAGCCGTGAGCGCCTTAAAGATTTGGGGGAGGGGCTTTATTGCTAGTTTTCTCTTATCATTTTATCATCATTTTTTTTTATGCTGGTTTAGGACTTTCTTTGTAATTCCCTTTTCTCTCTCTCTCTCCCTCTCTTTATGATTGACTCAACTTTGATTGGATAACGTTCGTACTTCGAGGCGGTAGCCCTTAAATATAATAGTTTATTGAATCGTATTTATGTATTCCAAGTAACTAATGGCTAGCTACTATAGTTTGGTGGTGGAAGTATCCTTATTAAGGAGACTTCTGGATATTCATCCTATTATATGTAGTTACCTTGAGCAGGGTCATACAGATTCGCATGGAATGCTGATGGATGCGGAATCTCTCATGGAAAGACTTAGGCGTACCAGCGAAAAGGTACCTGTAGGCTTGTCGGTCAGTCGTCCGATTTGAAAAGCCGTCGGGCAGCATTTGGTCTGGACTTGACTTATGTTTCAGCTTCTCGTCATGTTATTGACGTGGCTCTTGCTCAGGCCTTGGCTGAGCTCGTCACTCATACACGTGTTGGAAATTCTTGGACACAAGGCCATGGGCAAATGTATATATATATATATAGATTGTGTTTAGTTTTTTTCATTCCTTCTGAAGTTGTTCTCCCTCCTTTAGATTTTGCTGTTCTTGCTTCTCACTGTGTTACTCCTTTTAATGTCTGCTACTAGCCCTGCTAAAGAATGGGTTCTGGCACTCGCTGCCATACCTCAGCACCCTTTGGAGAAAGTTTATGAACGGGAGATTCAACGCTTGATTGAAATAAAGGAAGAATGTGTTCAAGAGCTTCAGAGATGTGAGAAAGCTTTGGGCGAGGCTCGTTTAGATTGGTCGGAATGTGCCGATACTTACTACATGGCGGAAAGAGGGATCATTTCGCAAGTCGCCTTTGGCAAGGTGGATCGTCGTTTTAAGCAGGCTGGACTTGCTCGTATGAATGCGCACAAAGCACTGCAGGGAGCTTTTGGTAGCCTATCTATGGTGGGGGAGGAGATCGCGAAATATCAGGCCTTGTTAGCCGATTTACGCAATTAACTGTTAGTGGGGCCTCTCCCGAAACCTCCTTTAAAAATGGTCTTCAATGTGATGCTTCTTGTCAATTCATTTTGCTCCCGAACCCTTCTTTGGATTAGTTGTGATGTCTCCGGAAGATTTGTCATTGGAGGTCGGGCGTCTTGAGCATATGATTAAGGCGGTTCGTGTAATGTATGAACACTTTGTAGAAAAGAATAGATTCTACTCTCGGCTCTTGGCGGAGTATGAGCGGCAGTTGCAAGAATATATTGTCAACATTGTTCCGGCGACACTCCCTTTTTTAGAGCGGCGACAGATGTGTTTTGGGAGGGTGAATAGTAGTTATGATGATTATGTAGGCGCGCATGTGCTTGTTGGTATTTTAGAAAGTGCTGTTAGTGATGCTCGGTCTCTCTTGTATGTGACTTCTTAGGCGACTTTGTCATTTGTGGGTGTTATTTTGATGTTAATGTTATGAAAGATGTTAGTGATGTTCGGTCTCTCTCTTCTTTTTTTCTTTTTTTTTAGCAATTTTTATGAATGGAAACGTTTATCAAGGGCGCCTGTGCTGATGGGAGCGCTAGGGCCTTTCCTTGGTGGGGGAAGCAAATGTGCTCTCTCCCCCCATTTTTTTTAGCAATTTTTATGAATGGAAACGTTTATCAAGGGCGCCTGTGCTGATGGGAGCGTCAGGGCCTTTCCTTGGTGGGGGAAGCAAATGTGCTCTCTCCCCCCCCTTTTTTTTACAATTTTTATGAATGGAAACGTTTATCAAAGGCGCCTGTGCTGATGGGGACGCCAGGGCCTTTCCTTGGTGGGGGAAGCAAATGTGCTCTCTCCCCCCTTATTTTGTTTTTACAATTTTTATGAATGAAACGTTTATCAAGGGCGCCTGTGCTGATGGGAGCGCCAGAGCCTTTCCTTGGTGGGGGAAGCAAATGTGCTCTCCCCCCCTTTTTTTTTGTTTTTTGTTTTTTTTGCAATTTTTATGAATGGAACATTTAACAAGGGCACCTGTGCTGATGGGAACGCCAGGGCCTTTTCTTGGTGGGGGAAGCAAATGTGCTTTCTCCCCCTCTTATTATTTTAGCAATTTTTATGAATATAAACATTTATCAAGGGCGCCTGTGCTGATGGGAGCGCCAGAGCCTTTCCTTGGTGGGGGAAGCAAATGTGCTCTCTCCTCCCCCTTTTTTTTTTGTTTTTGTTTTTTTTTGCAATTTTTATGAATGAAACATTTAACAAGGGCACCTGTGCTGATGGGAACGCCAGGGCCTTTTCTTGGTGGGGGAAGCAAATGTGCTTTCTCCCCCTCTTATTATTTTAGCAATTTTTATGAATATAAACATTTATCAAGGGCGCCTGTGCTGATGGGAGCGCCAGAGCCTTTCCTTGGTGGGGGAAGCAAATGTGCTCTCTCCTTCCCCCCCCCCTTTTTTTTTTTAGCAATTTTTAGGCACTCATGTCCCAAAGGGTGGGCGCATTGAGGATTTAGACACTCGTGTCCCAAAGAGTGGGCGCATTGAGGATTTAGACACCCATGTCCCAAAGAGTGGGCACATTGAGGATTTGGACACTCAAGTCCCAAAGAGTGGGTGCGTTGAGGATTTAGACACTCATGTCCCAAAGAGTGGGTGCATTGAGGATTTAGACACTCATGTCCCAAAGAGTGGGCGCATTGAGGATTGAGACACTCATGTCCCAAAGAGTGGGCGCATTGAGGATTTGGACACTCAAAGTCCCAAAGAGTGGGGGCGTTGAGGATTTAGACACTCATGTCCCAAAGAGTGGGCGCAATGAGGATTTAGACACTCATGCCCCAAGAAGTGGGCGCATTGAGGATTTGAGTACTCATGTCCCATAGAGTGGATGTGTTGAGGATTTGTTGAGTGCGCACTGGAGAGTTGAAACACGCTTTATTCATATGGTTGGTTGATTACATGTAGAAGGTTTTTAGCCACTTCCCATTGATTTTGTCATTGGGCTTCCCCTTTACAGGCGTGCCGTCTGCGTGCTCAATCTTGTAGTAGTCACTTTCTGCCGCTTCGGTAACTCTAAATGGGCCTTCCCAGTTGGGTGCAAATTTCCCGGCACTCTCATTACGAGGAACATGATGTGAAATAGCGAGGACCAGGTCGCCTACACTAAAGCTCCTTGGTTTAACCTTTTGGTTGTAAGCTCGCGCCATTCGCGCACGGTATTTCTCAGCATGGGTGTGTGCAATATCTCGCTTTTCTTCAATTGTGTCCAATACTTGGAACCGTTTGCTATCTTCGGGTTGAAGGCCACTTGCTGCAACGATCCGGGCGGATGCAATGACGATTTCTGCTGGTAGAACATCGTCTTCTCCATAAACTAGAGTATAGGGTGCAGCTCCGGTGGAGGATCTTTTTGCGGTACGATACGCACAGAGTGCCATGGGTAATTCTTCATGCCATAGTCTTTTATTATCATATAAATTTCGGCTGAGAATTCGAAGCAAGATCTTGTAGGTGGCTTCCGCTTGCCCGTTCCCTTTTGGGTAGTAGGGAGTAGACGTCTTGCGCTTGATGTGGAAGGACGCTAACAAGTCTTTGAAATCGCTATTAACAAAGGGTGTACCATTATCGGACACGATGCACATGGGTATTCCAAAGCGTGCGATGATGTGTTCTTTGATAAAAGCAGCGATGATGGCGCCAGTCGTGTTTTTTAAAGGAATTGCCTCTACCCACTTAGTGAAACACTCCGTAGCAGTTATGATGTACTCATGTTGCTTAGAGGACTTTGGTGTGATGGGTCCAATTATGTACATCCCCCAAGTGTGGAAGGGCCAGGGGGCAGCTACGTTGTGAAGCGTGGTATGCGGGGCATGTATCAGGTTTCCGTGAATCTGACATTGCTCGCATTTCTGGACATATTCTGCTGTGTCGCTTTCCATCATAGGCCAGTAATAGCCAGCTTCATAAATTTGCGCGAACAGCCTAGCTTTCCCCTGGTGTTCGCCATCATGAGTTAGATCCATAACTTTAAGGGCTGCCGCTTTATCCAGACATGTCAGGGTTTGTTGGTTAAAACTCTTGCGGAATAGTTTGCGATCAAGGACAAAGTATCTCCCAGACTTCTTTATTAAACGAAGAGCGGCCTTTTTATCACTAGGTAGTGTGCCATTTGCTAGGTAATCGATGTATGGTTCTCGCCAATCCTATGAGTCCTCCTCGGCGACGCAGACTTCTGCCTCTTGGGGGGCGCCTTGGCAAATTAGACAACTGTCTTGGAGTTTTTTTAGCTTGTTCGGCCATATCTGGCCAGTAAAACCTTGCTCGCTGTATTCGTCGGTGCAGCATGATGGACGTGGCGTGACCACAAGTTTGGGAATGTATCTCTTCCAATTTTTCTTTGATCTCGCTTGGGCCAAGGCATCTGCAGAGCCCGCCTCCAGTTGTGATGAAGTACAGGTCTTCATTAAGTAAGGTGTAAGCTTTTAACATCTTTCACGAGAGTTGTCTTTCTTCAGGTGGGCGTTTGAGATTTGCTATTATCACTCGTCGCCAATCCAATTCCTCCATAACAGTTCTTTCTTCCAAAGCCATGGGTGAGCTTTTCTTAATGATGGTGATAACTTCTTCATCTCCTTGTGACATTTGCAGTTTTGACGCCATCGTTGCTAGTGCGTGTGCGTGCTTATTAACTAGGCGCCCCATGTGTTCTATGGTGATGTGGTCAAAGCGCCGCATTAGCCGTTGAGCTTTATCACGGTAGACCGCCAGAGTTGGTTCTTTCACATGGAAGTCGCCTTACATTTGGTTTACAAGAAGCCTCGAGTCTCCCGTGATGTCCCGGATCACGGATGCCCATTTCCAGTGCCATTTTCATCCCAATGAGAAAACTTTCGTACTCTGCTGAGTTGTTGGTGCAAGGATAGTAAAGTTTGTAGGCGTATAGTTTAAGTGCACCTCGGGTGATTCGAAAACGATTCCTGCGCCTCCATGGCTCCCATAGGAGGAACCATCAAACGACATTTTCCATTTCGGAGACGATATTTCCTCTGCTATAGCGATCTCTCCCGGGAGTTCGAGTGGATGTCCGAAGTATCTGATCCTGGGAAGGCCGCCATAAGGTTTGCGATCGCTTGTCCCCTGACTCCTTGGGGTCGTATCGGTATGAAATCGAATTCCAGCAACTGCATCGACCATCGAGCCAGCTTGCCTGATTGGATCGGCTTAGTGGTCAGGTAGACAATTGGGTTGGCCGCCGCCACAACATAGCACTTGTGCTTTAGAAGATAGTGGCGTATATTCTGTGCTGCTAGGATTAATGGTAAGCAAGCTTTCTCCACTGGTGTATATCGAAGCTCAGCATCTTTCAGGGTTTTGCTTAGGTAGTAAATGAGGATGAGATTGGTTCCTCCCATATCCTGGGCGACCAACACTCCGATGGCAGTTTCGGTATGTGCCAAATACAAGTAGAGCGGTTCTCCTTTGATGGGCGGTCGTAGGATGTGCGGGTGGGTGAGCCATTTTTTGATTGCGTCGAAAGCCTCTTGTTGTTCTACTCCTTGCGAACTTCACATCTTTTTTAAGCATTGGGAAGAAGTGGCTTAGGGTCTGTGCCAATCCTGGGATGAAGCGTCTTACATAGGAGACTTTTCCGATTAGCTTTTGAAGTTCTTGTTTGTTCTTTGGAGGCGGCATTGATATGATGGCCTCCGCCTTAACAGTGTCCACCTCAATTCCTTTGCTAGTGACTTGATATCCCAAGAACTTTCCCTTGGTGACTCCTGTTGATGGTGGATTTTCGTTTAAGGTTAAATTTGTAAAAAACCGGAAAAAATTACGCGCTGACATCTTGTAAAAGATAAAGCCATTTATAAGTGTTGGATACTCCCTCACTTCATTCACCAAGAATGGAGCATGTAGCAACAATCCCATTCTGTGAATACATGAAATTCCTCCAGGTTGGAGCATGTAGCAACAATCCCATCCTGTGAATTTCATATCAGCCTTGTATTTCCAAATTACTCATTATCAGGTGTGGCATGACGACCGAGTGTTACTCTTACTGAGTAACACGAACCTCCAAGCACTATAATGAAACCATGTACGAAATACCCGTGCAGTGCTGATTCTCGGTGTGTTATACTAGCCCGAGCCCTCTCGGTGTGTTATACTAGCCCGATTGAGCCCTCTCGGTGTGTTATACTAGCCCGATTGAGCATCCGGCACTGAACATATCAGTTCGGATATGATCTGATCGCAGTCATCCAACTCCATAAGCATGATTGGATGACCCCCAGATCAATTCCATCACCCCCAAGCAGGTATGGAATACCCACGGCAGACCCCGTATGGTCGGCCATTGGCCTTTGCTTGCCAAAAGACGTTCATACAAGCATTATGGACGGAAATCCCTAAATAAGGGTTTGCGGCATATTACATGTGTCGCAAAACAATCTCAACCATCCATCTTCGCAGGTATAGATGGAGGGTAGAGATGTAGATTCAAAGGGCCCAGAGCATGTCAACACGATCACCATGGGCCCGCCTACACATTTGGCCAATCGGTCAAGACCAACAATGTTTGGTCGTGACAGAATCGTCACCCAAACAAGGGATGACGCACAGCTTGAAAACCAAGATTAGGGTTTTGAGCATCACGAGCGTTCATCTTCTCCGGCATGAATGGAGGGTCCCAGATTAGATTAAGCAGGTCCGGTCATACCAGCATGACCACCGTGGACCCATTTACCTCCTCATGTGATCGGCCAAGGCATATCACGCCCGGCTAATCCAAAACGCCCGCTCAAACATGCGTGGTTACACTTCCCAAATTGCAAACTGATCTCGACCACTCAACTTCACCGGATGATTTGAGTGGCTTAGATCACGTTTTCATGGGATAACCAGGTATAGGTGTGGACACCAGCCTACCACCTACATGACGGTATGATCGACCAAGACCGACCAAGATAGGTCGTCTTGGAACGCGCGCCCAAACTATGAAAGTCACGCGGTTTCCAACTCCTTTGCGGCAATGGATTTCTGCCGCAAATCGATCTCAACCACTCAACTTTACCGGTCAAATTGAGTGGCCTAGATCGCGCCTTCATGGGAAAGTGAGGTATGGACATGCACACCGGCATGCTATCTACACACATGCCCGGTCGGTCCTCTCCAAAGCTCTTCCCATGCTTGGTTTCGACCAAGCTGAAGAGTGATGCTTGCGCACCTCTTCAAAAAACCCTAATTTTCATTAACGGTCGTGGATGAGTGTCTCAAAGATCATCTCATCCGTCCAACTTCACCAACTTGGTTATACAACCCTGGTCAGGAGTTAATTGGTCAGTGAGGCGTCATTACCCATCACTTTACCACCATAATGCAGTAACTGCATAAAATACGCACGGTACTTCACAAGTATCGACTCACTAATAACGCAGTTATTCAATTCAGCATTACATGCTATCTTTCGTGGATCCACGATCCACACATTCCGCATATCAATCATGTCACAAACCGGGGATACATACTTGGGGTATTGGTCTCGGAGGTTTACAAAGGTGCAACGCGCCATCACAAGAACGTGTCGGAAGTCATGGACGGTTAGAGATGAACATGAGAAGTGGGCAAGACTGGTCGTGTGGCACCGACGCACAACTCCACTACTCCATCACTCCACTTCCTCCACTTCCCACGAGAGACATGAATAAGGCTCAATGACTTGTATAAATAGGTTCTCCGACCTATTTTCAAACAACACAAGTTCAGACGAGACAGAAGAACACCCAGAGCTTGCTTGCATCAATCACAAGCCTGCTCATCTTTCTGTTACAAGTCATAAGCAAGCCAACACCTTCACAATCTCAACACCTTCTTCGCTTCCCTCCCTAAGATCAACCCCATCTCCTTCACTTTGTGACCGAAACAAGTCTGGAACGGCCATTTCTTGGTTTATGCCGGACTTGCACAGATTGATCTCTCGAATCTACAAGCACTCACCGCGCAGTGCATTTGTTTAAGGGTTAGATTCATTCCTCATCCACACACCCCAAATTACCAAATTCAGCAGGAATAGTTTTCACCCATAAACAATTGGCGACCACAGTGGGAGATTAATCTCTCGGTTGTAAAGTCAATTTCTTCATTCAATTTCATCAATTCCAAAAAAGGGTAGATCTTAGAACCAATTCAATCAATCATTTCAAGATGGTAGAACTCAGGTCTGTATCAACAATCAATCCTGATGGAGCTAGTACGGATAACACTCCCGGCGTTAATGTACCTGTCAGTGGAGCTACCGTGGTCAACACATCTCAAGAAGCCGTTACCTCTATCACCAACACTAGCCGAGCAGGAGATATTCCAGTAGGAGTAACGCCTCCCATCACCAGAGCCAGAGCGGCCGCAAATCCCGGCATCTCCTCAAGTGTAACGCCTCCAATAGTCACCAGAGCAACAACTTTCACTCCCTCATCAGGACGAGGAGCCGGAGGCACAAGATGAGGACCACCGTCCATTACCATTGCAGACTTGATGGAGAAACAGGAAGTTCTTGCCAAGACTCAAACAGATATGGCCGCAACTCAGAAAGAGGTACTCACTTTCCTCAAGACCTTGACTGAACGATTGCCGCACGATTCATGTCAATCTTTGGAGACAACAAGAGATCCCTTCAATTCACCCGGAGCAGGCGTTTCCACTCGGACCCACATGAGTGGAGAAGCTCGTGTTGCTCCTGAATGCTCAAGGGAAAGGGACCAGCCGCCCAACTTCATCACGCGTGAAGATCTGGAACGACTCCTTCAAAGCCGAGGCAAAAGAAATCTGACGGATGCGCACCAACACCAACCGCCATACCCTCAAGATATGCAACGAATCCCTCTTCCAAGAGGTTACACCTCTCCCCAGTTCTCCCTCTACGACGGTACTGGTAATGCTCGTGAACATGTTTCTCGATTCTTGGAATCCTTGGGGGAACATGAATACAATCATGTTCTACGCCTCAAAGAATTCTCGAAGTCACTTACGGGGAGGGCGTACACCTGGTACAACAACATCGCACCTAACATCATATCCAATTGGAACGAGATGGTCAGTGCTTTCTACAGAAAGTATTTCTTCGTGTCTGAACAGATCACCTTTTCAGACCTAGGGAGACTTCTTCAACGGAACAACGAACATCCCAACGATTTCGTTAAAAGGTTCAGAACCCAAGCGCTAGATTGTCATGACCCGAATGTCACCGAACGGCAATTGGTAAAGTTGTGCATCAATGGGATGATACCCATATACCGCGCTCTGTTAGAGAATCTGGGCTTTCAAACATTCTCTGAACTCCACGAAGCCGCAAAACGTTCCGCAACAACTACACCGGCACTACTAGAAAGAACGTTGTACGGAGTGAAGATTCATGTGAGAGTCAAGGAAGCAGGCGTCTCACGAACAAGCAATACAACACCGGTCCTTCCGTGAGTGTAGTGGGCGGAGGAGAGAAAAGGAAAGCTTCAGTGACGGAACAACAAACCAAGCGAACATCCCCGACACACAAGACTTCGTCTCGAAAAGGAACAGACAAAACTCCTGCACAAAACACTAAAGACACAGGTTTTCCTTTTCCCATGAATGAAGTGATAGAGCTCTTGGAAGCGTGGATCCAAGACGACGCCGTAAAGCTGCCCCCTATCAGGCGTCCTCCGACCGAGGAGGAGATAGCAGATCCCAGATATTGTTTCTACCACAGATTCGTCCATCATCCAACCAAAGATTGTAACAAGCTGAAAAAAATATTCAGGGAAAAGGTAGAGACAGGGGAACTCCAGCTTGGAAACGAAGGTGTTAATAGAGACCCTCTACCTATCAGGAGCTGCATGATTTCTGGGGATTTTGTTCGCAAGACTGTACAATCTATGATGGAGCGCATATGTGAAATATTGTACTTCTCCAAAGGACAGCGTCAATACATATTCACTGCCCTCAACCATGTTGTGTCCGGTAGGCGTTTGTATCCAGTAGCAGTCCGTGAACCCCAGTCTTTCCTGGAGGACATGAGCAATGGAAACTGGGGACTCCTAACTGTCACTTGCTTGCGAGGCATTGAGTTCGATGGTGCGTTGATTGATACGGCTTCCGAATTTAACATCATTACTGTCAAGACCTTGAGAGCGGCAAAGATTTCGAAGCAGGAAGCTACTCGTTACCCGACTGTGGTTAAAGATTCAGCAGGAGAGCTCAGAGACGCATACGGAGACATCGATCTTGAAGTCAAATTGGGTGATGCTTCGACGCAAGGAAAGTTCTACATAGTCAAAGATCATCCCAGCCACGACATGATCCTAGGAAGCTCTTGGATGCATGACAACAAAACAATACTAGGAGTATGTCCTCTACCGGTCTCGATACCCGAAAGGATCTCCAACACGCCTTCTGGACCTCCTGATGACTGTCTGCCGCCGCACCAGCAATTTACCAACGTGACACAACTTCCCGGAGAGAGCCTGTCAGCATACACTGAAAAGTTCCAATCTCAAGTAAGTCTCGTCAAGCAACTTTCTTTACAACCTACCGCCCCTCGTTCTGACAAGTCCTGGGGACTGGCTCCAACCAACAAATCAACCCCGGCTAAGAGATGTGAATGTGAAGCCGGCCCGTTCAAACGTTTTATCAAGAGTGTAGAGGCTTTCTTGGTCAAAGACGATAAAGCCAAAGTTCAAGTATCTGCACGCCCAAACCCATTTGGGATCGGAGACCTGGTGACGAAGACGACTACATTCAAGGTTGGGAGCATGACGGTGAAAATGATCACTCCACCTGACTCGCCCACCGAAAGAGAAGATGAACCATACCTGGTAGCGGATGTTATCCTAGGCGGCTACTGCAAGCTCATCAACACTGATAAACTAGAGGGCATAACAATTCACTCACGATGGCTCAAACCCTACCGAACTTAAGTTCTTGTCTTTTGCCACTTCACAAAGATCCCGTACACCTTAAATCGTTGTGCTATTTTCTCCAGCGTATTTCGTTTTTACAATTTCATATCATATTTGTAATTCCTCCAGAAAATGATTGCAATACTTGCATTCATCGTTAGGGTTTCAATTTCAACTTTCAATTGAAGCATTATTTTCATCTGAGAACCTCTTTACTCCTAAAAGCACAAAGTCCTGAGTCAGCCTAAATCAACCCACTGGAGCAAGAAAGGAAACCTAAATAAACATCTCACGGGATGAAGGAAACAGAACGTGTGCACAAAAGGGAAATGATTTGAGACATCTGCCCCAGCAAAGCCAAGAAGATCTTGCATCAGAAGCACAGGTTCGTGGATATTCCATTATAATATCGTTTCTTTTATCACTAAGAATTATGTGTGAAGGCGCACCCTTGCGCCTGAGAACGTTCGGTTGCAATTTTGGCAAAGGGTTATAAAAGAAAACTTTATTCAAACAATCAAAGGGAAGAAAAACCTTGAACTCAGCCGCCACTGAGTACAAGGAAGATGTTCGAGTGTGCAGAATATACTTGGAAAGAAAAATAAAATAAAAGAGGTTTTAATTGTCAAGAGAGCCGGCCTCGCCTACACCACCGTTGGTTTCTTCTCCATCACCTGTCGATGCACCTCCCTTCGGATCTCCCTCAGATTCTGCATCAGGCATCTCCGCAGCAGAAGCAGCGCACTCCATCCTGACATCATCAGCGGGAGCATCAAAGGGCATATCAACACCAGGGGCCGCGCAAATTGCTTTCAAATGTTCAGGATCGTCTGTGTTAGAATCAAGAATTATCACGCCGTCCTGGATCGGATAATCACACTTGTCTACATTCGGAGGTCGTTTGTGCTCAACTCTCTGTCTCTTCAACCGCGCTGCAAATCTCTCTGCCCTTGTGCTTACTAGTGTCTGCAGCGTTTCCTCGCGCCTCCACCACTCCTCCATATCAATTGCAGCTGAAAGTGCACAAATACGTCCCCTGGCAATACGAAGATGTGAGATAGACATCCCCTGTATAGCACGACCGACTTCGCGAAGTGGAAGATCGATCTTAGCCATTACTTCTTCGTGCGCATGGTTTTCGGGCTTGTCAACTTCAAAACTTCTTTCTGGGGAAGCAACAGAGTGAGCGTCCACCGCTTCCATGATAGACTGCAAAGGAGAGGAAGTTATGAGCACACAAAAAAAAGAAAGAAGAAGAGATCATCAAACCCGTCAGTTAATCAGAAAATCAGAGCAGTACCTGAGATATAGAATAAACGACCACGTGAGATGATTCTTTTATAATCTCACAAGTCGACAGAATCCCGGAAGGAAAAGAAGTCTTTACTCGCCACCTATGAAGGCTGCTAATTCGGGATAACAATCGACGAGGCTTATCAGATATACCTGGGGAAAGCCGTGTATGGTGAAAGAAGTACACCTGAAGGAGCGGCCGAACTCAAATGTGTACAAGAGGAACCAAAATGACTCACCAGATCAAGTCATGTTTCCTTCGCATCCTCAATCAGGACCGACCAGTTCCAGGGCAACGCCTGACTATCCGGTAAATATGTATTTACTTTAGCTTGGTCATTTCAGTATATACGTATGTCACCATCTCATGCCTACCACACAATAGTGTAACCATTATGTGCTAGGCAGGGGACTTAATGTTGATGGTGGATTTTCGTTTAAGGTTAAATTTGTAAAAACCTAAAAATTACGCGCTGACATCTTGTAAAAGATAAAGCCATTTATAAGTGTTGGATACTCCCTCACTTCATTCACCAAGAATGGAGCATGTAGCAACAATCCCATTCTGTGAATACATGAAATTCCTCCAGGTTGGAGCATGTAGCAAAAATCCCATCCTGTGAATTTCATATCAGCCTTGTATTTCCAGTACTCATTATCAGTGTGGCATGACGACTGAGTTTTACTCTTACTGAGTAACACGAACCTCCAAGCACTATAATGAAACCATGTACGAAATACCCGTACAGCCGATTCTCGGTGTGTTATACTAGCCCGAGCCCTCTCGGTGTGTTATACTAGCCCGATTGAGCCCCTCTCGGTGTGTTATACTAGCCCGATTAAGCATCCAAGACCGAACGTATCGGTTCGGATATGATTCGATCGCAGCCATCCAACTCCATAAGCATGATTGGATGACCCCGGATCAATTCCATCACCCCCAAGCGGTGTATGGAATACCCACGGCGACCCCGTATGGTCGGCCATTGGCCTTTTGCTTGCCAAAAGACGTTCATACCAAGCATTATGGACGGAAATCCCTAAATAAGGGTTTGCGGCATATTACATGTGTCGCAAAACAATCTCAACCATCCATCTTCGCAGGTATAGATGGAGGGTAGAGATGTAGATTCAAAGGGCCCAGAGCATGTCAACACGATCACCGTGGGCCCGCCTACACATTTGGCCAATCGGTCAAGACCAACAATGTTTGGCCGTGAAAAAATCGTCACCCAAACAAGGGATGACGCACGGCTTGAAAACCAAGATTAGGGTTTTGAGCATCACGAGCGTCCATCTTCTCCGGCACGAATGGAGGGTCCCAGATTAGATTAAGCAGGTCCGGTTATACCATCATGACCACCGTGGGCCCATCTACCTCCTCATGTGATCGGCCAAGGCATATCACGCCCGGCTAATCCAAAATGCCCGCTCAAACATGCGTGGTTAAACTTACCAAATTGCAAACCACTCAACTTCACCGGATGATTTGAGTGGCTTAGATCACGTTTTCATGGGATAACCAGGTATAGGTGTGAACACCAGCCTACCACCTACACGCCGGTATGATCGACCAAGACCGACCAAGATAGGTCGTCTTGGAACGCGCGCCCAAACTATGAAAGTCACGCGGTTTCCAACTCCTTTGCGGCAATGGATTTACGCAAATCGATCTCAACCACTCAACTTTACCGGGTCAAATTGAGTGGCCTAGATCACGCCTTCATGGGAAAGTGAGGTATGAACATGCACACCGGCATGCTGTCTACAAACATGCCTGGTCGGTCCTCTCCAAAGCTCTTCCCATGCTTGGTTTCGACTAAGTCAAGACCGATGCTTGCGCACCTCTTCAAAAACCCTAATTTTCATTAACGGTCGCGATGAGTGTCTCAAAGATCATCTCATCCGTCCAACTTCACCAACTTGGTTATACAACCACGGTCGGAGTTAATTGGTCGGTGAGGCGTCATTACCCATCACTTTACCACCATAATGCAAAGACTGCATAAAATACACACGGTACTTCACAAGTATCGACTCACGAATAACGCAGTTATTCAATTCAAAGATTACATGATATCTTTCGTGGATCCACGATCCACACATTCCGGACATCAATCATGTCATAAACTGGGGGATACATATCGGGGTATTGGTCTCAAGGGTTTACAGGCGTGCGGCGTGCAAACGCGCCATCACAAGAACGTGTCGTGGAAGTCATGGACGGTTAGAGATGAACAGGAGAAGTGGGCAAGACCGGTCGTGGGCACCGACGCACAACTCCACTACTCCATCACTCCACTTCCTCCACTTCCCATGAGAGACATGAATAAGGCTCAATGACTTGTATAAATAGGTTCTTCGACCTATTTTCAAACAACACAAGTTCAGACGAGACACAAGAACACCCAGAGCTTGCTTGCATCAATCACAAGCCTGCTCATCTTTCTGTTACAAGTCATAAGCACACCTTCACAATCTCAACACCTTCTTCGCTTCCCTCCCTAAGATCAACCCCATCTCCTTCACTTTGTGACCGAAACAAGTCCGGGAACGGCCATTTCTTGGTTTAGGCCGGACTTGCACAGATTGATCTCTCGAATCTACAAGCACTCACCGCGCAGTGCATTTGTTGAAGGTTTAGATTCATTCCTCATCCACACCCCAAATTACCAAATTCAGCAGGAGTAGTTTTCACCCATCAACAATTGGCGACCACATTGGGAGGTTGATCTATCGGTTGCACAAAATTGAATTCTCAATTCTTCGGTTTCAGCTCACGATGCATCCTCATCAGAAACCACAAAGTGGTTCGAGATACCATGGGAAGTGTAGATAGAATGCTTTGGAGGATGTCTTGGCAAATCAAGTCGGTATCACTGTAAGACGGGAGCGAGACATTTCGCCTTTTGAATGACATAGCAGACAATTACAAGAAGGATCGGCAGGCATCTACTCAAGCAGTGCAAGAAATGCTGAATCCTTAGTCATGAGTCACACCTTTACCGGTGGAGAGGCAAAAAGAGCGTTTAACCGCAGGTGACTCGGAAAGATGAACAACATGGTCCAAATCAACAATGAAGAACCGAGGCAACTCCACGAGAGGAGAGGACTTGTCCGGAGTACTACAACATCTACCGGATAAAGAAATGGAGCCTACAGACTTAGATCCCTCGTTGGGAAGATTTACATCTCAAGACCCTTGTCGAAGCCGTGAAGAAACTCTTGAGGAAGGAGAGATCAATCAAGTAACACGTGAGTACGAGAGGATGGGAACGTTCAATTCGATCACTCAGCGGTGATATTACAACACCTCCCATCACTGAGCCGGAGCAGCTGCAAGTCCCGGCATCTCGTCAAGTGTAACACCTCCGGTAGTCACCCCAGCAACAACTTCCACTCCTTCATCGTGGACGAGGAACCGGTGGGGCGAGAGGAGGACCATCTCCCATTATTGCAGACTTGATGGAAAAGCAGGAAGTTCTTGTCAAGACTCAAACGGATATGGCCGCAGCTCGGAAAGAGGTACTCACTTTTCTTAAGACATTAACTGATCGGATTGTCCCGTTCTTTTTTTCCACTGGTACAATGTTCGCCAGCCACGTTGGGTAATGTATGGGCTTGATGTATCCCGCTGTAGTTGCAGGAAATCCTACAATACACCCCTTCATAGAATTTACACAACTAATTCATTTGAAGATGAGTAACAATGAATGTTTATTGATTATTCTCTTGAAATGTCTACACAAGAAGTTAGAATAGCACTTAAGAAATTACAATCACTCTCTCAATTTCTCTCTCCTAATGACTTGCTTAATAATTCAAAAAGAACCTCCTCTCAAAAGACTTACTCATCCCTTTATATAGGGTAGTACACAGTAGATGACAGCTAAGCTGTCCTTTATTTTCGGGAATGACTCGCGAAGTGTCGCAAGTGTGTAAGCGTTCATGCTCGCGACACTTTTTAACCTTCGCCAGGTTTCACATCTTCCTCGTGTTCTGACTGTCGTCGTTCATTGCGTCATTTATTTTAGCTCCCTGCGACGCCTTCGCAATGCTGTCGTTTATTAATCTCGCGAGTTTTGTATGTTGCGATATTATGATCCTACATCTTGCCTCTTCTCATGCCATCTCTGCGAAGAAGAGAATGTCATGAGAACTAATGTCTTTTGAATTGTCGCAACTGATAGTTTCCTACCAAAAAATCCTCTTCGGCATAATTCCGTGAATTTAGGAATGACCGTTTACACGTGCCTAAACTTCCCTTTTTACCGGTGCATTTAATGTTATCCGGTCATTCTTCTCTTCTCTATTTATAGAAGAATCTCCTGTGAAAAGTATTTCTTCTCTTTCACTTCGTCTTCTTCATCCTCTGCAACTGTTTTTTCTGCTGCTCTTCTCAATCATCTTATTCGCCATTTTTTTGCTACTATCTTCCTACTATTATTTCCATGGCATCCAGGTTTGTTAATCTTGCTGATCTTGATTGATTTTGTGATTAATTTCTCCTTTTGTAATTATTTTGTTCTGATACCGTTTTTCCTGTTAATTCTTTTTCTGCCATTGTTGTTTTAGCAAGAACAAATCCGGCACTAAGTTCTCTGTGAAGAACCCTATTCTTTCTTTGGGCTTGCCATCGAAATCCCCCCCACAACAAGAATCCATTTCGCAGCCAAAGTCCTCTTCGCAAGCAAAATCTACTGCCTCTAGGAGAAAGTCTGCGAATAACAAGGTATTTAAGAAACATTTACTTTTTTAATAACAATATTGTTGCCTCTGTTTCTTATTTATCTTGTAATTCGCAGGATGACGAAAACGTCGGCAGAACCTCCAAAAGACCTCGCCAATCTAAACCCGTTACTCCTAGTGTTTCCTTTCCCCCATTTACACCTACTTCTCCTGTTGCGAATCTATCGCAAGGTAAAATCATAGCTTCTTCGCATGAAAATATTATCAATGATGTTATTCCTCTCCCTGAACTTCCCATAGACCAAGCTCCTCATAACATCCCTACTACAAATCAATTTATTCCCCCCCTTTTACCATCACTGCCTCTGTCCTTCCTCAAGCCGCTAACCTTCCTGAGACTTCCTCTTCTCATGATGTTCCCTTCGCGAGAGATGACTCGTCTCTTCCTTCTCCTGCCCTCCTTACTTCTTCATCCGAGCAAATCCCTCTTACTAAAGAGAATTTGGAAGGGATAAAAGTGGCTTTCAAAGTTCTTTCGTACCTTGTGAATGATGCCAAGAAGACTTCTGTCGATCCTGTCAAATCTGATGTCTGCGAGATTTTAAGTAAACATCTTGGTCCTGATAGGATCTCGCAAACATCCTTGGTTCAAGAAATTAACACTTTGAAGAACAATCTCCAAGCTATGACTGCAAAGTGTAACATTCTTCAAAATATCTCGCTGGATCGTGACAATCTTCGCAAGAAGGTTGAAGAATTAAAAGGTATACTCTCGCCACCCTTTTTTTTTTTTTTTTTTTTTTTTTTATCATCGCGACTCAAGTCCTTGTTCGCCCTTCAAGCTTTAAACCAGAAACGAAAAATGGAGATATACCAGTTGGAATCTATTATTGAAGAAGTTCGAGTTGAAAGAGATGCTTGGATGGAGCAATATAACCTCTTAGATAATCTTCATACATATGCTGCTGATCAAATAAATAATTTGTCTAAAGAGAATGTTGATTTAATTCAGAATCAAGACTCACTAAGTAATGACTTATCTCGCCTTTCTTACTCTTTGACTAAAGCTAATATGGAGTTGGAAACTTTATCAGATGAGAATGGAACTCTTTCGCAAGAAAAGCGTTCTCTGTTAAACAAAGTGGCGATTCATTCGCAACAATACGATGTTTGTCAAAAATTGTGTGAAGAACAAGAACAATCTATTCGTATGTTGAGAAATCAGCTTGAAGAAGTTACTATGGAGAGAGATAAACTTATTCAAGGTAGAATAACTTTAAGTGTAAAGGCGAACCAATTCAAGGATCAATGTTCTAAGTTAAAGAAAACCAATTCTTCCCTTGCGAGCGAGAATGCCATACTTATTTCCAACGAAAAAAGCTTGCGAGATCGACTTAAAGGTTTAGTTGGGGATACATTTGATGATGCCATGGACCGTCTGGGGAATAACTGTTCGGCTTTGATTCAACATCTTACTTCACAGAAGGAAGGTAGTCATATTATTTGTCTACCTCTCACCATTTATTCTTTATTTTATGATATGTTCCTTAAGTAATCTTGTAATTTGAATGCCTTTTCATATGTATCTATTTTGCAGATTCTGAGAGAAGTCTTCATTCTACTATTGCCGCTCTCAAATCTGACTATTCAAAAATTCGCAAAGAGAATGGAACACTCGCTGCTTCTCTTGCTCGTTCTCGCGATCGTGCAGAAAGAAGATTTGATTATATGTCTGATTGTAAAGATATAGACAGTAAGAATCATCAGAAAGCACTCCTTCGCCAATTTCATCTTAAAGCCGAAGTTCTTGTGAATGATATTTTGCTATCCAAATCTCTTGATCCTATTCATGTCAATCCTTTGGAAGTAAGCGATGACGAAGTTCCTAACCCTCCTGACAGCGATCTTGATTATATTAGTGGCGAAGAACTCGTGAATGAAGAATCAGTTTCTCCCAACAAAGCTGCCAATGATGATCTGAATGATGGATCTGGTGGGAACAAAATGACTGAAGAAAATATAGACAAAGTCGTTGAAGAAAACCCTTCATCTCCCTCTACTGAAAAACTGGTGTCTGAGAATTAAATTTCTCTTGTAATTCTTCTTCTTGTATTGTTACTTTTTTATGTACTTCAATCGTCTTTCAACTTCATTCGCCTCCTTGTTATTATTTCTTCTTGTGATGAATTTAACTTTTGATATTGAATACTTAGTATTTATTTATTGCGACAAGATCGCAGGACGTCTTTACATATTTACGTAATGACCCATTGATCTTGCCTTATCATCTTTGGTGGTCTTCTAAGTTTGACCTTCCTAATTAAAGGCCTTACTCTGCCACCCGTTATTGCGACAAGATCTCAGGACGTCTTTACACTTGCATGTAAAAACCCATTGACCTTGCCTTATCATTTCTCAAGTATTTTTTGCCTCTGCAGGATATTTTGCTTGCGACAATATGACAGGTTTAAATTCTCTTGCGAGAATATAATCCCATGACATTGGCGTCTTTGCGACGAAATCGCAGGACGTCCTTACACTTTCATGTAAAGACCCATTGATCTCTCCTTACCCTCGCGTTAGTATTTTTGCCTCTGCAGGATCATTGCACAAATATGACAAGCCTAAACTTTCTTGCGAAAGTGAAGCCTCATGACATTTGCATCTTTGACACTTATCAGCTCCCTAATGGAGGGTGCCGCCCTTATCATCTCCCTGGTTGCCCCTTCAAGGAGGCATACATCGGCCATACAAGGCTAGCTCCTCCCATCCGGTCTTAACAACAACCAGTTGTTTTCGCAGCCTCTTATCCCTTATACCTATAGGGTTTATGGTTACGAGACTGCACCCTAAGTGGAGTTTTCTTCGGGTCGAGTGCAGCATGTGCCAAGACTTGCCAAGAATGGCCGAGACACTTCAAATGCCCTGTGCACTCTTGGATCAACCGTGTACCCTCGGCCCTTGGTCATACACTCGACTCCTTGGAAGAGACCCTCGGTCGCCCAACCAGGTATAACCTTATATATTTAGTTGGGAATCCAAGGTATCTCTTCCGGATAGGCTTTCATGGGCCCCAAATCTACATGACTCAGGTTCCGGGGGCGGTGTAACCTTTTCCCTGAGCCATGTCAAGAGATACCCCCTTATATGACGCACTTTAGGTCTTACATTTGCCTCTTACGAAATATAATTCGCGAACTAGGGTGTACGCCATAAAGGTTCGTCCCATTCATTCATTCTTTCAATTATGTGTATTCATTCGATCATTCATCATCTCTTGTTATTCTGCTTGCGAGATATTCGCCTGTGCTAAAGCATTTCATCTTAATTCATTCCATTCCACCCATTTTTATGGGTAATATTTCTTTAGATATAACCTGTTCCATGGCCTGCTAAATCTTTGTCCTACATCTTTACCTTCAGGATCCATCAATCTATAAGCCCCTGTACCAACTACTTCCTTGATGATATACGGTCCATCCCATTTTCTCGCCAAACTTACCTCCACTTTCTCATTTGGTATATTGGTGTTTCTCTCAACACCAAGTCTCCTGGTTGAAATTCACGTATTTTGACACGCTTGTTATATTCTCTAGCCAATCTTCGCTGATAATTCTCCATATGTTGTAATGCCTTTTCTCTTTTTTCTTCTAATTCGTCCAGCTTGATTAGAATATTGCTTGCGCTAAGATTTTTCTCCCAAACCTCTTTCTTGGTTGTTGGAATCATAACCTCTGTCGGGAGTACAGCTTCAACTCCATATGTTAAACAAAAAGGTGACATTCCTGTAGCTTCTCTCCTGGTTGTATTATAGGCCGACACCGCATTGTGTACTTGTTCGCACCATCCTTTGTTTTGCCCTTCTAACTTCTTCTTAAGTATATCTGCAACTGTTTTGTTTGTTGCTTCTGCCTGACCATTAGCTTGCGGATATAAAGGAGTTGATTTTCCACATCTTATCTGAAATGCATTAAGCAACAACTCTATATTTTGCCCTTCAAACTGTTTCCCATTATCAGATACCAATTGTGCGGGGATCCCAAATCTGCATATAATGTTTTCAAATATGAAAGTAAAGACATCTTTATCGCGAATAAGTTGTACCGCTTTCACCTCTGCCCATTTTGTGAAATAATCCGTTGCAACAATTAAGTATCTTCTTTGTCCTGTTCCTGGTAAAAATGGTCCCACGATATCTAAACCCCACTTTCCAAAAGGCCACACACTTGTGGAAGAATTTAACGGTGCACCTGGTGCGTGTATTTTCTTCCCATGTCTCTGACAATCTTCGCAGCGCCTCGATATTGCTTTTGCATCCTCATGCATATATGGCCAATAATATCCTTGCGTTTTTGCTTTATATGCTAAAGATCTTCCGCCGCTATGATTTCCTGCATCTCCACTATGCAACATCTTTAATATGATCTCCCCCTCTTTCCTTGTTAAACATCGAAGTGAAGGCCCGTCAAAAGATCGCCGGTAAAGCACGCCGTCTCTTAATTCATAATTCGTTGCTCGGCTTTTTAACTTATGTGCCTCTAATCTGTTTCTTGGTGTTTCCCCTTTCATCAGGTACGCGTGAAGTTCTATTCTCCAGTCTTCATCGCGACATTGCACTCCATCTTCTACCAACATTATATCTGTTTCTTGCTCTTCCTCTTTGTTAATTGACGGTGCTAGAAGTGTTTGTATTTTGATATTCCTCGCAGTCGGATCTGTCATCATACTTGATATAAAGGCAAAAGCGTCTGCGAGTCTATTATTTCTTCTTGATATGTGCCTCCACTTCATTTTCGGTATCTTTGCCGACAATTCTTCGACAAGCTTCTTGTATTTTTGCAAAGATGGCTCATTTGTAGTGTATTCCTCTGTTATTTGGCGAATAGCTAATTGCGAATCACTGGTAATTCTTACATTTTCCAATTTCATTTCTATTGTGAATCGCAGAGCATGTATGATATCTTCATACTCCGTTTCATTATTGGCGGATTCAAACTCCAATCTAAAAGAGAAGGCTAATTTATTGCCTTCTGGCGAGATCATAACAATACCCACTCCATTACCTTCTCCATTTGATGATCCATCTACTAATATTTCCCACCTATTTGGCTCAGTTAACAGATCTTTTGGATCTCCATGCTCTTCTTCTACATCCATCATTTCATCCACTGCTTCGTCCTTTTCCAGGGGAAATTCTGCTAAAAAGTCTGCGACAACTTGTGACTTAGTTGAAGATAATATTTCATATTTGAGTTTACAATGGCTTATTTGAGCATTCCATCTTTCAACTCTTCCCGATCTTTTTGAATTTTTCATTACTGACTCAATTGGTATTTTTGTCACTACCTTAACAGTATGTGCTTGAATGTATATGCGAAGCTTAAACGTTGCATAAACTAACGCCAGTATTAGTTTTTCAATTTTTGAATAATTCCTTTCTGCGGCATTAAAAGTTTTACTGATGTAGTAAATTGGTTTTTCGACTCCTGCATCCACTCGTAGTAATACTGCACTTAATGCATGCGAAGTTGTCGCAAGATATATTAACAATTCCTCTCCCCGGTTCTCGCTTTTGCATAATGGATATATCCATTAGATGTTCCTTAATTCCTTGCAAAGCCTTCTCACATTCATCTGTCCATTTGAACTTCGATCCTTTCTTCAAGATACTGAAAAAATGTTTACACTTATCAGATGACCGCGAGATGAATCTTCCCAGTGATGCTAACAACCCATTTAACTTTTGAACATCTTTTACTGTCGCAGGTGTTGGCATATCGCGAACTGCTTTCACTTTCTCCGGGTCGACTTGTATTCCTTCTTTTGACACAATATAACCCAAAAACTTTCCCGATGCAACTCCAAAAGTACACTTTTCTGGGTTTACTTTGATGTTGAAACGTCTCATCTGTTCAAAGATTTCTTTCAGATCTTGTACGTGGTCTTCCGCTTTCTTACTTTTTATGAGCATATCATCTACGTATACCTCTAGTGTTTTGTGTATCCATTTCGCGAACACCTCTTCTACCATTCTTTGATACGTCGCTCCAGCATTTCGCAGACCAAATGGCATTTTTGTATAGCAGTATAATCCTCTTGGGGCGAAGAAAGCAGTATGCTCTTGGTCTTCCTCGGCGAGAGGAATCTGATTGTAACCTTTATATCCATCCAGAGATGATATCCTTTCATTCCCTGCTGCTGATTCAACCAATTGTGGAATATCGGGTAATGGAAAACTATCTTTAGGACAAGCTTTGTTTAGATCAGTGAAATCAATGCAAATCCTTATCCCTTTTTTCTTCTTTGGAACTATGACCATGTTCGCTATCCATTCAGGATATTTTGCCTGTCTAATAATCCCTGCATCCAGCATTTTCTGCAATTCTTCTTCTATTTGGGGATGGTATGCTGTCGCAATCTTCCTAATTCTTTGTTTAAATGGTTTAACATTTCTGTCAATTTCCAATTTATGGCAAGCTACCGATGGATCTATACCAGGCATTTCGTCCATATCCCATGCGAAGATATCTTTGTAATCTCGCAACAAGTCAACAGTTCTTTTTTCTTCATCTGCTCCCATGTTAGTCCCAATTCTTAGTATCTTGGGCTCTTCCTCAGTTCCAACATTCACTTCTTTTGTTTGTTCTGCCGCGATATAACTTGCCTTCGGTTCTCCCATAGGGGTCGGTCCTTTCATTTCTTTCGCGGGCTCATTTTCTTCTCCCGAGATCTCGCTAGGTATTCCATTTCCTTCCCTTGCTCTTATCATGTAAATTCTAAACTCTTCTTCTTTTTTAACTGCCTTTGCCATTTTTCTGCGATTCTTCCGCTTTTTTACCCGCTCCTCATAATATTTTACTTCGACTTGATAATATATTCTTCCTCTGTCAACATCCCCTCTAATCTCGCCAATTCCGATTGGTGTTGGAAATTTGATACATTGATGAAATGTTGATGCTACAGCCTTTATTGCATGTACCCATGGCCTTCCCAACATTATGTTGTACGGCGACTCCATATCTACGACACATAATGTCACCTGTGTTTTAATTTCTCCTAACAAAATTCGTATTTTTACCTCTCCTTTAACTTTTGTTATGGATTTACCAAAACCATGAATATTATACGCCGTAGAAATCATTTCTTCATCTTTATATCCCATTTTTTTGTAAGCATGATAAAACATGATGTTCACTAAACTTCCTGTATCAATTAAAACTCTGTTTACCGTCCATGTTTTCATTGCCTTTATCGGTTCTCCCCCTTCTTTGCACGCGTTTATTGTGATTACTAATGGAGATGTGTGATTCAAAATTTTCTTTAGAAATCTCTGCTGCTGTGAATATTATCTTTTGCTTTTCCCATTCTTGTAAAGGCGATGTCATCTCTCTATCTGTAATTTTATTTCCTTCAAAATCTCGCTTATGTATTCTCCCTCTGATATTTTCATGAAATTCATTAACCATTGTTTTTGTGACCGAACTGTACTCCATATCTTCCTCCTCTGCCTCATCCGATTTAACATTTTCCTTTCTCATTTTCTTGATTTGAATGATTTTAATTGCAATCTTCTATCTTCAACTTTCAACTTCCCCTCCCTGTTTCTAGCGCCAATATGTAGTTGCAGGAAATCCTACAATACACCCCTTCATAGAATTTACACAACTAATTCATTTGAAGATGAGTAACAATGAATGTTTATTGATTATTCTCTTGAAATGTCTACACAGGAAGTTAGAATAGCACTTAAGAAATTACAATCACTCTCTCAATTTCTCTCTCCTAATGACTTGCTTAATAATTCAAAAAGAACCTCCTCTCAAAAGACTTACTCATCCCTTTATATATGGTAGTACACAGTAGATGACAGCTAAGCTGTCCTTTATTTTCGGGAATGACTCGCGAAGTGTCGCAAGTGTGTAAGCGTTCATGCTCGCGACACTTCTTAACCTTCGCCAGGTTTCACATCTTCCTCGTGTTCTGACTGTCGTCGTTCATTGCGTCATTTATTTTAGCCCCCTGCGACGCCTTCGCAATGCTGTCGTTTATTAATCTCGCGAGTTTTGTATGTTGCGATATTATGATCCTACACCCGCCTCTAGCAGTTTCGTTACTTCCGCTTTTATTTGTGCCTCGGTTTCGTAGTGAAACTGTCTTCGTGGTTGTCTTATAGGCCTACTGCTTGGGTTGACATTCAGTTCATGACAAACCAGGGCGGGGTTTAGTCCTGGCATGTCCTCGTAAGACCAGGAGAAAACGTCTTTGTATTCTTTCAACAATTCATGTAGCTCATATACCTTGTTTCTGTCAGGGCTGCCCCGAGTTCAATCCACTTTGGGTCTTCCTCGGTTCCCAGATTGACCTTCTGCGTTGCTTCTTCGTGCTTTAGAGGCGCGTTCTTTGTCATTCTTTCCCAGGTGTGCGGGGCATCCTCAACTCTCAGGGTTTCCATCGCTTCGGCAATACTGACTTCCGATGTTGGGGTTTCCCCGTCTAATTGCTATAAGCGGTACACGTGACGTCCATCCGGGCGTGACACCTTTTGGAAACGTCGCTTGTCTGTTTCAACATAGTCTTTTTTCCGCCCTTGGCTAGTGCTCCCCTGTTGGTAAGTCGTTTCCCAATCTGGAATCGGGATAGAATAGATGCGGGTCACTACCTCATTTGGTTCGCTCAGACCATCAAAGAAGGTTGCTTCTGCATAACACGCCTCGTCGGCAGAGAAGGGATTCTCGGTGGCTCTGACCCTCTTCTGTTTTCCTTTGAGGATAAATTTGACGCATTGATGATAAGTGGATGACATTATTCCATGTTTGTGTAGCCACGGTCTTCCCAGCAAGATGTGGTATGCTGTGTTGACATCCATTACATGAAAGGGCTCAATTGCGTTGATTGGGCCAACCTTGACTTCGAGGTTGATCGTCCCGATCGTATGCTGACTCAGGCCACCGAAACCTTGGATCCTCGTTTGGAATTTCTTAATCTCCGCCTCTTTTCCGCCAATGTTTTTCAAGATATGCAGGGGTATTAAGTTGATCGACGCGCCAGTATCAATGAACGGTCGCTTGAAGGTGTCCTTTTTTACTTTAGCGGTGAGATATAACGGGCGTGTATGGTCGCTATCCACGGCTTTGTCCTCTTCGCTGAAGGTTATAACATTGGTGGGCAATGGATACTTCCTATCCAGGTAGGCATTTACATCTTCTCTGGCTGCTATCCTGGTTAGGAATATTGATGCCAAATGTCTCTGGGCGGCGTCGAAACCGAGTGCATCAAAGAAGTTTGAGAAAAGGGGTTTCTTTGCCACTGCCTCTGCTATTTGCTCGGTTGTACCGCCTGAGGATACATCATATACTTCTTCCTCAGCTACCTTCGTTTGACACTCTTCCCCTTCTCGAGGATCGTGGGTTAGGGCCGCTACCCCATGTTCTGGTAACGGGTTGTCCTGTATACTATTATCTCCCTCGACCTCGATTTCTCCATTGCGTTGCTTGTTGTAGAACGCCCACTTAAAAGTCCGGCATTCCCTAGTAGGATGGTCTACTCTTCCATGAAAGAGGCAATAGCGTGGGTTAAGTTTGTCAGCGTCAGTGGGCACTTTCCTAGGTTCTGGGAGGACAATGTCACCGTTTTTGACCCATTCTTTTAGTAGGCCAACCGCTTGTTCGTAAGAACATGGGAAGTCGGGTGGCTCCTGCTCTGCTCTCCTCTTCCCTCGCCTATTGTCATCGCCTGATGGGCCTCGCCTCTTTGGGGCACCTGGACCTTCTTCCTTGGCGTAGGCAACTGAGTGAGACCACGATTTCTCTGCCACCTGTATTTCCTCATTAGTCGCATCAGTCCTGGCAAACGCTTCCTCAAGGTCAGCAAACATGGTTATCTGCGCGTTCTCAAACATTCGTCGTGTCTTAGGCTCAAGCATCGATATGCAGATGTTCACTAGTTCTCCTTCAGGTATCTCCGTACGACATTTGAGAGACTCGCTTCTAAAGCGTACTGCAAATGGTTTAAGTTTCTCTACTCTTCGTGGTTTTGTGTTTCCCAAGTCAGAAATAGAAATCTTCACAGGCTTGGAATAAAACTTTTGCATGAATACCTGTTGCATTTCTCTCCACGATCGAATGCTGTTAGGTTTCAAGGAAATATACCAAGTAAAAGCATCTCATGTCAGGGTTTTCCCAAACTCCCTCATGCATACGACCTCGTCATGGGCGTACTCATTAAGCGACATGGTAAAACGATGCATATGTTCAGTCGCATTACCGCTCCCTTCAAACAGCCTAAATTTCGGTGTCTTGTACTTGGCCGGCATTGGTCTAGACAGGATTTCGGGCGGGATAGGCGATGTTATGGTATAGGCATTGGCTTGGGTCTCGAGGCCATATTTTTCTTCAAGCATCTTGGTAAACCTCCCATCGGACAAGGCAATCCGGGCTTGTTCCTCCGTCATGGGTCGGTTAGCGGACTGGTCAGCTGGTGATCGCCCCTGAGGGGTCCGAAACCTTTGGTCCTGGTCGAAGTCGCTTCCATGATTCATACGAAGTGAATCCAATCCTTCTTTTCGATTTCCCCCGAGCGGTGGGTCGATAGCCGCCGATCTTGCCAAAAGGGCTTGTTTCTGGCGATCATTCTCTTCTATGTCGAACAACATTTGTTCCATTTCGGTGAGCGCCCGTACACGCGTGGCTTGAGCTCGGCGTGTGAACCTTTCAAAGTGTCCATGTGATGAATTGTGCGCTAAACTAATGACCTAGCCTCCCACCGTGGTCGCCAAAATGTACACGATTATACGAGGTGCAGAGATAAGTAGGTGGTAGAGACTAGTTCCTAGAAGTAGAACACAATTTCCCACAATGATATCACTGAGTCCTTTCCTTGGGAAAAGACCCCTATTTATGGTTATTTCCTCAAATGGAAAATGTCAAGTGTGTGTCCTTTCCTATTTCCCTTATCTTGCTACTACCTCTCCTGACCGTACAACCGTACTTTAGATCCTTCTAGAAGATATGTCCTTTCCTGATCACCGCACATGCGTTTGGTTGTTGTGGATGAATGGCTTGTTTAATGGCATCCCCTTCAGGATAAGGGGGGACCCTGGTGCTTTCCCCTTAGGTAAGGTACTATTTCGTTCCTCCTCTTGGATATGGGGTAGCCACAGTAAGGTACTTTTCCGTTCCTCCTCTTGGATATGGGGTAGCCACACCTTCTCCTTGGTATTTTTCGGGTATCTACACATACATCCATTGCTCTATATAATTAATAAGAAATGTGGTTGTATGTGAACTTTGGTTGGTATTTATCGTTTCCATTGTTTATTGTAGTAAGCGATGACGAACAGAAGCGACACCAACGGTGAGAAAATCACCAACCCGCCCAACGGTTCTAACAATGGTTCGACGAATGATGCTGGTCCCTCCAAAGCAGTTACTTCCTCTCATTCCCATACTGAAAAGCCCGAGAAATTTAATGGTTTTGATTTTAAAAGGTGGCAGTCAAAGATGCTCTTCTACCTGACAACATTAGGCTTGGCTGCATATCTCACGGAAAGTCCTCCAACTGCGAAGGATGGTGATGCTCTTCAAGTCTCGGCAACACAAGCTTGGTTGCACTCCGATTTTCTCTGTAAGAATTATATTTTGAATTGTCTGGCAGATTCCCTATACAGTGTTTATTATCCTATGAATACTGCGAAAGAAGTATGGGAGTCGCTGGAGAAGAAATATAAGACTGAATCGGCGGGAGTCAAGAAATTTATAGTTTCTCGATTCCTGGACTTTAAAATGATGGACAACAAGTCTGTTATGACGCAAGTTCAAGAATTCCAGATGATTCTTCACGAATTGAAGGCTGAGAAGATGACTTCAAGTGAATCCTTTCAAGTCGGCGCCTTAATTGAGAAATTGCCTCCCTTAATGGAAGGAGTCTAAAAATTATCTCAAACACAAAACCAAGGAAATGACCTTGGAGAACTTGATATGCAGACTGCAAGTTGAGGAAGAAAACCGTACCGCTGAAAGGAAGAATGAGAAAGTTATTGACGGTAATAAAGTCAATATGGTGGAAGACGGGACCAGTAGCAAGAAAAGGAAAAGAAAGAACCATGGAGGAAACAATGACAACGGTAAAGGAAAGAAAAAGAAATTTAATGGCGAATGTTACAACTGTGGCAAGAAAGGTCATTAACAAGGAATAGAAAACCAAAGCGTCTGGGAGTGAAGATGAATCTGAAATAAACATGGTGGCAATGCTCACTCATGGATCTCCAGGCTCAAAGGTATGTCTCAGTCCGCCCCCATTTAAGGTCTCAGTTGTTTCAGAAGTAAACTTGATTAATAATACCAACGACTGGTGGGTGGATACTGGGGCAACGAAGCATGTTTGTTCCGATCGAAGTTTGTTTGCATCTTATGAGAAGATAAAAAACGCAGAGCCTGTGTTCATGGGAAATGCTGCAACTGCGGAGGTTAAACGGAAGGGTACCGTAATTCTGAAATTTACTTCTGGAAAGAAACTCACCCTTACCAATGTCCTACATGTGCCAGACATTAAGAAAAATCTGATCTCCGGCAGTCTTCTCGTAAAGAATGGCTTTAAGTTAACATCTGTGTCAAATAATTTTGTTATCTCTAAGAACGATGTATACTTGGGGAAGGGTTACCTCAATGGAGGTCTGTTTAAAGCAAACGTAGCGACTGTCAAGTCGTAAAGAATAAAGATGTTGTCTGTAGCATCCCACTGGATTGGACAGTGGTTTTTATGATTATAGTATCCACTATGTATTACATAAGTCTTTATTTTATTATGTTGAAGTTTGTCAGTTTAGGAATTGGTATGTGTCTGTAATCAATTCCTGGAACTTGTTGTTTCGTAATAAAATTCATTTGGTTTCTAAATTCAAGTGTGTTACTGTGGTTAACTGTATACTATGTGAATTTGGGTTTTTTCTTGGTGATAAAAAAATTTTGGTTTTATAAGTTGGCTAAATTAAGAATGTTAATTTATAAGTTGGAAGTTTTCTAACTAAATGAATTCAAGGGTTTGTATTAGTGCATGTATATCAACTTTGTAAGAAAATTTGATCTACCAAGGAAGGATTTATACAGAGGTTATACATCCTTCAGACTAATTGCATTTTATCATGATAGAGAGCTAGAGTCAGGATGATTTCATTTCTGGGCTCTCGTTTCAGGACGCATGATCAGAAGTTTTCCTTCTTAGACATTTCAAATCTCCACAAAGACTAACAAGACATAGTGAGTGTTTTGTTGGATAGTGACTGATTTTTGTAACAAGAAATGACAACCCTGCAACTGTGGGTTATGTGCAGTTGGTCCTAATCTAACTAGGTGTCCTGTCATTTTCGTCTCAAGAAAAATGATGTGGTGCACTTGCGTCTCAATCAGTAAACGTTCATGCACTATTACGGTGTGTAGTTACTACTAGCGTTTACAGTACAGTAGTACAAACTTAATTTGAGGAAGTAAATGTTGGAGAAAATGAGTTTTAATTAAAAGGTTTTATGGTCTTGGTGTGGTTTGATCTAATGACCTAAGGGTCTAAGGATACTCACTCATTTTTTGGGTGAATGAAGTGGAACCTTTAGTCCCACATTGTGGAAAACTAAAGAGGAGCTCCACTATATAATCATACACTTATGTAAAACGTGGGTGGAGCGAGTGGGCAAAAATACATATTTTTACCCATGCGATATGCGCGTATGCCATGCACCAAGTCCCTTTTTCTACACGGATTTATTTTTGGGCGAATTTTTCTTTAGGAAGTTAATTCCAAAATTAAGAGTTTTATTTTTGGGTAAATTCCTTTTACGTGTTTTACTTGTTTTTGAAGAAAACCAAAACCTAACTTGATTTGCAAGTATTTCATCCTATAAATACAACTCGAAAATCTGTTTTCAACACACTGAAAAATTCTTCTTTTATTCTAGGGTTTTTCCATACGTTTTTATCTCCATCCCTGTTGCTGAGTTCGAAGAAAGGGTAACTTGCGTTGTGCTAACTCAAGTTATATCGAGGCGTCTTATCCCGGACACATCTTCGCTGTGAGGGGTTTAGCATTACTCAACTCGAGTATACCCGCGAACTAATGTGTTAAGGACTACTTGTTGAACCTGTGATTCTGCCCTCGTCAAGTTATTTCGGTAGAATTGTTTCGCATTAGTTCTTTACATATTATTTTTGATACATCTAACGTGCTGTTCATTGTTGCAAGATTCCAACAATCTGAACACATTACCTTTCCTTGTAACAATGGGAAACAACGACGTAGAAAGAACACAAAAGTTTAACGGAAAGGAATTCAAGCGATGACAATCCAAGATGTTGTTTTATCTGAGCCATCATGAACTAGACTATGTACTGGTTCCAGGTGATGATTTGTACAATGCTAAAAATTTGACTGAGGAGGAGGCCAATATTAACACGAGGTCTAATTTTCTGGCTAAAAATCATATCATAAACGGTTTGGAAGATGCGATGTATGATTTTTACAATGCTAAAGAGAACTTGACTGCTTATGAGTTGTGGACTGCGTTAGAAGCAAAGTACCAAGCTGAGACTGCAGGGAGCAAGAAATTTCTGGTGGCGAAATTTATGGACTTCAAGATGACGAATGATAAGCCTGTTGTTGATCAATTCCTCGAATTTCAACAAATCATTAATGAGATTCTTGCTGAAGGTATGGTCATTGATGAGACGTTTCAAGTATCTGCGGTGATTGAGAAGTTTCCATCTTCTTGGTCGGAGTACAAGAAAAAGTTGAGACATGAAACTGGCGAGATTAACATGGTTGAATTGGGAAATAAGATTCAAGTGGAAGAGATGCTGTGCACCAAAGACAAGAACGTGTCATCTGCAAGGGATATGTCTAACAAAGCTCATATGTCTGAACACAAGTCATCCAAAGCTGGAAAAGGTGACAACAACAATCGCAACTCGAAGCATGGACCTAACAAGAAAGGTATGTTTCGTAAACCAGAGTCTGGCATTACTAAAATTAAAGGTCCTTGTTGGGTATGTGGAAATACTGGTCATATGGAAGTTCACTGTAGACAACGTAAGGGTAAGAAGAATAATGCTAACTTGGTTGAGAAGAACAAAGACGAGTTTTCTGCTATGGTGTCTGAAGTTAATTTGGTTACCAATGTGATGGACTGGTGGGTAGACTCTGGAGCTGCCAAGCATGTTTGTGGGAACAAAGACCTGTTCACCTCCTACCAGAGGGTAGGGGAAGGCGAGAAACTCTATATGGGTAACTCATCTGCATCAGAGGTTACAGGAAAAGGAAAGGTCGGTCTGAAGCTCACATCTGGAAAGACTTTCACATTGAATGAAGTTCTTCATCTTTCAGACATCTGCAAAAATCTTGTTTCTTGTTGTGTTTTAGATGATAAGGTTTTTAAAGTTACAATTGAGTCTGGAAAAATTATAGTAACTAAAGGAAATGATTATGTGGGTAAGGGTTATAAGACTGGGGGTCTATATAAACTTAAAATAACCTGTCCTGAATTGAAATTGAATGATTCTTCTGCTTACATGTATGTGTCATTGAACGTTTGGCATGGTAGACTTGGTCATGTAAACTATAAATCAATGCATAAATTGGCTAGCGTAGGCTGCATACCCAAATTCACTTTAGATAAAAATCATAAGTGTGATATTTGCGTAGAATCTAAGCATGCTAAGAAATCATTCAATAAGAATGTCCAGAGAAACTCTAAACCCTTAGATTTAATCCACTCAGACCTAGTTGATATGAAGTTAGTTCAAACAACAGGTGGTAAGAAATGGTTTATTACTTTTATAGATGATTGTACGAAGTACTTCCATGTTTACTTACTTAGAGGGAAGGATGATGCCTTAGAAGCCTTTAAGATATATAAAAGTGAAGTCGAAAACCAATTCAATACTACCATTAAAACTATTAGATCTGATCGTGGTGGTGAGTACAGAATTCCTATAGGAGATTTCTGTGAAGAACATGGCATCATACATGAGGTTACCCCTCCTTATTCACCTCAATCCAATGGTGTAGCTGAACGTAAGAACCGTACCCTTAAGGATATGATAAATGCCATGTTGATTAGTTCAGGATTACCTTCGAATTTGTGGGGGGGGAGGCTATAATCTCCGCCAATTACATCCTGAACAGAGTACCCTTTAAAGGATCAGATAAAACTCCATATGAGTTATGGAATGGTAGACAACCATCTTATGATTACTTCAAAGTGTGGGGGTGCTTGTCTAAGGTGGCATCCCTCCTCCTAAGAAAAATAAGATAGGACCCAAAACCATTGATTGTGTTTTTATAGGGTATCCTGAGCATTCTAGTGCTCATAGGTTTATGGTTATGAGTTCTGAAATTTCTGACATAGGGTTGAATACTATCATGGAGTCTAGGGATGCTGAGTTTTTTGAGAATGTTTTTCCTTTGAAACGTGATTCTCGAAAGAGATGTTTAGATGATCCCCTAGATGTGCCTTCAACTAGTAAGCTATTACCTTTAGAGGAAGATGAACCAGAAGTAGAACCTAGAAGAGGTAAAAGGGTTAAAACTGAGAAAACCTATCCTGGTTGCATAACATACCTAGCCGAGTCTTATCCTCAGACTTATAAAGAAGCCATGACTTGTCCAGAAGCTCCTTGGTGGAAAGAAGCTTCCTTTAATGAAATGGATTCCATCCGAGAAAACGGTACTTTTGAACTTGTAGATTTACCTCCAGGGTGTAAGGCCATAGGTTGTAAATGGATTTTCAAGAGAAAACGTAATATAAATGGAACTATTGAAAAATACAAGGCTAGGTTGGTAGCTAAAGGATACAGACAAATAGAAGGTATAGATTTCTTCGACACCTATTCGCCAGTGAGTAGAATTAGCTCCATTAGGATGTTAATTGCTATAGCTTCTGTCCATAATCTAGAGATACATCAAATGGATGTAAAGATAACATTTCTTAATGGTGAGTTAGATGAAGAAATTTATATGGAACAACCTGAGGGCTTTGTAGTTAAAGGTTGTGAAAAGAAAGTTTGTAAACTGGTTAAATCTTTGTATGGATTGAAACAAGCACCTAAACAGTGGCATGAGAAATTTGATCATGTGATGATTTCTAGTGGTTTTATAATTAATGAATCTGATAAGTGTGTTTATACTAAACTTGTCAATGATGCCTGTGTGATTGTATGCTTGTATGTTGATGATATGCTTATACTAGGTACAAACATGGTTGTTATTAATTCCACTAAGAAACTGTTGAATGAGAACTTTGACATGAAAGACTTAGGCCCCGCTGATGTCATATTAGGGATGAAGATTAGAAAAACTTCTAATGGATATAGTCTGAGTCAGTCTCATTATGTTGAATCCATACTTAAGAAATATAATCAGTTTAATTGTAAACCTGTGTGTACTCCGTATGATTCTAAGTGTAATCTCATGAAGAATAAGGGTGTAGGAGTTAACCAACTTGAATACTCGAGAGTCATAGGAAGTCTGATGTATTTGATGAATTGTACGAGACTAGACATTGCTTATGCTGTGAGTAGGTTAAGCAGGTATACTTGTAATCCAGAGCAGATACATTGGGATGCACTTATTAGAGTGCTGAGGTGCTTAAAGTTCACAATGACTTTTTGTTTGAATTACGAAGGGTATCCGGCCGTCCTTGATGGATTTTGCGATGCAAACTGGATAACAGGCTCAGAGGAGTCTAAGTCTACGAGTGGATATGTATTCACTCTAGCAGGTGCATCTGTATCTTGGAAGAGTTCCAAACAGACATGTATAGCTCGTTCCACTATGGAGTCGGAGTTTATTGCGTTAGATAAAACAGGAGAGGAGGCCGAATGGCTAAGAAACTTTTAGAAGATATTCCTCTCTCGGCATAGGCCTGTGCCAGCTATATCTATACATTGTGACAAAAAATCTGCGATAGGTAAAGCTAAGAATAGCTTCTACAATAGAAAGTCTATACATATGCGTAGAAGACATGATTCCTTGAAATTACTAATCTCAACAAAGTTATTTCCATAGATTGGACAAGGTCCAAGGGGAATATCGCGGACCCTTTGACGAAAGGTTTGTCCAAGGAGATAGTTAGTAAAGCATCGAGGGGGATGGGGCTTAGGCTCAATAATTAAACTTGTCATGAAGGATACTCAACCTTGCTGACTGGAGATTCCAAGATCAAGGTTTCGAATGAGACAACTAATTCATGGTGGGTAAAGGTAAACACTATCAGAGAATTTCATTCTCTGTGCCTTCCCTATGTGTTGATGTGATAGTGTGACTGCATGTGGAGGATGACTTTTAAATAAGTCTTAATGAGTTCCATAGTTTCAATTTAAGATTGAAGTGGGGTGTAGCAGTAAACACTCTTGGTGGAACTCACCTATCTGAATGTGGAAGTGGGGCCGCTTCCTATGAGAATTGAGCCAATTCTCTAGAGCATTCTGAGAAACAGGATATGTCCAGGGCCAAATTGGACAAAACGACACGAACTTAGCAACACCAGGAGAATATCATGTGTGGTTGTTGTCGCGAATTACACCAACGCTATCAGTTCAATACTAGGTTCACTGTTTAGCTAGAAGTTCTGGTAACTTCTCACTAAGTAAGGGTTCAAGACCTCATGGACACCTTTGCCTAAATGGTATTTTCCTTACTCTGATTTTTTAGTTTTTCCGAGATTTCATTCATTTGGGGGATTGTTGGAGAAAATGAGTTTTAATTAAAAGGTTTTATGGTCTTGGTGTGGTTTGATCTAATGACCTAAGGGTCTAAGGATACTCACTCATTTTTTGGGTGAATGAAGTGGAACCTTTAGTCCCACATTGTGGAAAACTAAAGAGGAGCTCCACTATATAATCATACACTTATGTATGAATTATAAAACGTGGGTGGAGCGGGTGGGAAAAAATACATATTTTTACCCATGCGATATGCGCGTATGCCATGCACCATGTCCCCTTTTCTACACGGATTCATTTTTTGGGCGAATTTTTCTTTAGGAAATTAATTCCAAAATTAAGAGTTTTATTTTTGAATAAATTCCTTTTACATGTTTTACATGTTTTTGAAGAAAACCAAAACCTAACTTGATTTGCAAGTATTTCATCCTATAAATACAACTCGAAAATCTGTTTTCAACACACTGAAAAATTCTTCTTTTATTCTAGGGTTTTTCCATACGTTTTTATCTCCATCCCTGTTGCTGAGTTCGAAGAAAGGGTAACTTGCGTTGTGCTAACTCAAGTTATATCGGGCAGTCTTATCCTGGACACATCTTCGCTGTGAGGGGTTTAGCATTACTCAACTCGAGTATACCCGCGAACTAATGTGTTAAGGACTACTTGTTGAACCTGTGATTCTGCCCTCGTCAAGTTATTTCGGTAGAATTGTTTCGCATTAGTTCTTTACATATTATTTTTGATACATCTAACGTGTTGTCCATTGTTGCAAGATTTCAACAATCTGAACACATTACCTTTCCTTGTAACAATGGGAAACAACGACGTAGAAAGACCATAAAAGTTTAACGGAAAGGATTTCAAGAGATGGCAATCCAAGATGTTGTTTTATCTGAGCCATCATGAACTAGACTATGTACTGGTTCCAGGTGATGATTTGTACAATGCTGAAAATTTGACTGAGGAGGAGGTCAATATTAACACGAGGTCAAATTTTCTGGCTAAAAATCATATCATAAACGGTTTGGAAGATGCGATGTATGATTTTTAGAATGCTAAAGAGAACTTGACTGCTTATGAGTTGTGGACTGCGTTAGAAGCAAAGTACCAAGCTGAGACTGCAGGGAGCAAGAAATTTCTGGTGGCGAAATTTATGGACTTCAAGATGACGAATGATAAGCCTGTTGTTGATAAATTCCTCGAATTTCAACAAATCATTAATGAGATTCTTGCTGAAGGTATGGTCATTGATGAGACGTTTCAAGTATCTGCGGTGATTGAGAAGTTACCATCTTCTTGGTCGGAGTACAAGAAAAAGCTGAGACATGAAATCGGCGAGATCAACATGGTTGAATTGGGAAAGAAGATTCAAGTGGAAGAGATGCTGTGCACCAAAGACAAGAACGTGTCATCTCGCAAGGGATATGTCTAACAAAGCTCATATGTCCGAACACAAGTCATCCAAAGTCGGAAAAGGTGACAACAACAATCGCAACTCAAGCATGGACCTAAGAAGAAAGGTATGTTTCGTAAAACCGTAGTCCGGCATTACTAAAATTAAAGGTCCTTGTTGGGTATGTGGAAATACTGGTCATATGGAAGTTCACCGTAGACAACGTAAGGATAAGAAGAATAATGCTAACTTGGTTGAGAAGAACAAAGACGAAGTTTTACTCGCTATGGTATCCGAAGTTAATTTGGTTACCAATGTGATGGACTCGGTGGGTAGACTCGGAGCTACCAAGCATGTTTGTGGGAACAAATACTGTTCACCTCCTACCCGAGGGTAGGGGAAGGCGAGAAACTCTATATGGGTAACTCATCCGCACCGAGGTTGCGGGAAAAGGAAAGGTCGGCCAAGCTCACATCCGGAAAGACTCTCACATTGAATGAAGTTCTTCATGTTCCGGACATCCGCAAAAATCTTGTTTCTTGTTGTGTTTTAGATGATAAGGGTTTTAAAGTTACAATTGAGTCTGGAAAACTTATAGTAACTAAGGGCAATGATTATGTGGGTAGGGGTTATAAGACCGGGGTCTATATAAACTTAATGTAACTCGTCTCGAATTGAAATTGAATGATTCTTCTCGCTTACATGTATGTGTCATTGAACGTTTGGCATGGTAGACTTGGTCATGTAAACTATAAATCAATGCATAAATTGGCTAGCATAGGCTACATACCCAAATTCACTTTAGATAAAAATCATAAGTGTGATATTTGCGTAGAATTTAAGCATGCTAAGAAATCATTCAATAAGAATGTCCAGAGAAACTCTAAACCCTTAGATTTAATCCACTCAGACCTAGTTGATATGAAGTTAGTTCAAACAAGAGGTGGTAAGAAATGGTTTATTACTTTTATAGATGATTGTACGAAGTACTGCCATGTTTACTTACTTTGAGGGAAGGATGATGCCTTAGAAGCCTTTAAGATATATAAAAGTGAAGTCGAAAACCAATTAAAGCCAATGCTCTATCCTGTTGGGATGCAGCATTTCCTGCTTCAATTGTGCGTGCAAGATTCTTGGCCTGGAGATGTAACTTCGCGTCCAGAACCCATGAAATATAGTTGTTACGAGAAATATCTAAAGCCGCAAAGTCTAGCTTAGTTAAATTCGACGACATAACGATAATATAGTAATTAAAGTTTCCTTTTGCTTCGGAAAATTTTGGCAACACCTATATTACCAGAACCAGTAATAACCCAAAGCTCGAAGAAAATAGAGCTAACTCGTGCTGATAACGTGTTATAATTAAGCTACTAATAATATTAGTTAGGCACTAATATTAAATATAATCTCAAAGTAAAGTAATTAACTTTAGAAAATATAAGAGAGAAGGATGATTTCTTATTAAGCTTATAAGAAAATAGGGATCACTAAATAGTTACAACTTCACAAGTATTTACAGGAAACCAAATAAGGTGTAGATGTTTATAAGGATGACACGTAACTTCATTAGTGTCAACTTATGTATGTAACACCCACCTAGTATACCATGCATAAAGACATCAAGTAGCTTACTAACTAAATTAGTAGCAATCCATTAAGTTGCTTCATGTCATTTAGTTTTCATGTAGAGAGACACCACATCTCATGACTAGTAATTACTTGGTTATTCACCATTCCACTTCTGGTGGATAGGTTTTAGGAATATCATACATGGATGTGGGCATCCACATATATAATAATATATATATTCTTGACTAACAAATGTATCATGGCGGGTGATATTTGTATTTTGCTAAAATTGTACTGTCAGCAATATGCCAAGATATATATTTGCTGAAATGTGGGGGTCGGCTTAAGTTAAGACGGATCCGTCTGACCCTTAATTCCGTTAAGCAATTTCTCTCTAAAAGAATGATAACGGGACGTTATAGAAATTCTAAGGATAATCGAGTGGATCCATTATAGAATGATTATCTAGAGAGATACTAATTGCATCATCGAGGGAAATGGGAGTATTCGCTTACAAATAAAGAGCAAGTTATAGCGGTAACCCAACTTAGCGATTAGAGATCCCATGGACTAGGTTCAAAAGGGAAAATTAAGTATTCGTCATCTCTCTTTCCCATTTCTATGATGAAACAGTGTCACCTGTCAGGTGAAAGGTTGAGAATTTCTCTTAATGATTCCTATAGCTTAGTCTAACTAAGAAGAGTATGGCAGGATACTTTCAAATAGGAGATCACCTATATGAGTGTGAAGTGGGCCCGCTTCCGTGATAACTATAAGGCTATGTTAATCTAAAAGCACTCATGAATTCCAAGTTTGTTCAGGGTCGAAATGAGCACAACCGAGAACTAACTGAAGTAAGGAAATAAGCTATGTGATATCTATTGTATCGACTTACATTATAAAGTTGAGCAGTTCAAGACATCGCGTTCACTGAGCAACTAGTAAGTCCGGTAGATATTCACTACGGAAGATTCAAAGCCAAAAGCTATCTTTCCCGATGTAGTGATGTTCCGCGCACCAACTCTCTAGTGTCTACATTCGAGTATATGATTGAATTTAAGCATCTAGAAAATTTCTAAGAAGACAAATTTATTCATGTGGGGGATTGTAGGAAATACGGGTTTGGATGGCGCCCCAAATCCAGTTCCGAATGGTGAATAAAAATTGAGTCTATTCCCAAAAGATATATCCCAACAGTTGTGTCTTAACATTAACTTTGCTTTTGAAAGTCTTCATAGAGAGAATTTGGTGCTGCTTCATACGTTCGATTGATTGGTGTTATTCCTGTGCAAAGCTAACATCAATAGGTATAGTTGTATCTTGGCTAAACTTACTTCTGGATTCGTCATTTGCACCATTAATGGACGGGAAGTTAAAGTTTTTAGGAAAGAGGATTACCTCGCCTCTATAAGCCACTTGCATTCATTGTTTTTACCGTATGCATCTTGTTTTAACATGTCTTATGTTCTTAGAGAATTCTACCACTGTTTTTGCTTTTAAAGAATGATCACAATGGATTGCAGACAAGGTGTTTTGTGATTTTGTCGCAAACAGAACCTGAGCGAATCTGTACAACCAATACATGGGTATTGTGTTTGGGTACTGGTATTATCCATTGCGTGGTTTATAACCCAGATTTTCCAACAATTAGGTTATATATTTTGATGGCTAAAGTTACAAGGACGGTGTAAGAGGTGCCATCTGCTTGCCCTTGATATATGATATTGATCTGTAAGTTAAGTGCTCTCGGCTTACTGGTAGAGATTGACTACCATATATGCCATTTGGAATGTTTCGGCTTACACAAGTTTGATGAGGGTTATAAGTAACTCCAAAGAGCATGGTTTGTTATGTGAAAATGATAGGAACTCATGTCTTTCTATGAGACAGGAAATATCTCCTAGCTGTGTTTGAGTTTGATTATGGATGTCTTTGAACTTTACATGAGAGAATTCACAAATGAAGAAAATAAACAGAACTTGTTTTCATTTTGATTTCTTTTTTCAACTTTTGCGGACTTTTTAAAATACTAACTACGTAATCATGATGTAATCAAAACAACAACAAAAAAACGTAATCATGAACCAGATGTGGTGACTAAGAATTACCCCGTCGCAAAATCAAATTTGGTGAGTTTAAGGAAACTTGGAGCAACAATCATGCATGGTGTGGATGCCACTAAACTGGAATCTTTTCCTGACTTTGAAAAGCCGAAGTTCGATCGCATTATCTTTAACTTTCCACATGCAGGATTCCGTAGAAAGGAAAATGATGTTCGCATGATTAAGTAAGTTTTTTGTTCTTTCTAATTTCGATTTACTCTTATTTCAGCACTGTGTAATAATGTTAGTGATATATGCATGTGTTCCTGCCTTCCTCCCCTATATATATATATATATATATGCACGTTGCAGTGGAATTACTATGTAAGCGTTTTCTGTTGTTATATTAGATGCAGAGTTTTCTGGAGTATTGCTTATTTGCAGAATGCATTTTTCCTTGGAGTTAGTTGTAAATGGGAGGTGACTATAAAGGATGTTAGGATGACGAACTGACGATACCATACAGAAGATAGTAACATATAAAAAATCATCCTTGGAGTATTTATAAACGCTCCTTTGTATGCAAGATTACTAAAATTATACTCCCTCCGTTACTTTTTAATAGGCCAGTTTCTATAAATAAATGTTACAAAAAAAATAGGCTGGTTTCCCAATTGGGAAAGTCAAATGTTACTTTAATTTTTTGGGACCACTTTTCTTTTAACTTCTTTTGATGACAAGTGTTATGTGGACCATTTCAATTACTTCTTTGGCTGACAAGTGTCATGGGGACCATCTCACTTCACTTCTTTTATTGACAAGTGTCTAGAGGACCACTTTCAATGATTAGTTCTCATAATTTTCTTAATTTTCTCAAAAAATAAAACTGGCCTATTAAAAAGTAACGGAGGGAGTATTATAAGATATCTAAAACTCTGACCTAATGACCCTCCAGGAAACAAATCCTAAAACTCTGATCTAAGATATTTAATCTAAGTTATGCAGAAGTCCGAGCTTATGACCCTTCATTTTTACAAATTTTTCTTTGTTGTGGTGATATAGAATGCACAAAGATCTAGTGCTGGGTTTTTTCAGGAATGCAAGCAAGATGCTTAGACCCTCTGGTAATATTTGTTGGAAAACGATTAATAAAATATGATTTTTAAGATTTTAATAAAAATTATAATTTATTATTTTCTTTTGTGAATGAAAAACTTATTAGCCTCGTTTGATTGGGGGCCAAACATTTTAATTAGGGGCCATAACTTTTTATTTGCACCTCAATTTTTGAGGGGCGTATTAATCCGATATTGAAAAGACTGTTTTACCTTTTACTAAAACAAATCTTAAAAATCAGTTAAACTAATTAGAAATCATACTTTGGCCCCCAATTCATATACCCTAAACTAAACCAAAAGAGAAAATCAGTTTCTCTTTTTTCTTTTCATCTTCCTCTCCCCCCTTTCTCTTCTCCACCACCACCATTAACGACTCACCACGATTTTTTTTTCTTCGACCGATTCATCGTTTAATCGTCGATGTTAGAAGAGAATCGATGATTAACTTCTTCTTCAAACATGGCTCGTACAAAACAGACCGCTCGAAAAGCACTCCAAATCCCCAATCTCGTGGACGCCGTCAAAGGAAAGGTTATCGAGGGACGAACTCCCAAACCCAAAAAATCGAAACCCAAAGAAGATATGGCAAATTAGAAGGTATGTGAACTTAAACCCACCTTCTATTCGTTTTTTTTTTTTTTTGTTGTGTTTTGATTGTGAAATTGAATCTGGTAACTGAAATTTAGCGGTTTCAGATAAAGGGTCGTTACTATCGTAGTGGATACCCCTAACGACTTTTCATTTGCATGCTTATTTTATGAAAAATCGTTAGTGTATTAGGTTGAAGATGACGACCTTAATTATGCTACTTCGACATTTTTTTCCCTAGAATAGAGTCATTAATCTTTTATGTTGCAGATGACGACTCTTGTTTGCCGACCCTTTTTTATTTCTTAACGACTCTAGATGGAACTCGAACAACCCTCTGTTCCAAAAAATGATAGTGTCGTCATCTCATGTCCCCTAGAGTCGTCACTTAACTATATGCCCTACAGTCGTCAACCCAAGTCGTAGGATCGTTTTTGACCTTTGACGACCCTTTGTTTTTGGGAAGGGTCGCCATCATATGACTTTGAGTCGTCACATGATATAAAAGGGTCGTTTATTTTGTAGATCATTTGAGTGACGACTCTTGATCTGATAACCATAAATTTGATGTCTTATTGGGTTTTGTTTTTTTTTTGTTTTGAAACCAAATGCAGAACCAAAGACAAGGTTCCAATGACGATAACTCCTCCTTCCAAAGCTCCCCGCCACGATAAATACTTACTTGCCGGTCCGGTAAAAATCCGAGTGAGGTATCATTTTCTATCACCGAACCAAGAGACAAAGGTAATGAGTTGTCGGATTCATCAGAATCAGACTCTCCTGTTATTTCCACTAGCAGTAGTGGTGAAGAAGAAGAAATCCAAGAAGAGGAGATACAAGAAGATCCTCCCGTACGAGGTGAAGAGGAAGTAGAGAGTGATAATGATAATGAAGATAATGTTAGTGGTGATGATTGTGATGATGGTAATGGTGGTGATGATGAGCAGGAAGGGGATGAAGGTAATAATGGTGGTCATGAGGAGGAAGAGGATGAAGGGTGTGATGTTGCTGGTAAGGATGATGGTAAACAAGATGTAGAACATGAAGAAAAAAATGCAAAGCCGAAGCCGGTAAAGAGGGTTAAGAAGGATGGAACTGATATTGCACCCAGCGCGAGACACGTTCCTGCTACTCATTTGATGTTGGAGCCTCTTCGAAGTGGTAAACCAAGAGGAGAACCTAGAGATAGGGGCAAAGTTCTATTTGGATATTCTGGATCGTGGGCTCATACCATCTATGAGACAATAGTAAGAATCCCAACTTTGCTTGCTATTTGATTAGTTGGTTGATATTAACTTTCTAATATGTTTTTTAATATTTATTTGTTTATTTTTTGTAGGATCATAAGAATGTCGCACGTCTTTTCAGGCAACAATCTTCTTTTAAGAAAATGGAGTTGTGGCCGCTAAAAGGTGAATGTGCAAGAGTTGTGTTGAAAACTCCGGTTTGTACAATGCCGTTGTGAACTCTGTGATTGCGTATGACAAGGTTGCAGTATCTAGTTTCTGTGAAAGGTATTACGCTGAAGTCGACACATTCCAACTTCCTTTTGGCGAGATGGCATTGACTCCTGATGATGCAGAACAAATATTAGGGGTGTAGGTCGAAGGTAAATCAACCAGTGGCAATTTCAAGAGAAGGCCTAGTTGGGATGAAATATATACATGGATCAAGAACTTTTTTGGCTGGGATAAAGAGAAGACTGATGGGATTTTCGTGTCGGGAACTAAGTACCCGAAGAAAGAGTTCAAACTTGTGGAGATTAGGCATATGTTTGCTGGTACAGAAGAGAAGGAAAAAAAAAGAGGTCTCTCTGATATGGAATGTCGTTATGCGGCGGCTGCGTATTTGTTGTACGTCCTTGCGTCGGTTGTATTTCCCGACAACAAAGGTAATAGGGTCAGCGCCAACCTTCTTCAGCTTTTGGACCCCTTAGAAGATGTGAACAAGTACTCTTGGGGGACTGCCATAGTTGCACATCTGAATGGTCAGCTTTCACAGGGATCTCGCGAACAAACTTCTCAAACTAATGGGAATTTGGCTCTAATCCAGGTATTTGGATTGATGAAAGTTGTCTTCTTTTAGTATGTTTTTTTTCCTTCGATAGGGAACAAACTGATGCGTTGATAAAAATGCGTAAAAAACTTGACAACATCACGGCGGAAGAGGTAATCTTTACTCCGTACAAGGATGATAGAGTTGGCGCAATGGAAGATGCCGTGTATTACCATGGCCCTTTGTTTCACCCTAACGGTTTTTCAATGTACAATCCGATGAGAATCATGCGTCAACTTGGGTTTATTCAAGATTCACCCGATGAAGACTATGTACCTCCGTTCAAGCATAAGTTGAACAAATGTGAGGTCGACAAGGATGACATAAAAGTGGTTTATGAACTCGCAACGATGCCAAGCATTGGAATAATAGACACTCTAGCCTCGTAGACATCACATATTGGGTCCATGTGCATGAAGGTTACGAGGAAACAACGGATTACTATCAATGGTACGAAGGCTTCTCCCATGGTAGGGTAATACGGATAGATCAGACTACGGGTGGGAGGACCAACAGAGCATCCACCTCTGCTTCTCAAGCTGATGGTAGAGATGATACTACTATTCTTAAACTAGTGGTGAGTATTTATTTGTTTAATTGTGTTATTCATTTACATACAAATATACGTCAGTTAATGTGAATTTTTTTTTGAATGAATATAGAGGGAACGAATGAAGCTTTTTGTCAAGGCTTTTGTTGCTCGGCTGAAAAAGGGGAAGTATTTGATCCTGTGAAGAAATGTCGGTACGCTGATTATTGCACGCACATTGAAAATCCCAATGCAAAGAAGATGTTTGCTGAGCTGGCTAAGGAAGGTAAGAGGACTCGGAAAACACGTAGCCAACTAGCACAGAAACGTGGTGAAGAGGGGCAAAGTATCCAACATCATGATGAACCAGGTACTAGAGAAGATGGTGGTACCCCAGGGGGCAGTGATACTCAGGGTCCTCCTCCTAAGAAAAGCCGAAAAGTTTCCCGGTCAGGGAGGTAAGGAGGAGGTCGAGGTCGAGATGGTGGTCTTGAGTGAGGAGATGTTACCGTCTACTTGAACTTATGTTCATTTTACTTTATGACTTGAACTTATGCGTTTGTTGAAACTACTTATGTGTTTGGTTTGGATTGTTTGCTGAAACTACTTGGTTTTAAGAAGGATGTTTAAAAGTATATTTGTTAGAATAATCTAGGACTCTAATGCATAAGATTATACACTGTGACAGAGTGAGGGTCGTCACCGTTTTTTATAGCAGAATAACAACCCTATTTCTGATACACAAAGTCGTTTAGTATTTCAAATAGAATTCTAACCACCCAGAGAGAAATTAACACAGTGATGACATATCTTTTTGTCGATAGAGTCGTTATTGCTTGCATTTGAAACCAATGACGACTCTAGTTTAGCAAAACATCCAGGAGAAGAACCACATTTCCTATGTCTAGAGTCGTTATTTATTATATGGAAACCAATGACGACTCTAGGTTAGCAAAACATCCAGGAGATGAACCATATTTTCTATGGATAGAGTCGTTATTTATTATATGGAAACCAATGACGACTCTAGGTTAGCAAAACATCCAGGAGATGAACCATATTTTCTATGGCTAGAGTCGTTAGGCTAATCATATAGCAGATCAATGACTTTAGATGTGTAATAAATCCAGAGAATACCACTTTTAGGTATATAGAGTCGTTGCTTTTATATGGACAATAATGGCGACTCTTAGTTAATATAACATCCAGGACAATAACCAACATGGGTTTATAATTGAGTCGTTGTGTTAATAACATAACATAATAACGACTCTTTGATTATAGTTAACATTCCATTAGGAAAATAACATTCCATCAATCTCGAATTACATAAGAGTTAATATGGGTATTCTTGAATTTGACACATCAAATGTTCGTCAATGAACCTTCTCGTTCGACGATACAACGTTGTATATTCTTTGTGGTGAATGAACTTAGTTTCCCCATTACGTATTGTCCATAACCCATTGAAACGTTCCAGCTGAAATTAAACGAGGAATGTTATATGTTAGTAACTTTGAAGCATGAGAAAAGTATAAATATTAACAAATTACTCACTTTTTCCTTAAGAGGAGCTCATGGATGATGGTCGTACACCATATTTCTAACTTTTACATACTCTCTCATTGCACTTTTAATGTAGTTGAATCGAAATGCCAAGTCTCTCGATTTGCGGTTATTAGGATTCGCGGTACGCCCGTAGAAGAACTCCTTAACTCTCTTCCAAAACATTGAATAGATTTCATTTGGACGTTCACGAAAGGTATTAAAAAACGATTTAACGAGACACAAATCTTCATACGGTTCCCATTCAGCCATTGCAATTGAAAGATTACGTAGTTTGGTGGAAAAAAGAATGGTTTTGGGATACTTTCTCAAGAGGATGGGGTGGTATTATATAGAAGAAAATCCCAACGGTCGTTTTTTTTTTTTTTGAAATTCACAACAAGGGACGTTAGCTATGTGATTAAACAAGTTGACGACTTAAGAGCAGGTTGTCGCAAAATTAATTATATAACTACTTAAGGTATAGTCGTCACTGAATTAATAAATAGAGATAACGACTGTTTATTATATGACGACTTATAACCGGCCTTCTTCGACCCCTTCCTCCATTTAACGTTTGAAACCAACTCCCTAAACTTCAATTCCCTCTCTTTTTGATTTCCTTCCATGAGCATTTTCAAATATAGTTGTTTGTCCTGAACTAGTTTTCCTGCCATTTTTTTTTCTTGCATATTCGATTTGGGTGAGCTTAAGTTTGTCGGCCTCCGTCCGAAATGCCCTAATTGTTCCGTTACAACATGGTAACCACAATTTCCATCGTCGTCAACGTCGTCGGTGGATAAAAGGTGATCCAAGATGACTTGAGGAAGTTGATCGGTATACTCTTTATACAAAGTGTAAGCAACACGATGTGGTCTTCCTTGGGAATCTCTAGGCGTGCGCGGATTACCTTTTATTCCTCTTATCGTCACCATTTCGCTCGTTTGGCTTTGCTGGGTACCGACCACATGGTCTACAACATCCATGTCTTCCTTTGGCAGACCCCTTGCCTTGGGTACGAAAGAGTTCTCATACTCCGTATATTCCGCCTGGACATACTGATGACATGACATGTCACTTTTGCAACTCTTTACCACTTTTACGGTTTCTCTAAAAGACTTTTTAGTTGTGGGTCTACCCGGTGGTTTTTGTTTGATTGGCTCTTCTTCTACTCCCAAGCTCTTACGGGGCAGCCAACTACAAATTAGAAACCAGTATCTATCTTCTTGCACAATTCGTTTTTCGATATTTCTCATTGATATACTTGCCAATCTTAAGGTCTCCAAATTGTTCATCAGCGGCTCCTTTGGGATTTGGGATGAACCCAAGTTGCATCCAAAAAAGATCGATATCTTCAATGGGAATGATCCCCTTGTACCCACCGAGCTTATGTTTACACGGGAGGCCAAGCCACGTCTCAGTTGTACAATTATATTTAATGACTTTTCCATCGGAAGCTTTCGCTCGAAATTTGTTAAGTTCAGTCATCATATGCTTTATTTCCCACCATGATAATTGGTGCGAAACCCCACGTAACAATTCTTTATCTTCCATGTATTGCTTCAAAAATCGGTCCTTACTATACTCCATCTGAGTCACTATCTTTCTAAGGTCATCCTCGGCGTGCTTGTGAATAACTTCATGTACCGTAACTACCCCACCAGTGTTCTCTTGAAGAATTTTTTTCAAACGTCCATGGGACTGCTCTGCAATACTCGTGGACTCATTTTTGTAGTGCTTGTACTTATTGGTCCATCCATAAACAAACTTTTCCTTCCAAGGATTCAACCATGTATCTAGGAAATAATCGACAACCTTCTTATGAACCGTACTCCAATCATCAATAAACTTTTGAAGATTTGCATAGTACTTTACTTCGGTCTTCGAATGAGCCAAATGGTCCCAATCTTTGCAGAAATCCTCCTATAGATCACCATCTTCAGCATATTTTTCCTTTTCTTTCATTTTCTCTTCGGCTATTGATGAGTGCCAAATATTGCATATTTATACATCTATTTATTGGCATTTAACTCATCTTTTGTACTTTGGTAAATCGATATTATCCCGTTTCTCGTGTTTTCTTTGTTTTCAAGAATAAATATTTGTATTAATTAATTTTGTGTTTTTAGGTAGTAAATAAAGCTTGGAGAAATTGAGGAGTCAAAAGAGCAAAAATTGGAGACGAGCGTCTATGGAGCGAGATAGCCAAAGCCACGCGCGAATCAGTTGCAACCCAACAAGGAAGACATGGGCTAGAGCTACCCATGACCCGGATCCGAACCCGCTCATCCCGAGCCGTTGAGATCTCGCCCAGCTGCATCCTACGGTCGCTCCTTCGCTCACATCATTTCTTGATACTCCAGCTCCACACCAAAAACCGCTCATCGCCCTGAGCCGTTAAGATCTTCACTAGCCACATCCTACGCTCGCTCCGACTTCCTCATCATATCTTGATACACTCGCTTCACAACGAAGTTCCCTAACCCTATACCCTAGTCGACCAAACCCATTCCTCTTCTCTTTCTTCTCTTCTCTCCTTCATCCCCCGACAGAGCTTGCAGAGCTCCACCTTCCTCTTCCCCGACTAAGCTCTGCAACGCCATCTCCACCATCTCCTGCCTCAACCATCCCTGCAACATCCGCACCACTCTTTCTCGAGTTATCTCTTTCACAGCTTCTCCTTACCCTAGAAGCTAGGAAAGAGATAACTAGAGCTAGGGTTTCTCATCAATCAATCAAGGGAGTTGTTGAAGCCGAATTGACAGAAGAGGAGAGGCGATTCAGAGAGTATGGGCGATTGGGTTTGTTTAATTTTTTGTTTTTAAAATAAATTAGGGTTTTTAGTTTTTGAATTGCATGTATAAATAGGTTCAATGGGTGTTTGAAAAACCTCATGCCTGGGCTAGCCAGAGCAGCAATTTAGATTTACTTTGTGTTGTTTATTGTTTTATTATGTTCTAATTTAGTTTGCTAGGGTTTCATTGAAACCCTAATTCCATGTTATGTTTTTAAACTCTGTTGAATTGTTCTTGAAAGCTTAAACTATAAATATATCTTCAGTTATAGTACCCAATGTTTTTCTCTCACAATGGATGCCTTGTATCCATTGTAGTTAGGTTACAACTGCATTGAGAGTACCTCAGCTTAAACCTTAGATATAATTGCTAACTCCCTTGACTAGTTGTACTTAATTAGACAACTAGTGCTCTGGGTTAGTACCCTCAGCTGATATTTGAAGTATTACATGGAGAAACTCCTTAGATAGGTGGTGGAATTGACACGCTGCCCTTATCTGTCACAGGACAAGAAAGCTTGACTTAGTTGAACACATAATAGGAATTAGAGGTGGATGTGATAACCCTAGTACCCTTTCATTCCCACTGCCTTAGTTTAGACTCATACACTCAACCCAGTCGCATCGACACTCAATCTTTATTGTTCTGTCACTCTTAGAATTCAGTTAAGCAACCTTAGATCAAACACAGCACCACAAGTCTCTGTGGTTCGACCCGTACTTGTGCCCTGTTTTACATTGAAGACACCGTGCACTTGCGGTATAATTTGTAGGCATAAAACTAAACCCATTCCCCAGCCTACCAAGTTTTTGGCGCCGCTGCCGAGGACTTGGCGTGTGCTTAATTGTTCATTAGCTTGCTTACTGGTTTCAGTTACCATTGTATATATGTGTTTAAATTTTCTTGTTTTAGTGTAAGTTAGTAGTAAAACCATCTGCCATATGATCTGCATCCTATGTTAGCTTAGTGTTAATTGTAGTTGTAATTCTTTTTGTCACCTGCATTATCATATATTGTGCATATTTAAGACTATATTTGCATTTAGCTATAACTCTACAAGTATCATTTTCCCTTAGTTAGTTCACAGTTAGTTCATTTGTGCATATTCCCTGATAAAGCTCTCTATCATTGCTGATTGTGGCTCATCAATCTGCTGTCATTGTCTTATCACCTGCCTTGGCAGCTGTCTTGCATATTGTTCTAATCAACACTGTCATTACATGTTGTAGTTTTTCTTTTCCTTTATCATCTGTGAACAACCATTGAAGGAAACAGAAGCTGTGAGATCATAGTGTATTGTTTAATATCTCAGTCAGCATCTGGCATAGAGTGAGCTCAAGCCTGACTTAGTCTGTCACATTTGCTTCAGCCCAGCTTCATTGTGATCTCCAATTACTCATTGCTAAACCCTCATCTTTGCTAGCTTACTCTGTAGTGATTCTGTTGGTATAACTGTGTAACTCTGAGGACTAAACCTCTTTGTTGAGCTAGCAGGTAGTTGCTGTACTGCTGAGCTGCTGTGCAAGCTCAAAGAGGAGAAAGAAGGAGCAGCAAAACATCATCTGTGGAAATGCCTAAACCCAGTTAATACTGGTGGTATTGTGTCTCAACCTTCCTCACATGAATGAATGAATGATTGTTTGTTTGTTTGTTTGACTTGTGCACAAAGCCTGTGAGCCATCCATTCCCCTGTGGTGACCTGTGTTGTGTTGAATGCCAGACCTCACTCATTTGTTGAATTAGAGACCTTGCCAAGCATTACCTTGACTGCATGATAACCCTGCTCCCTTCCTAGCCCCTGAAGCTACAAGTTTGAGCTACAACCTGTGTTGTGTGCATGAACTGTAATCTCTTAGCTTGAATAGCCAAGTTGGCTGAAATCTCAAGTGACATCAACTGAGTGAGTTGATGCCACACACCCTCGACTCTTGTGCATGCTTAACTTTGCTTGAAACTTTGTGTTAGTTCTCTTCTGCCAGGAGTGCTGTCAACCTCATTTTTGCACCTGAGCATGCCCTGTAACTCTTTGAAACATAATTGACTGATAAACTAGCTTCCTTGCTAGGTGTTGCTTACACTCGAGATTGATGCTGCAGTGCATTCTCCACCCCGTAGCCGTGAGTTTGAATAGCAATTCGTGTAACCCTGTTGAATTAGCTACCCTGCCACCTTGCTAGCTGAGAAGCCATAACCTGAGCATATCTCATCTGCCCTGAGCTCCAGCCCCCTGAATCTATAGAGCCTACTTGTTCCCATACCCTGTGCATCTGAGCATTTGTAAGCCTGTAACCTGTGGTGCATAAATTCGTGAGCATTGGAGTCATCTGACCCTGTTGCTGTGAGTTTGAGCCACAACCTGTGCACCAATTTCTGCAAGTTGTGTATGACAAGTACCCTGTGGCATTTGAATAATATTGTTGCATCTAAACATGTGGCATTTGAGCTCAACTAACCTTGCTGAGCATGCTGTGAAGTGCCAAACACTGATTATTTGCCGATTTAATCTCCTCCTTCGTGGAAGTTTACTTACATTGCAAACATATCGAGATTGTGTATCTCGCTTGTCACTACGTATCTATAATTTGTGTGTGCACCTTGGGTGCTTGATTGACCTGTGGAGTAGCAAAGTGGCATTAGCATTTAACTTGGTTTTCAAATCACACCCTAGAACATGCTTCACCATTGAGTAAGCACAACCTTTCCCCTGTGCACCTCTCACAGTTTTGTTGATTTTCTGTGCTCCTGCCAATCTGGTTTGTGCTGTGTCTTTTGTTCTTTGAATTTGCTCTGCTCAGTGCACCTTACTCAAGCTGTGTACTGCTCAGCTGTGCTGTGCTGTGATTTGCCTGTGCATAAATTTGCCAAGCAAGGCTGTGAAATCTCCAACAACAAGCACTCCTTTGTGCTTAGACCCAAGAATTGGGGTGTGAATCTTTGAGTTCGTTGTGCTTAGTTCTGTGATAAAAAGTGTGAGTTTGTGTTGCCTGTGCAACAGTCTGAGACCAAAACTAGGCCTGCCTTCACCACTGAACTTTCAGCCCACAAACCTGGGCTGTAAACCTGCCAACCTTCAGCCCACATCAGCTAACCTGTTGCACAAAACTAAGCCCACATAAGCTTGTTCTCACTGGGCTCCAAACAAACCAAAGAAGCCCACAAAACCAAACCAAACCCACTAAAACCAAATTGAGCCCACAGCAACCTGGGCTTTGCACACAACTACTAGGCTTCCCACATAAACCAAAGCTTACAAAAACAAAACTGAGCCCATTTAAACCAAACAAAACCCATTTAAACCAAACTGAAGCCCACAACAACAAGCACTTCTGTGGGCTTAGCTTCCCTGTTTTGAGTTCAATTTGAGTTGCTAAATCATGTCAGGATTTTGGTCTGCAACTGGGGATACAAACAAATCCATTAGAGAGCTTGCTTACGGGCATGCCTCACAGTATGAACTCCCCACATACCATAGTGATTTTAGGGAATTTTATGAGCCTTCTCGGGCCCCGACCTCACATACCCTAATCATTATGAGCACATGTATCATCCACCACACTTTCCCTCATACCCAGGTTGAGAATGAACACTTTCCTCATACCCAGTCATCACTTCTAGATCAATTAGAAGCTCAAGTTTCTTCTTTGGAAAGGCAATTACATGAGCAATCTATCGAATCTAATCCCCTTAGGAACTATGAAATGCATGCTTGTACCTTATGTGGTAGCTTAGACCACCTGCCGTCGCACATCTAATACATTTTGCATGAGTTTTAAGGGGAAGAGCAATATTCCTTGGTTTCACCAGCAAAAGAATACAAAAAGTACATGATCATCCGTCTAGCAACATGTATGAGTTTCCCTTATGTAGTGAACCATGTGCACAACTATATAATGATCATTCATATGAAACAAGGATACCCACTATTAAAGACTCTCCTTCCATTGAACAGTTACATGTTCTTAGAAATGAACCTAATTCATTTAGAAAAAGAAAAATGGAGGGAAGTTCATGATAGGATGATTCTTGGAACTATCAACGTATTTCTATGCCTCAACTCCTCATAGACCAAGTACTTAAAATAGATTCTTGGAAATAATAATCTCCACCTTTTGCATGAGTTTAGTTTGATAAAGAGATGCTTGGATGGAGCATTACTTCATCATCAAATAAATAACGTCTAAACATGTATGAGTTTCTAACTTTGGAGTTGGAAAACTTTAGTGAGAATCGAACATGATAATCATTCATATGAAAGATAAACTTAACACCGAATATGAACCTAATTTAGAGGTGAATGAGTACACTGGAAATGCTAAAATTTTGAATGGGGAGATGAATTTTTGTTATGATGATGATGATGATGAATATGAAGAGCATGTGTATTTTGAAAATGTAGTGGAATCTTTAGGTTCAGAGACATTAAGTGTGTCTCCTGTGAACCCTATGAATGATGTTTCTTCTAATATTCATACATGTGATGCTGATTTGAAACCTGTGGAATTGTCCTGTGAATGTGAGCATGCTTTACCACCTGTTTGTGACCTAGGAATAGCTGAATTGTCTGTTGACACAGATGATTCAATGCATGTGCCTGATTCCATGTCTAGGTTACAACATGATATCTCTCCCGGTCATCTTGTGCATGAAATTGAAATTTTGGATAATGATGAGTATGACATGGAGATTGATGAATTGTTTTATGCAGGTGAACATGATTTACCCTCTTCTGACTTTAGGAAAGTGTGTGATGGTGCAAATGATTTTATACATGAAAACAACTTAGATGTACCTAACCTCTCTCCTGAGTCACAGATTGAAACTCCTCCACCCAACCTAGGTGTAGTTTGTAACAAAATTGCAAAACCAACTTTTCTGAAAATGCTTAATTTAGGCCTAGAGCTTTGTGCTTCCCAAGTCCTCTTGGACTATTTTGCATCAAAGTATAACACCTTTAGGGAACCACGGTTGGAATGTGTATGTCTGCCTGTTCTTAGCAAGACTCACTTTGAGTTAGACCTTGTGCATGATGCACCTTTAATTTTGCAAGATTTTGTGCTCACAAACACATCCGTTTACAAGTTTAGGTTTGGGGGAGAATCATTCTCATATGCAGTCTTACTTGCACTCTCATATTATATTTGTGTAAGACTGTTGTTGTTTCTGTACATTATCTTTTGGGTTGATCCTCAATTCTTTAGATTGTTGGTGTATGGTGAATTCTCATTGTATATAATCCAGTAGGACTTGTTAAATTTTTCTTTCTTGAATCGGTTGAGTCTTCTTGTGCATTTTTTGTGCTAATACGATATTATCTCCACTGAGAATGTTGGATTCTAGCCTTGATTAATGAAGCTCTAACCTTGCTCCGCCGACATCCGGTAATCTCTTCCCTTTTCTCTTATCAGCATAGTTCTCTCGGTATGTGACTGTTTAAAATTTTTCTATATGTTGACACATTGAGGACAATGTTTGATTTAGGTTTGGGGGTGCATTTGCATTTGCATATAGAGTTTTTAGTCTTTTTGATCTTTTATTTTCAAAAATAAAAAAATAAAAAAATAAATAAAATGCAAAACTTTTTGCAAATAAAAACCTCCAACTTTTAGAGATTTTAGAGTCACTAGCATGCTTCTAGCTATGTTTACATAGAGAATCTGACCGAAATATCAGAAGTTAGAAGTACCGGAGAACACAATCGGGTTTCTTAGTTGATTAGATCGTTAAAGTTGGATTTAACCATACCGGAGGGCGAATTAGGTGCTGTTTAGATATTCGGTAGTAGAATTGTGATCACCCATAGTGGAGACTACCCATTTTACATCAAGTGAGGCACCAACCTTCAATTTTTTTGCAGCTTTCTAGAAAAGCTGTTAGAGTGTGTGTCCCCGTACGTCAATTCCAGGTAGGAATGGTGAGCTACCCAACTTCGCACCAATTTCAGCACCACTTTTGATCTCTTGAGTGCTAGTTTTTGTCAATATGAGGGTGACGTTTAAAGATGAAAACTCCTTCTAAATATCGATTTGCAGTTAGCATCACTATCTCTCTCAATCAACAGACCCATAAAAACACATCATCGTCAACAAGCGGAGCAACATCAGAATATTTGAAGAAAAGTTGATATAGTCCAAGGTTACATACAACAAAGAAAATATATGAGAATTAATAAAATCAAGACAATACAAGTTGTGGAAAAATTGAGTGATAAAGTCCTTTGTCCATGGAGTTAGTTGTTTCATTATTTGTATTTTTTATTTTCACTTATTAAAAAAAAAAAAAAATCAAAATCAAAAATCAAAATCAAAAAATCAAAAAAATATTGTAGTTTATTTTCTTAGTTGTGATACCACCATGGTAAAGAAGAATTGAAAAAGAAAAATCCAAATAACAAGGAAATTGAGTAGAAAAGTTAAAAATTGTCAAGTTTTGTGAAGTTTAGAAGTTCGTCATCAACAATTGAAGACCGGAGACCGAAGATTGAAGACGTTTCTATGGTTCCTATGAGAGAGTGATATTAATTTTCGATCGGGTGAAAAGGTAAGTGAGTACTCCCACCCCTTGCTAATGGTTGATTTCCTTTCTTAGAGATCATCAGAAAAAGATTCTTTTAGTCCACACTTCTGTGGAGTCTCCGTAAATCATTTTCGGAAGGTTATCCTTCTTACCTACAACGTGTGCAGGATTTCTCTCTTTATTCCTGCTCGCACACATGAGAGACTAAAAAGCGATCTTTTTGAGTGCAATTATCATAAAACCCTAATGGTGAGGCAGAAGCTGAGACTTATGATCACAATCGAATCCGAATTCTTTCATATGGTATGGTTACTTCTCGCTCAGCACTTAAGGATGAGAATGCGTTCTTTGGTAGTTCTAACTTCGTGTTACTAGCACGCAAAACTCTATGTCCTCATAGCTTCTTAGAGGCTTGAGACTCTTTTACACTCTGAAGTTGGAGAAGGTTTTGTGGGTACACCTCTGGTAAACCCTCACGAGACTACAACTCGTCCACTAGGGACACCTAGGGGTTTAAAGGCTTAGTGCATACGCTAAATGCATTCGAGAGACCTGCGACGAGGGTATAGTTAGGATTTCTTAATTTTTGTTTCACTTGAGGACAAGTAAAATTCAGGTTTGGGGTATTTGATGAGTGCCAAATATTGCATATTTATACATATATTTATTGGCATTTAACTCATCTTTTGTACTCAGAAATCAGATATTATCCCAGATTCTGTGTTTTCTTTGTTTTAAGAATAAATATTTGTATTAATTAATTTTGTGTTTTTAGGTAGTAAATAAAGCTTGGAGAAATTGAGGAGTCAAAAGAGCAGAAAATTGGAGACGAGCGTCTATGGAGCAGATAGCCAAAGCCCGCGCGCGAATCAGTTGCAACCCAACAAGGAAGACATGGGCTAGAGCTACCCATGACCCGGATCCGAACCCGCTCATCCCGAGCCGTTGAGATCTCGCCCAGCTGCATCCTACGGTCGCTCCTTCGCTCACATCATTTCTTGATACTCCAGCTCCACACCAAAAACTGCTCATCGCCCTGAGCCGTTAAGATCTTCACTAGCCACATCCTACGCTCGCTCCGACTTCCTCATCATATCTTGATACACCCGCTTCACAACGAAGTTCCCTAACCATATACCCTAGTCGACCAAACCCATTCCTTTCCTCTTTCTTCTCTTCTTTCCTTCATCCCTCGACAGAGCTTGCAGAGCTCCACCTTCCTCTTCCCCGACCAAGCTCTGCAACGCCATCTCCACCATCTCCTGCCTCAACCATCCCTGCAACAGCCGCACCACTCTTTCTCGAGTTATCTCTTTCACAGCTTCTCCTTACCCTAGAAGCTAGGAAAGAGATAACTAGAACTAGGGTTTCTCATCAATCAATCAAGGGAGTTGTTAAAGCCGAATTGACAGAAGAGGAGGGGCGATTCAGAGAGTATGGGCGATTGGGTTTGTTTAATTTTCTGTTTTTAAAATAAATTAGGGTTTTTAGTTTTTGAATTGCATGTATAAATAGGTTCAATGGGTGTTTGAAAAACCTCATGCCTGGCTAGCCAGAGCAGCAATTTAGGTTAATTTATGTTTTATTGTTCTAATTATGTTCTAATTTAGTTTGCTAGGGTTTCATTGAAACCCTAATTCCATGTTGTGTTTTAAACTCTATTGAACTGTTCTTGAATGCTTAAACTATAATTATATCTTCAGTTATAGTACCCAATGTTTTTCTCTCACAATGGATGCCTTGTATCCATTGTAGTTAGGTTACAACTGCATTGAGAGTACCTCAGCTTAGACCTTAGATATAATTGCTAACTCCCTTGACTAGTTGTACTTAATTAGACAACTAGTGCTCTAGGTTAGTACCCTCAGCTGATATTTGAAGTATTACATGGAGAAACTCCTTAGATAGGTGGTGGAATTGACACGCTGCCCTTATCTGTCACAGGACAAGAAAGCTTGACTTAGTTGAACACATAATAGGAATTAGAGGTGGATGTGATAACCCTAGTACCCTTTCATTCCCACTGCCTTAGTTTAGACTCATACACTCAACCCAGTCGCATCGACACTCAATCTTTATTGTTCTGGCACTCTTAGAATTCAGTTAAGCAACCTTAGATCAAACATAGCACCACAAGTCTTTGTGGTTCGACCCGTACTTGTGCCCTGTTTTACATTGAAGACACCGTGCACTTGCGGTATAATTTGTAGGCATAAAACTAAACCCATTCCCCAGCCTACCAGCTATCTCTTTTTTTGAAAGCTAACTTAGACGCTCTTCTTCCTCCTTGGAACGTTGATTACCCTTTGCAGGCTTGATATTTTGGATATGATTCTTGCAATTAGAAAAAATATTCATTTGGATGTGCCACGTACAAAGAAAATGTTGAGCAAGTGGAAAAACTTGACGAACGACACTCATTACTGCAAAATCCCTATCCGTAAATATAACCCGCGGTGTCTCTTCGCCATGGTAAATCAACCGAACTTGTTCCAAAGCCCAAACATAGTCTTCTATTTCTTCCTTTTCCATAAAGCACAATGCCACAATGAATGATTGCTTATCCAAAGTATGACTAACCACGTTCAACAACGACATGTTATACTTGTTGGTCTTATAGGTGCAATCTATGAACAAGACCTGGTAAAAACACTGAGCCAAATCCACCATCCTAGGATGGGCAAGAAAAATGTGAATCACTTTGTCGCCCGGACCCACCCTTGTTTGCATGGCGTAGTTAAGTTTTTCTGCGAACCACTCTGATTGTTGCATAATTAATCTACCATCCCATTCAGTTCTCTTGATCGTTGCTTTGGCAGCGTAGATTGTGGAAATAATAGACTATTTTGTCTTATCTTCCGCCCTTATTGCATTTAGGATCTGAAGGGGCCTACATCGCTTCATCTGCCGGACCTTTTCCATTTGATGTGGTTTCAATCTGGAATATGCTGGGTGGCCTAAAAGAGTACTAGGTAGAGGATGGTTGTGACGACCATCCGGAATACTATACAACCTCCATAGATTAGTTTCATGATGCCTTTTGAAAACAATCCTGAAGGGGCATTGTATCTTCTTGGACGAAGTTTTGTAGACCCTCGTCGTCTTCTTCTCATACTTGTAGTTCTTCCCTTTGTGACTTTCTTCCTTATCCCCCGCTCTCTCGCATACCATCTCTATTTGCTTATAATCAACGTGTTTGCTTTGAACAACTACGCACATCTTCTGTTTTTCCTTGGAAATAATCATTCCTTGACCTCAGCCTTTGTTTTCCACGTCTACATTAAAACCAATGACACGTTCATGATTCAACACCAATTAAACAATTTTCATAAAGATATACATCGATTCAAACATTAAAAACGTACCAAATCGGTCATATATTGTTGGGAGGTATCCTGACCGATAATGGAGACGGGTTCAGGTTGAGAGCTCGCCCGTACAACCAACTACAGAGAAAAGAAAAAATATCATTCAGCAGTCGTCAATTTCTGAGATGTTAAAATGACGACCCTAACAGTCGTCATCTTTATTTACAGGTTGACGACACTAACAGTCGTCAACATTAATTTTGCAAAACAACGACCCATTCCTCGATAAATGACGACCCTCTTTATACAAAGACGACTCTACATTCCCAAATATAAACCATGCTGCCCAGTTTTCACCTTGGGTCGTTACTGTTTATATATCTAGCTGACGACTCTTAACGAAGTTATTGCAGACTTTGAAAATCAACGGTAACTTTGACTAGTAGGAGCAGTTATTGCAGAAGTAACCGTTTTTTTTATAAAAAAAACTAGCCGTTGGGTACATTTTTGCTATAAATAGAGACCTATCTCATCCAAACTTATTCACCCATCACTTTCAATCTTCCTAAATCAGTCACCCATCACCTTCAAACACAAAAAATGGCTCCAACTCCGTTCAATAATCTAGAAGATGTTGCTATTGTCAGAGCACACACCACTCTCACAAAGCACTCCGTTGAGGAAGCCCAATGGGTGGCCAGTAACGAAGACCCAATCGGAGGGCCTTACCTTAGGCATGATCAAAACACCAATGCTTGGTGGAAACGTGTGTTTAAGGTTTTCAAAGCACTAAACGGAAATCGTTCAAGGAGGACACTCACGTAGATAAGGGAAAGGTACGTTTATTTATACAATGAATGCGTACTGCTGAGAAACGAATTGAAAGCTCGTAAGGACGCTATGCCAAACGAAGACCGCATGAGTAGAGTAAGTTTGTGAATCAATAGGTCGTTTATCAAAAAATATTTATTTGGTTATGATTATTCAACAACGCTGACTTATTAAAATAATTGTTTTTCCAGTGTTCTTTGGGTCGGACTCAATACGAATTAAGGTACGGTCATGAGTTTCTGCACGAGGACTGCTACACCCTCTTGGAGGAAGTTGAATGGCAATTCGCCCAATATAATTAAACTCGTATAGATTTTCTAGCGCAATGTATTGAACAATTTTATGTGTTTTCCTTCTATTTTATTTCAACTACATGTATGTTTTTTCGATTCAATAAAATGAGTGACTTCAAATATTGGTTCAATAAGGGTCGACATGATTTGTAAAAGCACAAGTGACGAATCTAAAGATTGTTTGAAATTGTTGGCATGAGTCGTCATTTTTGGAGAAAAACATATTAACGACTCTAAAGGTCACTTAACACAGAGACTCTTTGATGGTAGAGTCGTCAGTCAGTAAACAAAACACATAGACGACTCTTTTGATCATCAAGAGTCGTCACTTGGTTAATATATATAATAACGATCCTTAAAGCAGTTAATGTGAATTTTGAATTCACCAAATGTGGTTGAGTCGGGCAACGGTTAAAAATTCAAAAGAGTGACTGTTGGGTCCTTAATCTCTATAAATAGAGACCCATATCTCACCCATTCTTCACCCAAACCATAATTCTCAACCTTCACATTCATTCTCAGTCATTTATTATCCAAGAAGAAAAAGAAGAGGAAACACCATGACTAGTACGTACACTTCGAAAGATAATTGCGCTATTGTGAGAGCTTGGAAAATAGTGAAAAACCACTTTGAAGATCTAGGAAAAGACATTGATCAAACATCGGATGATTGGTGAAACCGTGTATTCATCGTTTTTGTGGCGTTAGACGGAAATTGCAACTCAAGGTCTTTGAAACTCGTCAAGGAACGGTTCGAGGAGATATTCTTCGAGTGTGAAGTTTTCAAAAGAGAAATCAAGGCCGCAAGGAAGCCATGCCCAATATGTTGGGTGCTATAAGAGTAAGTATTTAAACAAGAGGTAAAACTTATCCAAAGCTTTCAACAATACTAACTGAGTATGTTTGCGTTTTCGATTGAGGAAGGCGTATGGCTATTACGAGAGCTTCGTGGGAAAAAGTTTGAGTTCGACGATTGCTACTTTATCTTGGAAGGCACCATGTATAATTACGCCATTTATGATTAAGTGTATAAGTGCAACGTTATTATCTATTTTATTTCATTTCCTTCAATGTATCGCTATGAAAGATGTATGCCTTTTACGATTCAATGAAATGATTCTATGAAATCAAAAGTTATGATAATCCAGCGCAAGGGTCGTTAGTATATTAAATAAAACACCGAACGACTCTACATAAAATTTGAAATTGCGGGATAGGGTCATCATCTTCTACGAATACATATATGACGACTCTAAGTGTTTTATTTACTGAGAGTTCTGGGTTTAGAGTCGTTTGTCTCTAAACACAAAAAATTAACGACCCTTTTTGACCTAGCATAAAGAGTCGTCAGTGTTTATCACACCAACCTAACAATTTTTCATAACCTGGAAAAGTTGCAGGTTTAAGTCGTCATCGGTAGTTTCAATTCACTGACGACTTTGAAGAGTCGTTACTGAATCCAAACCCCGACTATAACGACTCTCACACTGACTAGTTCCATAGTGACCATCAATCGACCCCTTGGAGCACCATTCAGACAATTTCAAGAGTATATGAGGTTTACCTGATTGTTTTGAGGTGCGGGTTCTTCATTTGGAGTATTGGTTCCTTCATTTTGAGCAGTAGGATCTTCATTTCCACCATTATTCATGGCTTCCTCCATTAACATCTCTTCATCAAACATCCAATCCATAGGATTATTAGAGACAATCTCACCATCAATACAATCATGGTTATTGTTTGAACCTTCACCAACCTCATTCCCTCCACTTGAATCACTCATTTCTAAAAACCCTAGTTTTTCCTCTCAAAACTACTCTTCTTCTTCTCAAAAAAAAAAAAAAAAACCCAAAACTAAAATTTCCCCAAATTTTAATCCCCAAACCTGATTTTTATCTAAACAAAATTATCACACTAATCAACTTAATAAAATCTTAATACTAATCACTCAGGGGAATTTTAGCCATTTAGAAAATATTTTTATAAGGGGTGACCCAAATTAGGATTGGGTGACCTTTTTTGTCCTCTAGTGCTTGGCCCCCAATCAAATTAGGTTTATTAGTTCCACACCATGGACTTTCCACTTTTTAGTTGTTTTAAGAGACTATATAAGCTTTTTAGTCCAACATCGGGGAGTTCATCTTTTTAAGTTGTATTATTCCATTATATAAAGAAATTCACTACTTTTGTAAAATCTATGGGAAGGGGTTTCCCTATATTTTAGAGGGACCCCCAGGGGAAGATATTTTATATTATTTTCTTATGTGTTCGCGATTTTCCTTAAGGGTTTTTTCGGAGTTGCCAAGCTCAAATTGAGCATCTACTACATATGCTAGTAGTAGGTGTAGTAGGGTGTTTTATCCTGGAGATATCCGTCATGTGAGGTCTAAAGCATCACTCTTGAGTGTAGTCGGGCGCCAATGTCTTAAGGGCAACGTGTTGAACACGTGACTCACTCTGTTTTTCCAAAGTTTTGTCTTGTTGCTGTTGCGGAGATCTGGGGAGCTCATCCGTTTCATCAAATCGATCACTTCCATTATAAAGGAGCTAAGTATCAATAACTTTTGCTTATTTGATTTTTTCCTTGATTATTGCACCCAACAATCTTAAGTCATTATAACTTGTGATAATCATGAATGTTAATTGTGGAGTGAAAAACAAAAAACGAATTTTTGGTCAGCTGTAGAGTTTCAAGTTTATCTCTTAACCTAGAAGGAATTTCGGTGAACCCTTTTAACCTAATGTAGTAGACATCCTGATAGTTACCCACATAAAATTTCTGAATTTTTGGAGTTGTAAAAGTTTTTTTTTTGATATTTTACAAAACAGAGAAACGTTCCTGAAAAATTCTGACGAGCAGAATTTTGTTGTTGACTAAATTTGTTTTTATGGGGTAACCATGAGTTTTTTGAAATGGTGATTCAAATGAAGTTTGTAGATCTATATGTTATCTTCAAAACTCATATTTTATTTTCCGATTCGGAACTAAGGTTTGTGAGATGTGGTGTATTATGTGATTGGGAAATTACCGTGTCTGTGGTCAGAGTATAAACGAAGATTGTGACATGAAATTGAAAAGGGACATGGCTACTAGGAGCATGTGGATGAACACAATTTTTCTAAATATGATAAAGGCAAGAACATCAAACACAACTCTAAGTGTAGTCTTCATAAGAAAGGTATGTTTCGTAAAACTGAATCCGACATTAGTTTAATTAAGGGTGATTGTTATGCTTGTAAAATTCCTAGCCACACGGCAGTAAATTGTTGACAACATAAAAACCTTAATAAGTAGAAAGTTAATGTTAATTTAGTTGAAACAAACTAGAAGGAGTTCAGTGGCATGATGTCGGAAGTTATTTTAATAACGAATGTGAGAGAACAGTAGGTGGACTCTGGAGCCACCAAGTATGTTTGTTGAAACAGAAACCTGTTCACCTCCTATCAGAGGATAGGAGATGTCGAGAAACTCTCTATGAGTAAATCACCTGCGACATAGGTTGCATAAAAGGGAAAGGTCGAGCAGGAGCTCATATCTGTAATATTCTCACATTGAATGAATTTTTCATGTTCCGGGCATATGCAAGAATCTTATATCTTGTTCTGTTGTAGTTGGTAAAAAATTTAAGATTTTAATTGAATCTCCAAACTTGTTGTAACTAGGCAGTGATTTTTTTAGGCAAGAGTTATAGGACTTTGGGTCTATATAAGCTTAACGGAAAAACTGATGAAGTGAACATATTTGATTCTTGTGCTTTCTTTGTGTGATTGAATGTTTTGCATTGTAGATTTGGAACCGTAAACTTATAAGTCAATGCTTAAACTGGACAACATAGGCTGCGTACCCAATTTAGTTTGGATTTTGAACAAAAAAGTGAAATCTGTGTAGAATCAAAATATGCTATAAAACCTTTTAGCACAAATGTTCACAGTAATTCTAAGCCCTTAGAATTAATTTAGTTAGGCCCAAAGTAGTCGAAATCGTTCCTCGGTCCTACTCGGTTGGGGAGCTTGGAGCGAGGAGCAGTAAGTTCGGACTTGGAAATCGCTAAAAGTCGGCCTAATACTCGGAGCATATTTATTAGATACTTATAGATTTCTGCTCATGAGTCAATATTTCTACCTAATTGAAATTAAATGTTTAAAACTATCATATAATTAAGTGTAATATTGTTACATTGAACTTTTTTTTTTTTTTGAAGCTGAAAAATTTCATTGATTAAGAAATGGGAGTTACATGATGTGCATCTTCTTGAAGTTGAAGTGCAATCCTTTCAGAAATTATAGAAATCCAAACACTACTTAAAAAAGAAGTCCTAGCTAACTTAGCTAAAATATCAGCCACTTTATTTTGTTCTTTTGGCACATAATTGCATTGCCAGTAAGTTTTATTCTTAAGCATACTCTTTATGTCTAAGATCAAATTATAGATCCTCCAGTTTGAATTGAAGTTATCTTGATTCACTGCATCAGCTACTAGTTTAGAGTCCAGTTCAAAAATCACCTTGTCAAGCTTCTTATCTTCTGCCCATTGTAAAGCTTCCCATAAACCTTTGCACTCCACCTAAACTGGACTCTGAGCTTTGTCTAAGAAGATGCATTTGGATCCCCTGTGATCACCTGCAAAATCAACGAAGAATTAGACCAATGCCGCCTAATTTAGTGGAATAATTAAAAGAGCCATCAACATTTATTTTATAAGTTCCTATTCTAGGAGGTTTCCAGTGCAAATTCATCCTGCTTTGTCTGATAGTACAGTGAATAGCAGTAGATCTTCTAGTTTCAGTAGCTCTATTTCCAACCTACTCTTCATAATAATTGAGTCTGGAGTTGTCTTTCTTCCTTTAAACACATTATCACATCTTGCATTCCAGATACACCAAGTTGTGATAGCTATTCTGCACAACTGATCTTCTTGAATTTGGTGTTCTTTTAGCTTATCAAAATAGTCACAGAACCATTCCACCACATATGTATCATCTTGAATATAAATACCCAGAACAACAAACCAGACAACTTTTGAGAGATTGCAGTGCAGAATAATGTGAGAAGAAGTTTCTTGAGAGTGTGAGTAGAAAGGACAACTGTAATCTCCATTTTTAATGACATAAATCAATTTATCACTGGTTTGGAGTATATCCTTTAGACATTTCCATATTAATTGTGCAATTCTGGGTAAGATTGGTAATCTTCAGAGCTTTTTGAAGATAGATTGCATTCTTTGACCAACAGGTTACATTGAACTTATTTATAACGTTTTTAGAGTTTTTTCATTTAATAACTCTCGTCCGAGGGGTTACGAATTTTTTCTTTTATGATTTTGTTACGTGCTAGAATAACTCGGAAAAAACGCCACCTCGTTTTGCCCAAAAATCGGTCAAAATCGCCAAAATCGGCCGACTTAATCGCTAAAAATCAGATATGGCTTGGAATCGGAAATCGCCTCGGTCATATAGCTTGTAGCGATAACTCGGCGAGTAATCGGCCTTGGAGAGCGATTTTAACTAAACTGGTTAGGCCTAGTTGACATGAGTTCAACCCAAAACTACTGTGGTAAAAGATGGTTATAACTTTCGTAGATGATTCTACGAGGTACTATCTTGTATACTTGCTTAGGTATAAGGATGATGCCTTTGAAGCCTTAAGACGTATAAACTTGATGTTGAAAAACCAATTAGAAGCCTTGAACATCACAACCGTATCCTTAAGGAGATGATAATTGCCATGTTGATTAGTTCTGGATTATCTGCGGCATTGTGGGGGGAGGCAGTCCTCTTAACTAGTATATCCTGAATAGAGTACCCTTTTAAGGATCATATGAAACTCCATATGATTTATGGAAAGGTAGATGACCTTCTTATGAATGCGTCAAAGTATGGGGGTGTTTGACTAAGATTGTCATTCATCTTCCTAAAAGAATTAGATAGAAACCAAAAATGTTGATTGTGTCTTCATATTGGGTATGCTGAGTATACTTCTACATGTAGATTTTTGGTTGTATGTTCTGATTTTTCAGACTTTTGTGTGATTTTTCTGACTTTAGTGTGAATATTATTATGGAATCTAGGGATGCTGATGTAGGATCCAAATATCGCAACAACTACGTACTCGCGATATTGTCATTAGCAACATTGCGAAACCGTCGCAGACTAATATCAAAAATAACGTAACAGACTACACCAGCAAAAATGCGATAGAAGGAATGAAGAGTTCGCGAGAAGGTAGCAAGAGCCTGCGAAATTATCAAAGAGCTCGCGAGAATATGAGTCAGATGTGAGTTTGTCATCCACTATGTAAACACCTATATAAAAAGGAGAGCAGGAGAGAGAGAGGGGGGATAATTTTGGAGAGAATAATGTTGGTAAGGGGGAGAGAGATATTTTTAGAGAGAGAGAAAGACTTTATTTTCTTTATCATCTTCTTCCCCTAAAACTAGATCTAGAGCTCTAGAGAATATCCATTAATGGAGATTGTAAATGTAATACCAATGTAACCTCAACAATCATAGTGAAGAATCGTGGATGTAGATCACATTGATCGAACCACGTAAAAAATCCTTGTGTCAATTTATATTTCTAGCACTTATATTTGAAATTTAGGTAATTAATAAGATTTAGATCTAGAAATTATTATCAAGATATGACATGGGGTGTGTTGTGGGATTTCCTGCAACTACATTTTGCGCTAGAAACAGGGAGAGAATAATGGATTTTATCCTTCCTGTAATTTGTTGGTTCAAGAAGTTTCCATGAAGATTAATTATTGTTCATATTTTTCTAGATCTATAAAATTTAGGTTCAAAAATGGAAGTTTTATGGAAGAAATCACATTTTCAGGGAGAAAACACCGTCAACAATTCAAGGACATGAAAAGAGGAAGAGAAAAAAAAAATAGGTTGCTGTGATGAAATTCAAGGAAGAAAGCTAATTTTTTAATGGAAGATTTCATATTCAGGAGAAAAAGAAAAAGGCAAATTGTTGAAGGAAATAAAGGAAGAACGAAGAAAAGGATAAGAACAAAACGCTGTGATTTTTATCACAAACAAAAACTCGGACAGATGGTTTGAGTTGGAGCGAAGAAGCTTGATGTCACAAGATCAAATCTCGCCACAGACATATTTTTTCACATTTTTTCTACAGCCTAGAGAGGAGAAAATGAGTATATTCGCAATATTGTTTCATTATTTCGCAAGCAGCAAGTAGCCCAGATGGTTAAGGGAATATTGAAAGAGATTGGAGTTGCGAGATCGAACCTCACCTCACTCTTTATTTTCAACATATTTTTAGGCCACTAAGGGAGAAGATAATAATAAGAAGATAGCAATATAGCTTGCTTTCGCAAACAGAAACTGGCACAGATGGTCAGGGATTAGGAGTATGGGTTAGAGCTCGCGTGATCAATTCTCGCAAAGCTCAATATTTTTCACACTTTTTGGAACTGCTGAAAAGAAAGGAAGAATAATAGAGTGACAATATGGTTTTCTTTCGCAAACAGTAGCTAGCACAATTGGTCATTGGCGAAGAGTATAAGCATAAGGTTGCGGGTTCGAGTCTTCCCCTTCGCATAGAATTTTTGTCATCTTTTTCCTTGGGTATCAAAGGGTGAATGTAAGTCATGTATTAGCATTCTGCGATCCTTTCGCACAAGAGGGATAGCACAATTGGTCACGAGCGAACATGAGGAGCTTAAGGTCGCGGGTTCGAATCTTCTTCCTCGCAAAGAATTTTTTGCTTCGCAAAGAGGGAAAAAAATGGATAATTTCGCAAGGTTGTTTCATTCTTTCGCAAACAAGAGGCAGCACAGTTGGTCACCTGCGAAGTTAGTGAGTTCATGGTCACGAGTTCGAATCCCAACAAACATGTATTTTTCGCATGGATTTTTCGCAACAGTATCTCGCAAGAAGAAAATAGATGATTATTTCGCAGAAACACTTCGCAGAGGCAAGGCTAGCACAGTTGGTTAGGAGGCATGAATGCAAGCAGAAGGTCGCAGGGTCAATTCTTGCTTCTCGCATATTTATTTTTGTTATGCGAAATTTTGCAAGGACTTTGCTTATTTCGCAAAGAAGAGAGTTGATGACTATCTCGCAAATTAATTTCACAAGAGAGGGTTAGAACACTTGGTATGGTGCGAGAATATGCAAGAGGAATGTCAAGGGTTCAAATCTCATTTCTCACACTTATTTTTGTTGTGAGACAATTATATTTTGTGCGACGTTTATACACTTCAAGGATGATAGCTTCGCAAGCAAATTATATACTTCGCAAGAAACAACAACAGCAGCAAATCACAAAAGCTAAGTACCACTTTCTTTGAACATTTTACTTCTACAAAAAATAAAAGATTTTTAATTTTATTTACAAAATGCGATACGATCGCAAGATTACAAAAATTACTAAGATTTCAAGATTATAAAGACTTCAAAGATCTTAAAGATTTCAAAGATTTCAAAATTATAAAGAATTATAAAGATTTCTAAGATTTCTAAATTACAAAGATCTTAAAGATTTCAAAGATTCGAGAAAAATCTCGCAGATTAATTTATATATTTCTCTTGAATATTTACTTTACTTCAAATGATATGATATTATGAGAACGAATGAAAGAAATGACAAGAATGAAAGAATAAGTGAAGAAAATGACAGAAAATGAAGGAATGAAAGAAAGGATAAAGACATGCGATAATTTCGCAAAGATAACGAGAAGAGATAATCAAGAAAGAATGATTGAACGAATTGACAAAAATGAATGAGTGAGTGAATGGGACGAACCTTTCTGGCGTACACCCTAGTTCGCGAATGACATTTCGCAAGAGGCAAATGTAAGACCTAAAGTGCGTCATATAAGGGGGTATCTCTTGACATGGCTCAGGGATAAGGTTACACCGCTACTGGAACCTGAGTCATGGAGATTTGGGGCCCATGAAAGCCTATCCGGGAGAGATACCTTGGATTTCCAACTATTATAAGGTTATACCCTGGTTGGACGCCCGAGGGTCTCTTCCAAGGGGTGCAGAATATGACCAAGGCGCCGAGGTACACGGTTGAGCCAAGAGTGCCCGGGACGGATGAACCTACCCTGGCCATTCTTGGCAAGTCTTGACTATGATGCACTCGGCCTGAAGAAAACTCCACTTAGGGTGCAGTCTCGTAACCATAAGCCCTATACGTATAAGGGATAAGAGGCTGCGAAAACAACTGGTTGTTGTTAAGACCGGATGGGAGGAGCTAGTCTTGTATGGCCGATGTTTCGCCTCCTTGAAGGGGCAACCAGGGAGATGATAAGGGCGGCACCCTCCATTAGGGAGCTGATAAGTGTCTTAAGACGCAAATGTCATGAGGCTTTATTTTCGCAAGAAAATTTAGGCTTGTCATATTTGTGCGATGATCCTGAAGAGGCAATAATACTAACGCGAGGATAAGACGAGATCAATGGGTCTTTACATGAAAATGTAAAGACGTCCTGCGATTTCGTCGCAAGACGACAATGTCATGGGGTTTTACATTCGCAAGAATATTTAAGCCTGTCATATTGTCGCAAATAAAATATCCTGCAGAGGCAAAAATACTAAAGAAATGATAAGACAAGATCAATGGGTCATTACATGAAAATGTAAAGACGTCCTGCGATTTTGTCGCAACGAGGGGTGGCAAAATAAGACCTTTAACTAGGAAGGCAAAATAAGACCACACAAGAGAAATGATAAGGCAAGATCAATGGGTCATTACATGAAAATGTGAAGACGTCCTGCGATCTTGTCGCAATGACAAAATTCAACATAAATAGTTTGAATGTACGTGACAGAGATCTTTCATCGCAAAAAAGATTACATGATAAGCTTGCGAGCTTGAGAGAATAATTAAATGATAAACTTGCGAACATGTACATGATAATGAGACTGAGGCAATGCAAATGCTGCACACTTGATATTATGACCATATTATTACGCGATACTAATAGTGCAGGAATAAGAAAAGATGAAGTACAAGTATGAACTTGCGAGGAACGATAAATACATGAAGAAGAGTGCAAAGCCAGAGAAATGAAGAAGGGAAGCAATTTAAAGCTACATCAATTCTAGAGCGGCAAAACGAGCTAAGTAACACAAACATTAGCTATACATTGCAATAGATAAGCATTCTCATCATACAAGCATCATACTCGCATCACGAAAGCATTGCATAAGCTTTTCATGGCATAAACATCGCATACACATCTCATAATATAATCATTACATAAGCATTATACTCGCACAAGTATTTTACAAAATTTTACAAAATTATCCAGAATTTCCCAGCAGAACTATTTAGAATCTCTTAGGAGTGTTGTTCAGAATCTCTCAGCAGTAATATTTATAATCTCTCAACAGTGTTATTCAGAATCTCCCAGCAATATTATTTAGAATCTCTCAAGGTATTATTCAGAATTTCGCAGAGCAACTTGAAGAGATTATACTATCGCATGAGCACAAAGCATGAGGCAAGTACGTACTTGCAATACTTATTACTCGCATTCAAGGATGGATACTTCATATATTTCTTCAAGGATACTTCATATTTCATACTTCTTATACTTCTTCAAGGATACTTCATACTTCATACTTCATATACTTCTTCAAGATGATACTTCTAATTACTTTACAAAGCTTCGGAACTTCGCAAAAGAATAGAGGCAAGTACGTACTTTTCAAGTCCAGTATTCTTTCGCTCGTTCCTTCATCAATAAAGATCAAAGACTACTACAACAACAAATTTTTTTCTTAAACATCGCTCTTCAAGCAATATTCAAGAAAAAAGAGGCAAGATGTAGGATCCAAATATCGCAACAACTACGTACTCCCGATATTGTCATTAGCAACATTGCGAAACCGTCGCAGACTAATATCAAAAATAACGTAACAGACTACACCAGCAAAAATGCGATAGAAGGAATGAAGAGTTCGCGAGAAGGTAGCAAGAGCCTGCGAAATTATCAAAGAGCTCGCGAGAATATGAGCTGTATGTGAGCTGTCATCCACTATGTAAACACCTATATAAAAAGGAGAGCAGGAGAGAGAGAGGGGGGATAATTTTGGAGAGAATAATGTTGGTAAGGGGGAGAGAGATATTTTTAGAGAGAGAGAAAGACTTTATTTTCTTTATCATCTTCTTCCCCTAAAACTAGATCTAGAGCTCTAGAGAATATCCATTAATGGAGATTGTAAATGTAATGCCAATGTAACCTCAACAATCATAGTGAAGAATCGTGGATGTAGATCACATTGATCGAACCACGTAAAAAAATCCTTGTGTCAATTTATATTTCTAGCACTTATATTTGAAATTTAGGTAATTAATAAAATTTAGATCTAGAAATTATTATCAAGATATGACATGGGGTGTGTTGTGGGATTTTCTGCAACTACAGCTGAGTTCTTTGAACATATTTATTCTTAAACCTGTACCTCATTAGAGATGTGATGTTGATCCCCTAGATTTATTTTCAAATAGTCAGAACTTATCTTAAAGAAAGATGAAGTTGAGGTTGAGCCTAAGAGAAGTAAAGCAATTAGACTTGAGACTTCTTATGAAGCCTACTTCATAACATGCCTAGATTAGTATGAGCCCCATATTTGTAAAGAAGCCTCGACATCTACTGAAACCCCATTCTAGTAAGAAGCTTCATTTAGTGAAATGGACTCAGTCCGTTGGAACCAGACTTGGGAGCTTGCTAGTTTACCTCCAGGGAGTAAGACCATGGGATGTAGATGAGTCTTTAAGAGGAAAAGTTAGGTAGATGGAACTGTAAAAAAGAAAAATATTAGGCTAAGTTGGTAGCTAAGGGCTATAAATTAAAAGAAGGTACAGATTTCCTTGATTCTTATTCACTTGTAACGAGAATTACTTCTGTTGAGATGCAAATTGATATTGTTGTCATAAACAACTTGGAGATACATCAGATGGATGTTAAGATAGCTTTTCTAAAACCGTGAATTAGATAAAGAAATTTACATAGATCAACCTGAGGACTTTGTAGTGAAAGGTTATGAAGATAAAGTTTGTAAGTTGAACAAATCTTTGTATGGTTTTCAAATAAGCATGTAAACAGTGACATGGAAAATTTGATCATGTGATAATGTGTAGTGGATTTAAGTTAATGAATCTGACAAGTATATTTACAAGTAACTTGTTAAGGATGCATGTGTGATTGTATGCTTATATGTTTGTGATATGCTTATACTTGATACAAACATATATGTGATTAATTCCACTAAAATCATGCATTGAATGAGAATGTTGACTTGAAAGACTTAGGCCCTTTTGATGTAATCTTAGGGATGAGGATTAGAAGATAATCAAACGTTTATAGTCTTAGTCATTCTCATTATGTTGAATTTGTGCTTAAGAGATACAATCAGTCTGATTGTAAGTCTGCGTGTACTCCATACGATTCTTCTTGTAGACTCGAGAAAAATAAGGGTAATGGAGTATCTTAACTTGAATACTCAAGAGTTATAGGATGTCTGATGATTTTAGTGAACTGTAAGAGCCCAGACATTGCCTATATTATGAGTAAGTTAAGTTGATATAATTGTAGTCCAAAGCAAGAGCATTGGGTTGCACTTAGTAGAGTATTATGGTACCTAAAGTACTCTATTACCTTTTGTTTGATTTATGAAAGGTATCTTGTTGTCCTTGAGGGACTTTGTGATGCAAACTGGATAGATGACTCAGAGGAGTCTAAGTCTACGAGTGGATATGTTTTCACTCTAGCAGGAGGGTTTGTTTTTGGAAGATTTCCAAAGAGACATATATTGCTCAATTCATTATGGAATCTGAGAGTATTGTGTTATATAAAGAACGAGAGGGGGCCAAGTGCCTAAGATTCTTTTTAGAAGACATTCCTCTCTGGCATAAGCTTGTGCCAGCTATATCTATACACTGTGTTAGCCAAGCGATAATAGGTAAATCTAAAAATAACTAATCTCAATCGGCGTTATTTCCATTGATTGGATAAAGTCCAAAGATAATATCGCACAACCTTTGAAGAAAGGTTTGTACAGAGAGATAGTTAAAAATGCATCAAGGGGGATGGGGCTTAAGCTCATAAATTAAAATTGCCATGAAGGATACTCAACCTTGCTGACCGGAGATTCCAAGATCAAGGTTTCGAATGAGACAACTAATTTGTGGTGGGTAAAGGTAAACACTATCAGAGAATTTCATTCTCTGTCCCTTCCCTATGGTGTAGACGTGATAGTGTGAATGCATGAGAAGGATGACTTTTAAGAAGTCTTAATAAGTTCTATAGATTCAATTTAAGATTGAAGTGGGGTGTAACAGTAACACTCTTTATGGAAACTCACCTATCTGAATGAGGAAGTGGGGCCGCTTCCTATGAGAATATGAGCTTTGATTCTCTAAAGCATTCTGAGAAACAGGATATGTCTAGGGAAAAATTGGACAAAACGGCACGAGCTTGGCAACAACCTTGGAGATATCATCCGTGGTCGTTATCGTGAATTACATTAAACGCTAGCAGTTCAAGACATAGTTCACTGTCTCTAGCAAGTAATTCCGTTAATATCTCACTAAGCAAAGGTTCAAGACCTCATGGACATCTCTGCCTAAAATGGTATTTCCTGTGCTTTTTATGTGATTTTCGTTTTGATGGTCTTGGTATTACTGGAACTTAGGACCTAATGGTCTCTAAAGGTTCACTAGTTCATGCTTTTTCACTTTGGTGAAAGAACCTTTAGTTTCACTTGTGAGGAACTAAAGATGAAAGCTCTCTATGCTATATGATTTTTGCAATCCATAGTATGACCCTGGGGTCAACACACTGTTGTATGAGATGACGTTGGAATGGCTAGTATGACTTCAACATGCACGATCTGTTTGTTTGTTCAGTCAGTTCGGGTCGTGAGATTGGGTTGTTGATTTACCAAGATCTATTTGTGTCTTCATGTTTTATTGAGTTTTCATTCATGTGGGGGATTATTGGAAAACGATTAATAAAATATGATTTTTAAGGTTTTAATAAAAATTATAATTTATTATTTTCTTTTGTGAATGAAAAACTTATTAGTCTCATACCGTGGAGTTTCCACTTTTTAGTTGTTTTAAGAGACTATATAAGCTTTTTAGTCCCACACCGGGGAATTCATCTTTTTAAGTTGTATTATTCCATTCCATTATATAAAGAAATTCACTGTTTTTGTAAAATCTATGGAAAAGGGGTTTCTCTAAATTTTAGAGGGACTCCCAAGGGAAGATATTTTATATTATTTTCTTATGCGTTCGCGATTTTCCTTAAGTGTTTTTTCGGAGTTTCCAAGCTCAAGTGGAGCATCTACTATATATGCTAGTAGTAGGTGTAGTAAGGTGTTTTATCCTGGAGATATCCGTCCTGTGAGGGCTATAGCAGCACTCTTGAGTGTAGTCGGGCGCTAATGTATTAAGGGCAACGTGTTCAACACGTGACTCACTCTGTTTTTCCAAAGTTTTGTCTTGTTGCTGTTACAGAGAACTGGGGAGCTCGTCTGTTTCGTCAAATCGATCACTTCCATTATAAAGGAGCTAAGTATCAATAACTTTTGCTTATTTGATTTTTTCCTCGTTTTTGATTATTACACCCAATAAAAATCACATTAACCACAAGACAACAACACCATATCACAAATGGTACCTCAAAGGTCTCGCTATGAAACATGATTTGGCATTGGTTGGTTGTGTTGAATTCAGAGAAGAAGACTATCCAGGTTACAGAAACAAGAAAGGATCTGAGCCAGAATGTAATGAGCCATTTCATTTAGGAGAATGCAGTACTTTCAAGTTTAAGTTTTTCCACTACTTGAAGAAGTCTGCTTCTGGATACATTCATAGTCCACTGTACCAAATACAAAGAATTCACCCACAAGTTCAGAACCTACCTTTGCGTGAGCCTCGTCATCTTACCGCACTTCTTCGAAATCAAGGGGTACCACTCAAAACCAAATTCTATTTGATGTTGGTTATCCTCTTGTAGAAGTGCCAAATAACTTTTGGAACTTTGGTTCACCATATCGTGCGGGAATGTTTTAAGATCTATCATGGGTATATGGTGGCTTGTTCATGAAACTTTGAGAAATGGATTTGATAGATACATGGTAAAAGCAAAAGAAATAAATATTAATGGTTGATGGGCTGAAATTATGTAGTTTTGGGTTGGAAAGCTTGTACTTGTGAAATATTAAACTGCGACTGTCCGAAATGGTTTTTTTTTGAAGTCCCCTAATTTTGTGTAGGCTCCGATGTTTTTACTGCTGAATAGGTTATGTTTCTTTGTTTTTTTTTTTTTTATCAGAAGTGAAATATTTATTAGAAGAGGAAGAATTTACAAAAAACTACCAGAGGTAGTTAAAAAAACAAAAAAAAAAGACAAATGGAAAACTAAAAAGTTACAAATAAACAGAACTCCAATTGCGCACAGTATAAGAGAAGTTCAAATGAACTCTATTGCCAAAACTTGCCGCCCACGTTAGCACAAGAGTTTTAACATCTAAACACAAGTCTTCGTCAGTTTTGAACACATACTTCTCTTTAAAAGTGCGACAGTTTCTTTCCCTCCATAAAATCCAAACAATAGCTGCTGGGAGAAGTTTCCAAACAATTTTACCATTGGAAGACAAATGATCATTCTGCCAAGTCCTTGCAAGGTTAAACATTGAGTCTGGGAAGACCCATGCCCATTGATCCTTCGGTGTAACAGAAGACCAGATCTTATGAGCAACCTTACAATGGATGAAAATGTGATCTTGAGACTCATTACTATCTCCACAAAGAATGCAAGAACTATGAATATCCATCCCTTTGTTTTGCAACATATCTTTCGAATTCAACTTTCCATGTACAGCACACCAAAGTAGAAAATTTACTTTTGTTGGAATACCTGTAATCCAGACAAAACTGTGCGGAAAGTTATCAACTCCTGCATCACTGTTTAGCTTAGCATATAAAGTTTTTACTGAGAACACTCCACTTGAGTGCAAAGACCATCTTCTGCTGTCAGATAAATCATCAAGATGAGGTGGTGTCGAACCGATGATCTGTAAAAGAGCAGCTAGACAGTTTGATTCCGCATCTGTAAGAATTCTCTTAAAATCAAACCTCCAAGACCCATCTGTTGTAATGTGATCAGCAACACTAGCATTGTGCAACTTATCCAGTTTGTACAAAGTAGTGAAAGAGTCCATAAAACATGAATCTCCCATCCATCTGTCATTCCAGAAAGAAATCTGAGCACCTGAATGTAGTCTAAGAGAATAATTTGCCGTAGCCAGATTAGTACATTCAACAATAGTTCTCCAACATGAGACCCCATGAGGAGATTTAACTATTTTTGGAGTCCAATACGAGAATTCAGTACCATACTTTTCTACCATAAGTTTATACCATAGATGAGACTTCTCCACTCCAAATCTCCAGCTCCACTTAGCCAAAAGTGCTTGATTCATCAATCTTAGGTTCAGAACTCCCAGTCCTCCCCTTTCTTTAGACGCCATAACTGTCTTCCAATTAATTAAATGAGAGTTACTACTGCCGGAATTGTTATGCTCCCAAAGAAAACTCCTCATTTTCTACTCCAAAATATTAATGATAGAAATTGGAGCTTTGAAAAGAGAAAAATAATATAAAGGAAGAGCAGTAAGAATATGCTTAAGAAGAGCCAGTTTACCACCTTTAGATAATGAAATTTGATTCCAGAAAGATAATCTAGCATCAAACCTCCCAATGACTGGATTCCAAATAGTTTTACTGTTTGGTTTTGCACCTAATGGCATCCCCAGGTACATGAAAGGTAAAGCATCTGTCTTGCAACCAAAATCATCTGCCCACTCCTTTAAATCAGGTACTTCTCCAATTGCAATAAGCCTAGTTTTTGAAGTATTAACCTTAAGGCCTGCAATGAACTCAAAACAATGAAGAATGGAAAATAAACCCATTCAAAATCATCAGACTTGTTTTTGCATAAGATTGAAAGAGTATAATCCCCCACAAGAGAATCTGATACTTCAATCAGATCTTTGTTCCATAAAATTATCATCCCACCTGAATTACCAAAAGACTGTTGGAAAGTCCAGCCAAAACTTGTATTACCACAAATTTGCATAATGTCATAATCTGTACATGACATCATCTTTGTTTCCTGTAGTAGAATGACAGAAGCTTTAGTTAATTGAATCATCTTTTTCACTATGATTCTTCTGTTAGGGGAACAAAGCCCTCTAACATTCCAGGAAAGTATTTGTAAACTCATTGATCAACAGATGAACCCATAACCTTTTTGCATCTTCTGCTTTTAGCACCAAGAGAACCTACTTGCTCAAGATTAAAACCCAATCTTTTACACTCAGTAACTAGTCTTTTTGGTGTCTTGGAGACCAGAAAAGAGGAGCAAGCATCATCAGAAGTATCAGTATTTATTTGCTCAAAACCAGGTGGAAATATGGGCGTTTTAGTACAAGACTCATTATCTGCAGCTGCATCATCTAAAAAAGAGATGAAAGTGTCTTCCAAACCCCCTAACGGTGGTACCCTATCTTTAGTTTCATGAATTGAAGTGCATGAAACTCCATCCAAAGAGATTAGAGTTTGAACTGCAAAGTCTTTACAAATAATCTCAGTAGACACCTTGTAAGTTTTTGACTTGGTAACAGGACCCTCTAAAGAAATCTTTCCCATAAAGAATTTCTTAGAATGATTAGGCATCAATTCAAAACTTGCAGTTAGAGAAACTCCCAGCTTATATAATCTTTGAACCTCCGTAATAACACATTGTGGAATATGAAACTGTTTCTGGTGATTGTTGGTAAAATGAAAATTAGAATGCTTTGAGGGTTGGCACAGGGTATTGATAATGGGTGGAGTTTTAAGAATAGGAGATGAACAAAAGATGTTCTTAGATGGAATAATAGGCTTTTTAAAGGGTATTATGATCCACGGGGTAATGGTTATTGGGATAGGACGAATAATGGCAAATAATTTTTGATTGAATGTACGAGTGTATTTAAAATTGGGTGAGCTTTTTGGTGGGTTTGCAGGTGGGTTTATGGGTGAGCTTTGTCGTGAGCTTACAGGTGGATTTTTGGGTGGATTTGTGGGTGGTTTTTCAGAATGGTAGGTTGCTGTAGGTTGCCAATTTTCTGAACAAGTAAGCTTAAAAGCTGGTAAGACATCAATTTCCATTGCCACCGTATCAGACACTACCAAATTTGGTTGAGTACAAGATTTTTCAGTCCAAACTTGAGTTGTAATCGGTAACGCCCTTCTTTTCTTCTTTGACCTTTTCCTACGCCTTTTAGACTTGCCATGATGTGCTGGCTATCCCATGAAGTTACTGGAATTGGTGCAGAAATCACAAAAGCATCCTTCCATTTTCCCAAAAGATTTTGTTTATCTTGCTGCTTAATATTGATAGACATTGAAGCATGAGATGAGTCCTCCTGGAACGGTGCAGCTAGACTATCACAAAAGAATGGAGATTTCCTCAAAAAAGGTATATTTCGCTTTGGGAATTGTTTAGAGAAAGTTGATTTTGATCTCACAACTTGCGCATATGATCGACTGAGGTTGGTTTTAAGGGGATTAGGATATGGATGAAAAATTGCACTTAGCTCTAAGAGTTCTCCTAGTGAGGTTGCAAAAGAAAACCAACCTTCGAAACAAAAACCAGATGGGATGAGAAGGAAGCAGGAAGTTCCCAGATCATGTGCAGTATCTGTTGGATTTTTCATACTTTTGCTCTGATGCCGAAGTCCATTGTACATTGAAACTTAAGTTTACATTCAAATTATACATATGCTAGTATGAAGGTTATTTGTGCTTTGCTACGTAGTTTTGAGTCCAACTCTTTAGTTCTTCCAAAATTAAGAGTTGGTGCTTGGACCATTTCTTGACTGTCAACGACCCCATTTGACTCGACCAGTTATGTGATTCAAATTAATTTTAAACAAAACCCTCCATATTGGCAACAAGTTTTGGGAGGCTCGAGAGTATATTGAGTTTCCATTTCAAGAGATGGTAATAATTATTAGCTCAGTGACTGACATGTTGTATTAGGTGGTCGAAAACCAGGAGGTTAGTTGAACTGGGTAGGTGTTAATGCCCAGAATGATTTAGCATAAGGACAGTGAAAAATAAAATACTTCATGGTTTCATACTTTCATCTGCTACACATCCAAGGTGATACATCTTTCATAAATTTAGAGAGTTTGAGGTATGTCGAAACTGCATCCTGCAAACATTTCCAAGATCTAACCACATTCAAATTTTTCCCATCACCAAGGAGACAATCACTTCAAAGATAAGGAGGAAGTCAGTTTCGTTATTTCATTTATTCTCTTAACTCGTTACAGATATGACATATATATAGAGATCAATATCTCAATATAGGAAAGAGCTAAGACTAGAAAACAATACTCCCTCGTCTCTAAAAGATAGGCAAGTTTGGTTTTCACAAAAATTAAGAAAACCAATCATTAGAGCCACTTTTTCATGTTTTTTCCTAATCTATTCTTGGTTCCCACTCATTTGTTATAAGAGAGATGGAAGAGAGAAGTGGTCCCCCTTTAATATGGAGAGAGAAAAGGGAGAGAGAGAAGTGGTCCCTCTATGGGTATACTAGTAAAATCATAACATTTGACTTTCCACATATGAAAACAAGCCTATCTTTCTGACATACCCAAATAAGAAAACTTGCCTATCTTTTAGAGACGGATGGAGTATACGATATTATAATAAAGAATATTGAATGTTTTAGATAATGTAATATCCCACCTCAAGTTGGTGCGTAGATGTCACACATGCCCAACTTGTCCAGAAAATTCAAGTATTGTTTACTTGAACCTAATTTTGTAAAAATGTCATCAAGTTGATCTAAGTGATGGCAATTCAATAATCTTGTTGTCCAACTTCTCTTTGATAAAAAATCTGTCATCCTCCACATGTTTAATACGATCATGTTGTACAGGATTATGAGCAATGTCGCATGCATCTTTATTATCGCAATCCAAAAGAATTGGTTCTTTAATAGGAAACCCCACACCCTTAAGAAAGTTTAACCACAATGTTTCACATGCGGTATATGCCATATACCTCTAAATTCATCTTATGCACTTGAACGTGTAACAACCTTCTGTTTTTTACTTCTCCAAGTAACACAGTTACTTCCCACAAAGGTAAAGTAACCTAAGGTAGAGCGTCTTCCATTTATCTCTCTATCATAGTCAAAATCCATATATGCCACAACTCTTCGATAATACTTATTCTTAGAGAATGAAATCCTTCTCCAGGTGCAGATTGAGATACCTCAAGACGAGAAAAAATGCAAAATAAGATAACCTGGGCAGTAAAAATATGCCTTCTTCAATAGTAACAATATATTCAGAGCAACCACACAAGTTCTCTCATCATACACACAGTTTTCAGACATACGGAAGAGATATACTTTGCTAGAGCTTTCATTCACAAGTGATCTGCATAACACACCAAACACGGAAAAAGTTTAAAATCAAAGCCAACTACAAAAATCAAAACGAGGATTGTAACATTACCAATTTGGTAAGTCTATGAACCAAAACATATCAATAGCATTTTAGTATTTCAACTTACACATAATGAGTCCGAGTTCAATGAAAGCACGCTGAGCTTCCGCTTCCTCGATGAGACTGAAAAAGAAGCGTCATTTTTTAATAGATGAGAAACAAAAGTAATAACAACACTGAAAACAACTCTAACAGCAACTACCTGTCAAAGCATGGGATCCCAAGAGCCATTCCAAGAACTTGGGCATTTAACCATACATAAAAACTCAGAACCCGTATGTATAGCAAGTGGCAACACTATCTCCACCGTTTCATACCCAACATTATCAATATTACAACCAAAGCCCCTTTCAAGTTAAAACTTCAAAAGGTAAAGTTTTTCACACCTGATTTCCTAACCCAGAGTGCCGTCTATATGTATCTTGTCCTCTAATATAGTTCTTGCCATATACACAAGACAACTGTGATTATAATAGAAAAACAAAGTTCAACCTGCTCAACTTATAATTCTGAACAATCTTTTTTCAGTATAAAAATCAAGCTATGATAACGATTAACTTATCAAAAATAATACGAAGTGTTCCGAGGTCATCACAGCGTTGAAGCCAACAACAATCACCAATGAAGCTAACAATATACCCAATAGAACCTGCATGCACGAGGTTTTACATTTAATGATACATATAGGAACAATGCCAATTCTTTGTCATTATCAAACTAAGAAAGCCTGAAAATGCATATGATAAAGAAAAATGTACAAGATATAAAATGTTAACAAGGTTCAAAGCATAGCAGCATATCACAAACACTACGGAAAAAATTTCAGTACTACTTGAAAGGCTGCAGGGGAAAGAAACACTGGTATTCAATACTTCTGTTTACCCTATATAGCTCTTCAATCTTCCTTCTTACTACAAAAAATCTCATTAGTCCGCTAAAATCGACTAAAACTAATGGGATCTCATACTAAAATATGGATGTACGTTTATTTATTCAATGAAATGGAGACTCTAAAACATATACAAGATACTTACAACAAGAGCATACGCAACATACAGTCGAGTAGAGCAATGACCAGTTGCAATACACAAAAGCACATCCATAGGGATAATAAGGTTAATAGTAAAGGTGTACCCTCCTAAAGGTGTTCAACGTATGTAAATAATTTGATACCACGATCACAAAACAGTTCTTAGTTGCAGAATTATTATTTCTCATTGTATCTTAGATATTCACTCACCAGTCAACACATGAGAAAGTGAAGTAGACAGAACAACTTAGCCAAGCAGTGTAACTTTAAAAAAAATGACTTTTTAAGACAAAATTCAAACCTTTGTGAAAATCAAAGCAAAGATAGCTACAACTTCATCATCATAGCTTCTGGCTACAGAACGAGATAAATAAGAAGGATTATACAAATAGTATGTCACATATATTTAGTTGAAGAAATTAGGGCCTTAAGAGAATATTTAGTTGAGTAAATAATTCAAAATCGAATGATATTGGATCCAATTGGAATATTTCTAACATATTCAATGTGCAGGAAATTTTCACCTTCTATGCAGAGAATGATATTGCTTGGATCATTATTTAACTTGAGGACAAGTTATTTTTCAAGGAGGGTGGACTGATGTAGAACATCTCTACGTCTCTTTCTAGAATCTTCTATACTTGTTATCCAAGTTTATCTTTCCTAGTTTTAGAGTTTTATTACTTTCTTCTTTTAGTGTTTTACTATTTTTAGAACTCTTGTTAGTGCCTATTGTTTATGGGTGAAAACTGTTTCTGCTGGTTTTGGTAATTTTGGGTGTGTGGATGAGAAACAAATCTAAACCCTAAACAATGCACTGCACGAAAGTACTTTTGATTCGAGAGATGTGGCTTAGGGAGGGAAGCGAAGAGAGTGTTGAGACCAGAATGGTTAATTCTGAAGATGTGGCTTGTTTTATGACTTGTATCAGAAAGTGGGACTGGCTTGCAGAGTGAAAAGCTATCAGTTCTTGGTGATTTCTGGATACTATTTTGTTGCCGACCAAATACTTGTTGTTTGGTGGAAATCGCTGAAGCCTATTTATACAAGTCATATTTAAACGTATCCTGGTCTCGTAAGAAGTGGGAACGATTGGGTGATGGAAGAGTGGAGTAACGTATAACCGCCAAAAACCCATGCTTCCATGATGAAGGAAGTGGATCCGTTTACACCCGTTACTTCTTGTCGCCACTAATTGTCCCGCTTCATGACACTTTCTTATAACGGGCGTATTGCACGCCGTACGCTGTAAACCTCCATACCAACACTCTGATGAGTATCCCCCAGTTTGTGACATGTTTGATGTCTCGAGTGTTTTCGTGGAAAACGTGTAGCCTGCTATGTGCGGCAAGTCAAAGTCAAGAGTCTTTCCGCCGTAAAATAGCATGTGATGCTATTAGGCACGTCTTGGATGGTCACCTAAAACTTGCCACAAGTCCGTCAGTTCGGTGGCGAACTTGGATGGCTGAGGTTGCATCTCATGAGGAAGGGTAGTCGTTGATTATGGCTACCTTCTGTTGGCACCTGGTAATGGCACAGTGGCATTTTTGGTGTATGCCAGTGGCACTGCGGCATGACTGGTATAGCTCATGCATCCTAGTGGCATGGTGGTGAGCGACGGAACCAGGAATGTATGTTTGGGGGGGGGCTAATTTTTTTTTCTCGAACTCTCAACTTAATTTATCTCAACTGCAAGAATGACAACTGCGGTAATATACTTAAAGTTGAGTATCTGTATGCCACACGATCTCTTTTCCTTGGAGCGCATAAAGCTTTGAATCAAATTTTTTCACCTTGTAACTAATATTAGGGAGGAATAATTAGCGTATCGAAAATAATAATCTTGATTTATTTAGCGGCCGAAGGCCGCTCAATTATTTTTTCTAGTTTTAAAGGTTATTATAGGGATGTAAAAATATTTGGAGTTTGTACATATACGCATAATAAGTCATGACATATTGTATTTTTGTGTCATGAATACACTGCATTTTTAGATTATACATAGATATACATAAAATTGTAGTCACTTCATAGGAGAAAAATGAATGTTTGGACATACACTTGTTTTTTTTTGTTTTTTTAAAGGTGGACAAACGCTTGCTTAGTTAAGGACAAGACACCCCCATTTGACACAGTTTTATTTTATCAAACTGACACGTAACAGGTGAGCCCATTCAATACCTGATTTTAAGAAATATCATGAATACTTGTTTTTCCCTATAGCCTTTGAACGGTTGAGATGCTATTCAAAAATTAATCCATGCGGGATCGAGTTCTAAAATCTTCTGATTTCTTCCACGCAGAATCATATCTTAACAATTAATGGGCTAATTAAAATTTACACCGGGGCTAAATTTTACAAATGTTAAAAATTACACTAACAAAATATCTTTTTAAAAATTTTGGGGTGGGCATCATCCTGGGTAAGCCACCCCCTAATACCGTCCCTGATGGTGGTATAAGCATGGCTACGAGATTTAAGCAGCTGGTCGCCTAAAACTTGCCACAAGTCTGTCAGTTTGGTGGCGAATTTGGATGGCTGAGATTGCATCACATGAGAAAGTATGGCCATTAATTATGGCCATATCTTGTTGTATAGCAAAGTGGCGCCATTGTCATAGTGGCGTCTGACGTAGCCATGACATGGCGACATGCTAGTGACGTAGCCATGGCAGCTGTTTTAGCATATTGGTGTTAGACCCAAATGTGGCGTGGCAACATTGTCCTTATTGCTGCAACAATCCCAATGCTATGGTAAATGTTACTTGGCTTGGTTGGCGTAGCAAATTTGCCTGAATTAGGGTTTTGTATGCCAAAACCCTAATTAGTGCATGTGGCTGTGGCGCATCGACGTTTTGTGCAAATGGTGCCATAGCCATACCGAAAGAACCATAGCCAGGCCATCATTTGGAAATGGCCACATGAGTAAGGATTTCCAAGTGTGGCTATGATATGGCATCTTTATTAGGGTTTCCTGGGTCCTGCACGGCTCGTGGCATGTTTTGGGGCCCGAAGTGGCATAATTTGTGCCATGACTGGAAATTAGGGTTTCGACCATGCAAGGTTGTGTCTCTGGTTAGGATAACCACATTGAAGTCTGTTATGGCGTTGACCACGAACAGATGATGGGTTGGCACATAAGTGCACTATTTATGGTATGTTGCCACGTTCGTCATGCTTCTGTGGTAAAGTGGTACGTTTAGCATGTCTGGCATGCAATTAGCGTATTGGCGCAACCTTGCCTCTTTTGATGTTGTGGCGGGTTTAGGACGACCTGATTGGTCAATTAAAAGAGGGGCCGACCAAGCATGGGTGTGGCCACACTTCTAGTGTGCGTGTGGTAAGTTTAGAGCGAGCTGATTGGTCGATGGGAAGGGCGCCGGCAAGAAACATGGTCCCGACCTCATTCTAAATGTGTGTGGCGCATTTAGAGCAACCTGGTTGGTCGATGGAAAAGGGACCGACAAGCAAGGGTGTGGAAACACTTCTAGCGCGTTGTGGCGGGTTTAAGCGACCTGATTGGTCGATGACAAGGGGGCGGCAAGCAAGGGCGTGGTCACACTTCCAGCACGCCGTGGCGGGTTTAAAGCGACCTGATTGGTCGATGAAAAGGGGGCCGACAAGCAAGGGTGTGGCCACACTTCCAACGCGTCGTGGCGGGTTTAAGCGACCTGATTGGTCGATGAAAATGGGGCCGGTTGAGCAGCATGGGTGTGGCCACTTGCAAGTGGCACCGGCTGGCCTATGGCATGGCCACACCTCCCTTTATTGCTACTCCCATTCCGCGGCTCCTTATTTTATGATTTTGGGTAGGATTTTGCATCTACTAATCCATGGAGGATTAATTACCTAGTTCGTCTAGGCTTAATTTTGACAGGCAAGGTCTAATATATTACGTAGCGCGCAAAACCCTAATTTTTGCAAATTAGTCAGGGTAATATCTGAATCTTGTGAATTATCACAAAATTGATTGAATTATATGTGTTGACACAGAGTTCTTTAAGTTCATTGCCAGAGAGCAGTATGCTTTTCGATTGAATACTTTATGCAAGGACCTTATCTTTGATACTTGGAAATTCGTGCTACTCTGCTGCGAGTGAACACAAATTGTCATGCCATATCAACATTAAGGGTTCATCCGGGGAACATAGCACAAAAAGCATTCAAAGAAACTTATATTAATTGAATAATATATCTGGGATTGTTGCTACATGCACCATTCTGGTTGATATGTTGCTCAATAAATGCGCCATTGAAGAGGTTTAACACTCATCACTTTTACATGGATATGTTTCTTTGCAGAGTGACGACACATTGAATGTAGGATTTACAAATTTAGCCCTGAACTAAAAACCACCATCAACATTAAGTCCCTGCTAAGCACGTAACAGTGGCATTGTTGCAGGGTAAGCATGAGATGGTGACAGAAAAAGATAAAAAATAGAAAAGGCAAGACATGAGAAGACTACCGGGAAAATTCGATTGACCTTTGGCAAGAGGCATGAGCAGTCTGCTATCTTTGTGCTGGCGCACTTCTGTCTTAGACACGGAGTACTGGTGCCATGTATTATTTGTAAAGCGAGCCTTGAATACAAAGATGAGTGTTGAGGTGGTGGAGCCGTCAACACTATGATGTATTGAGGCAATATGCATGACAACATAGTAGTGAGTGTTGAGGAATTTGTACGTCTCAACACTAAAAGGAGAGAAGTGTTGAGGAAGTTTTCCTGGCAACACAGTGATGAGTGTTGAGGAATTTGTACGTCTCAACACTAAGAGGGAAAATGTGTTAAGGAAGTTTGCCTGGTAACACAGTAGTGAGTGTTGAGTAATTTGCACGTCTCAACACAATGGTGAGTCTTGAGGAATTTGTACGTCTCAAGACTAAGAGAAAAGGATGTGTTGATGCTCGGCAACACAGTGGTGAGTGTTGAGGAATTTGTACGCCTCAACACTAAGATAAAAGGATGTGTTGATGCCCGGCAACACAGTAGTAAGTGTTGAGGAATTTGCACGTCTCAACACTAAGAGAAAAGGATGTGTTGATGCCCGGCAACACAGTGGTGAGTGTTGAGGAATTTGCACGTCTCAAAACTAAGAGAAAAGGATGTGTTGATGCCCGGCATCACAGTGGTGAGTGTTGAGGAATTTGCACGTCTCAAAACTAAGAGAAAAGGATGTGTTGATGCTCGGCAACACAGTGGTGAGTGTTGAGGAATTTGTACGTCTCAACACTAAGAGAAAAGGATGTGTTGATGCCCGGCGACACAGTGGTGAGTGTTGAGGAATTTGCTTGTATCAACACTAAGAGAAATGGATGTGTTGATGCCCGACAACATAGTGGTGAGTGTTAAGGAATTTGTACGTCTCAACACTAAGAGAAAAGGATGTGTTGATGCCCGGCAACACAGTGGTGAGTGTTTAGGAATTTGTACGTATCAACACTAAGAGAAAAGGATGTGTTGATTCCCGAGTGTTGAGGAATTTGCACGTCTCAACACTAAGAGAAAAGGATGTGTTGATGCCCGACAACACAGTGGTGAGTGTTGAGGAATTTGCACGTCTCAACGCTAAGAGATAAGGATGTCTTGATGCCCGGCGACACAGTAGTGAGTTTTGAGGAATTTGCACGTCTCAACACTAAGAGAAAAGGATGTGTTGATGCTCGGCAACACAGTGATGAGTGTTGAGGAATTTTTACATCTCAACACTAAGAGAAAAGTATGTGTTGATGCCCGGCAACACAGTGGTGATTGTTGAGGAATTTGCACGTCTCAACACTAAGAGAAAAGGATTTGTTGATGTCCGGAAACACAGTGGTGAGTGTTGAGGAATTTGTACGTCTCAACACTAAGAGAAAAGGATGTGTTGATGCCCGACAACACAAAGAGTGAGTGTTGAGGAATTTGCACGTCTCAACACTAAGAGAAAGGGATGTGTTGATGCCCGGGAACACAGTGGTGAGTGTTGAGGAATTTGCACGTCTCAACACTAAGAGAAAAGGATGCGTTGATACCCGAAAACACTGTGGTGAGTGTTGAGGAATTTGTACGTCTCAACACTAAGAGAAAAGGATGTGTTGATGCCCGGCAACACAATGGTGAGTGTTGAGGAATTTGCACGTCCCAACACTAAGAGAAAAGGATGTGTTGATGCACTACACCAAATTCCTGGATTAGTAACAGAAATTCGTAACGGCTTACTGGCCGTTGCGAATTTTCCGTTACAAATGGCCGTTACGAGAATGTTGTAACATGCCGTAGCCGTGACGAAATTTCACAAAAATTCGTAACAGAGGCGAGCCGTTACGAATTTATCTATAAGCGTGCCAGCCACACGCTTGGTCACACTATGTTGGTCACACTTGGACGGCTACTTCCACCCAACCTCCCTAATACTACATGATATTTCTCGCCCAAAAATTTTATCTAACCTAGTCCTATCCCTCGAATGAATTTCATTCCTTTTTTTTTTCTTCCGTCAAAAACCAGAGAGACGAAAAAGAGAAACCTCTTTTTCTTCTCAGTTTCTTCCATCGATCTCTCGATCCAACCTGTTTCTCTTCTCTTCTTTTTTATCTCTTCTTTTTCTTCTAATAATTTTTATTAATATCTGCTTGTCATGTACAAAAAGAGACAGAGAAAGTAGAAATTAGGGTTTGAATAGATTGATGGATTTCGGAGAAATTAGGGTTTCAATAGATGGATGGATTTCGTTGAAAAGGGTATTGGCTCCTCTTCTCTTCAAGGTATTGATTTAAGTGTTACATCTAAATACTAGTTTTTATCTTTCTTCCAAGGCTGGAAATTCAATCTATAGGTTTTTTTTCTTCCTATTTTAAATCTTAATCTTCTTTTTCTGCTTTGTTTTCTGATGATTAGTAAAGCTGATGTAAGAGATGGTGTTGTGGTTGATAGATTATGATGCTGCGAAGAACATGGGATTAGAATTCAGATTTCCTTTCTGGCGATTCATGGCGAAAGAAATGAAGAATCAATATTAAATATGGATTTCTATTGGGTAATTGAGTTACTGAGAGATGGGTTCATTTAATTTTAGGGGTTTGAACTGAATTGAGTAATGATGATTTAGGGTTTGTAGAAGACAGATCTCGTGGTGACTTATGAGAAGAAGAATTGGTAGTTTATGTTTGCAATTTTGTCATTCTCGATTCGGGATGGAGAAGATTAATGAAGTCATGGGTTAAGTTGATTTTCGGGTGAACTTGTGAGCTAGTTTGGTGTTGGCTATACGATATAATATGTTGTTCATCTAGACAATTGTTACGTGTTCTGTTTAAATTGTATGTTAATTTTTCTCTCTGTTCGATCAACGGGTTCCAATTGGAGGAACCTACAGGCTTATTGATGTCCCAACAATTGCGTCAACAATTGTTATCATAAGTATCAAAACTTGTCAGCATATAAAGTTTAAAAGAGCTTGGGAAAGACACTGTCGCTTCCTGATTATGTCTCACCACCTATATGCAGTCCTGGGGACTCTGATCATCCATTCGTAACAGCACAGATGAGATTTTCCTTCTCTGACAATTTAAGAGTTGTTGGCGAGAAGGTTTGGCAGCCTTTAAACCCTGAATTGTCGACTACATCTAGCCAAAACTTTGAAACTGAGATGCATACGGATGATGACTTCCAAACAGACGATGATATCCAAATTCAAGCTCTTGACCTGAATCCAGATGCCTCTGGAAATTGTCCATAGACTGTAGTTCAAGAAAGCAACTTGGCTTTGGAGGAAGATTCCACAGCAGAAGGTAATATTGCGTTATTGTCTTCTTACATATCAGATAATACTAGTTTCCTTGGTAGTTCTACAAAACTGCCATTTATATATGTGCATATATATAGTATTACTCTCTTGTTAATAGGGTTTCCTAAAATTTGTGCTGGTGCAAAAAACTGTAGAAACGATTGAGGCAGTGCATATAGAAGAAAGTAAGTCCTCTGATGATCCCTGTGAATCAAATACCAGTGTGCCCGCCGACGTAAAAAAATCCAGTACTGAGACAGGCAGAACTTCAGAGGAAGAAGGATCTTCAGAGAGATTGATGGTAACTTGTTTCTCCCAGTTCTGTGTTGCTTATTTTGCTAGCTTGTTTTTTATTTGAACCTTTGTGTAGGGAATTTTGGGTTTTTGTAAAAATTGGTGCAGGGAACCTTTGTGTACTAAAAAATAGTTAAATTATTATTATCCTCTTACTTAGTGAGCATGTTGCATCATCAAAGAAAGCTCAAGCTAAATGGTACTATTACTTTGACCCTGGTTATTTGTTTGATCTTAAATTACCACATTAAACATGATTGGCAAAAATTGTTATATCTATTTTGAAATTTATGTGTAAAATGTTGAAAGGTACGAGAAAATTTTGAAGGCATGGAAAGGTGCAAAACCACCACCAAAAACGCCTGAGCAAGCATCTAGGCTTGTCATGCAGACCTTACACAAAAACCGAAAGGCTGATGTTGAGGTATATACATTACTGGACATGCACTGCTAGAATTTGTGATTTCGCGATCAGTTTTTGGTTTAATTAGGATGTCAATTAATGAGTTCGGATGAAAGGCATGTAAAATTCAGTTTTTTGTTGTTGTTATTGTAGCGCTAAACTACTAATTAACTATACTAAGGGTCTTTTATTTTATTTTTTGTTTAAGGGTCTGTTTAAATTCTATGGTCTTCCTGGTTACGCATGAGCATCGATTGACATTGCTTTGCGAGAAGTCTTTCCTCCTCCTCGTCTCAAAGGAGTTGAATTTGAGTTGCACACATTTCCGGTGAGATAGTGCTGCTTTTTAAAATAATTGCAAAACCAGTTATTTATCTATTCTAATTGAAACAATTTCAAGTTTGGTTTCACAACTCGAATTAAATTACTACTAGGTGGATGCTTATGCTATTCTTTGTTGGGGACGGATTAACCGTTTATGTTGATGTCGCGGACCATAGGGAAGCCACCATCGGTGTGCTCGAGGATGTTCGAGTGGCGATGCTCGAACGATCAAAAGCACGTGCATCCAAAGATAAGCCGAAGGCAAAAGCACTGCATAAGACCATTGTGGATGCTGGTTACAGGTTCTTGCTTATCTTAAAATCTGTTTCCTCAGCAAAGTAGGTAAGACACTACTTATTTGATAATTGACTACATGAATTTGCAGCAATTGGTAAACAGTTGAATTTGCAGTTGTTTTAATAGCTGGTACATGGACTATCAGATTTATGTTGTAGGCTTAAAAAATCCGTGACGAGCTATTGGCATGATGCAATTACATTTGACAGTCTGCTGTGATGGTGTCTTCTAACACCAATGACTATTTTATTTTTGGATTTAGATTTGTGCGTTACATTTGTTGCCGTAATCACTAACGAATTTCTCTTTTGCCAATTAGGGGACCGATAATTTGATCACTCTGAACTGGACCAGGATGCGCGTTATGATGCCCATTTCCCGGAAGAAGGTAATGGCTATGAAGTCTTACCAAACTCAGGCCGAGGGTTTGGTTAGAACTTACTTGCTAGCAGATCCTGTCATTTCGTACACCGCTGTCTTCAGTGGTATTCTAGCTTACAAAATGGCATGTCTTTGCTACACCTTACAGTTGCTTTCATTTTATAGTTGGGGCTAAGTATTGAACTAGTGCATGTTAGTATCTTATTTTTCCTAAACCAATTGAATTTATTACTTACATAGAACCAATGTGAGTAGTTGAATTACTCAAAGAGAACCAATGCGATTAAAAATGAGAAACAAAAGTACAACCTATCGGCCATTCGAATCTGAGAAAGAAGGCCATGGTGTATACTCTTTGCGGCTGCCCAGGAGCTAGTCGTGGCTCGTGCACCTCCTTGGTCTTTGCTAACCTATCAATGTAGTGGTGCATGTTATTATCTGTTATGGTTTAAAATGAAGAAAAAGAATATGCTTAGACGTACATTTATGGCCCTTGATTTTTCTTTTTTGAAAATATGTATGCTAGTTAGAAGTGCTTCTTGTTCAATAATTGCGCCTTGTATTTTTATGTCCATTGCAGGGTTATGATATTACCCAGGTGATAAGTTCCGCTTATTCTAAGACCTATGCAACCCTTACGAAAATCCAAAAAATCGAGTGAAACAACAGGTAAGTTTGTCTTGTGTAGTTATCCTAGTTATCTTATTTTTGTTTTGCTCGTTCTTATATTTGCTAAAATGTTTTTGCAGGGGTATCTCTACTATACATGCCATATTCATCAAAACAATGTCACTGTACATCAAAACAATGAAACTAAAGATTTTGTGACCTTTGTGCATTGCCTCATCTTTTTCAGGACCCATGTGCATTACAAATGTGAGCTTCTCTCTTGAACTCTAATTTAATTTTGCTTGTCTATTTTGGGAATTACAACACGGTGTCGATATCTTTGTATGTTTCCTGTATGTTCAATATTTTTGCTTTGGCTTTCCATTTTTTGACTTGTTCTCAGCCATGGTAGTACTAGTATCTTTCAGTTCAACCTAGGTGGTTCCTTGGGTGAATAAGGTCTATGTTATAAGCTTCGTAGTATCGAATAGTTGTATATCTTTGAAATTTGATTGGTGGTTTTAGGTGGAAACAACTGAAAAACTTGGGAGGAAGAAGAAGAAGAAGAAAGAAGAAAGAAGAGAAGTTTTGTCATTGTTTTCTCAGTTCCATCTAAATTAGTGTTTACCAACTCTTGCTGCATTGAATTGATTATGATGTTTTTTGATAGGCTGGGAGAATTGAAGAGGTTGTCGTAATATCTTTCTTTCTTTCCTGCAAAGGAGTAAGATTGTACTTAATATCGTCAAGATGGGCACCGGGAATGAGCAGCGGGTCCAATCAACTTCTATGTAGGAAGTTAGTAAGTTTCTATGTATTGCATTAGAAATTTGGAACTTAGTTTCTATCTTTCCCTTAGAATTAGATACTTAACAAAAAAAAATTTGTGTACTTAACAAAAAAAAAAAAATTGTACTCAGAAGAATTTGTGTTCTTTTTTGACATGAATTGGTTGAATGTAATGTAAAATGATTGTTAAATGTGATATGAATTGATTGTTGAATGTGGATGATATGAAAGGTTGATGTAGGTTAGTAGAAATTCCGGCTTATTTCCGGCAGAAAATGAACTGATGGTCAATACTGACCTAGTCAAAATTGGTCAGTGTTGACCAATTTTGACCAGGTCAAGGTTGACCGGCAGTAATTTTTTTGCTGTTACAACATCCCTGTTGCAAAAAAAAATTGTAACGGCTCTGAGCTGTTACCACGTGGTAAATTCGTAATGTCTCAAGCCTGTTACGAGGGACGTTACAAAAAAAATTCGTAACGGCCATAAAGCCGTTACAAAAAAAATATAACACCCACTTTTGCAACAGGCGAAGGCCGTTACAACCCGTTTTTGTAACGGCCTGGTTCTGTTTCTAATCCCAGAATTTGGTGTAGTGATGCCCGACAACACAGTGGTGAGTGTTATGGAATTTGTACGTCTCAACACTAAGAGAAAAGGATGTGTTGATGCTCGGAAACACAGTGGTGAGTGTTGAGGAATTTGTACGTCTCAACACTAAGAGGAGAACGTGTTGAGGCAGTATGCCTGGCAACACAATAGTGGTGTTGAGGAATTTGCACATCTCAACATTAAGATATTTAAAATTTATTGAATATGCCTAATAGATATAAAACATTTAGTTTTAAGGATAATTACTTAGCTCTGTCTTCGCTAGGCATGTCCTTCGCATATGCTTGGGCTTTGGGTATTTTAGGCTCCCTCGCGAGTGAGCAGCATCAGGTGTTAGTGATGACATCAAAATGATAACAGGTTGATAGACGGACAAAAGTCTCAGGTCTTTGATGGGATGAAACAAAAGGTGGCCACAACTATGAACCTTGGTTGGTTGCGATCAAGATCCTTGACAGGGAGGAGTGTGGTGGCTACGGGCACGAACCTTGGAAGGAAGGAGTGTGGCGGCTACGACATGATCCTTGGCGGGAAGAAGTGGTGGCTACGACATGATCCTTAGCAGGAAGAAGGCGTTTAAGCGGCTTAGGCTCCTGGAGAGGACGTTGAAGCTTATGGAGCAGAACGCTGAAGCGAAGCGGCTGCTGGAGCGAACATCGATTCGGAGCGACTTCTGGAGAGAACGTTGAAGCGACTCTTGGAAAGAAACGTCGAAGCGGAACCTGGAGAGAACTCCAGTGAGGGCGCCATTAACCTTTGACTTCGAAAACGACCGATACGATGTGGCATATGGGAAGACGACACACAAATATTGCTGGTCGAAAAGTCATGTTTTTCTCCTCACGGGAAAGAATACACTTCCTCTGTTTGATTTTCCCTTGCAACTCTCAGAGTCTCGACGGTTACAATGTTGAAGTCGTAAGCCGCGTCAATCAGCGTGTTGTTAAACTCGACATCCTTCAAGTGAATAGTGGTTAGGAGTCCCCAGTTTCATCTATCAATCGTGCTTTCCAGGGAGAGGTTAGAGTTAGGGACCGGCTTCCCTGGCTGGAAACAGTTGTTTTCCTGATACAGTACGGTTGAGGGCTGCAAATATGTATTGACGCTGCGCCTTGGAGAAATACAGAATCTCACATAAATGTTTCATCATAGACTGCACGATTTTGTGGACGGAGTCCCCAGAAATCATGCAGCTCCTGACGGGAAGAGGGTCTCTGTGAACTCAGGAGGGTTGCTGATTTTCTTTGCCTTGATTTTGGAGAAGTCGTTCCTAATCTTCACGTGTGATGAAATTGGATTGCTGATTCCTTTCTACTGGGCGTTCAGGAACAACGTGAGCCTCCTCATATATAAAGGCGCGTCACGATGAAGTGCTTGCGCCGGATGTTAACAGTATTCCTTGTCAGCTCCATATGAGGTTATCGTGACTCTTGTGGTAGCCGCTTCGTTAGTGTCTTGAAAAAAATAGGTATTCCTTTCTGGTTGTAGCCATGTCTGTCAGATCCTTACGAGAACCTTTTTATCTTTCCATCAAATCAACAGTGGTAAGAGGAGGTTGGCTTCCTCTGGCTCCTGCAGTCTCTCGTCCCGGTGGTGGAGTGGCGGCGGCTTTGGTGATAACTGGGGGTGTCACGCATCAAGAAACATTGGGGGTGGCAGCAGCGGCTCTGAATCTGGTGATCGGAGGTGTTATGCCTGAGGGAACGTTTCTTGTGCTGATCATGGTAACAGGTGGTACATTGATGTCACTGGAAGGAACGTTGATACCAAGGGTATTCTCAGCGCCGGTGGCATCAGGGTTTGTTGCTGACCCGGACCTGAGCTCTACCATCTTGAAATTGGGATTGAAAAAAATAAAATTGAAAATTGATATTGCAACCGAGAGATTAATTTCCCACTGTGGTCGCTAATTGTTTATGGGTAAAAACTGTTTCTGCTGGTTTTGGTAATTTTGGGTGTGTGGATGAGAAACGAATCTAAACCCTAAACAATGCACTGCATGAGAGTACTTTTGATTTGAGAGATCAATCTATACAATCCTGGCTTAAAACAAGAAATGGTCGTTCCATGCTTGCTTCGGTCACAAAGTGAAGGAGAAGGGTTGGTCTTACGGAGGGAAGTGAATAGAGTGTTGAGACCAGAATGGTTAATTCTGAAGTTGTGGCTTGTTTTATGACTTGTATCAGAAAGTGGAACTGGCTTGCAGAGTGAAAAGCTATCAGTTCTTGGTGATTTCTGGATACTATGTTGTTGCCGACCAAAAACTTGTTGTTTGGTGGAAATCGGTGAAGCCTATTTACACAAGTCATATTTAAACGTACACTGGTCTCGTAGGAAGTGCGAACGATTGGGTGATGGAAGAGTGGAGTAACGTATAACCGTCAAAAACCCATGCTTTCATGATAAAGGAAGTGGATCCGTTTACACCCGTTACTTCTTGCCGCCATTGATTCTCCCGCTTCATGACATTTTCTTATAACAGGCGTATTGCACGCCGCACGCTGTAAACCGCCAGACCAATACCCTGATGAGTATCCCCCAGTTTGTGACATGTTTGATGTCTCGAGTGTTTTCGTGGAAAACGTGTAGCAGGTTGCTATGTGCGGCAAGTCAAAGTCAAGAGTCTTGCCGCAGGAAAATAGCATGATGTGATGCTATTAGGCACGTCTTGGATGGTCACCTAAAACTTGCCACAAGTCCGTCAGTTCGGTGGCGAACTTGGATGGCTGAGATTGCATCTCATGAGGAAGGGTAGTCGTTGATTATGGCTACCTTCTGTTGGCACCTGGTAATGACATAGTGGCGTTTTTGGTGTATGCCAGTGGTACTACGGCATGACTAGTATAGCTCGTGCATGCTAGTGGCACGGTGGTATAAGTGGCGCCTGGCGTATCCATGGCCACGAGATTTAAGCGGCTGGTCGCCTAAAACTTGCCACAAGTTTATCAGTTCGGTGGCGAATTTGGATGGTTGAGATTGCATCTCATGAGAAAGGATGGACATTGATTATGGCCATATCTTGTTGTATAGCAAAGTGGCGCCATTGGAATAATGGCGTATAGCGTAGCCATGGCATAGCGACATGCTAGTGGCATAGCCGTGGCAGCTGTTTTAACATATTGGTGTTAGACCCAAATATGGCGCGGAAACATTGGCCCTATTGCCACAACAATCCCAATGCTCTGGGAAACGTTACTTGGATTGGTTGGCATAGCAACTTTTCCTGAAATAGGGTTTGGTATGTCAAAACCCTAATTAGTGCATGTGGCATGTGGCCGTGGCGCATCAACGTTTTGTGCAAATGGTGTCATAGCCATACCGAAAGAACAATAGCCAGGCCATCATGTGGAAACGACCACATGAGTAAGGATTTCCATGGGTGGCTATGATATGGCGTCTTTATTAGGGTTTCCTGGGTCCTGCACGGCTCGTGGCATGTTGTGGGGCCCGAAGTGGCATAATTTGTGCCACGACTAGAAATTAGGGTTTCGACCATGCAAGGTCATGTCTCTGGTTAGGATAACCATATTGAATCTGTTATGGCGTTGGCCACGAATAGATGATGGGTTGGCACGTACGTGCACTATTTATGGTATGTTGCCACGTTCGTCATGCTTCTGTGGTAAAGTGGCACGTTTAGCTTGTTTGGCATGCCAATTAGCGTATTGGCGCAACATTGCCTCTTTTGATGTTGTGGTAGGTTTAAGACGACCTGATTGGTCAATTAAAAGAGGGGCCGACCAAGCATGGGTGTGGCCACACTTCTAGTGTGCGTGTGGTAAGTTTAGAGCGACCTGATTGGTTGATGGGAAGGTGGCCGACAAGCAACATGGGCCCGACCTCATTCTTAATGCGTGTGGCGCATTTAGAGCGACCTGATTGGTCGATGGAAAGGGGGTCGGCAAGCAAGGGTGTGGCCACACTTCCAGCGCGCCGTGGCGGGTTTAAAGCGACCTAATTTGTCGATGAAATGGGGGCCGGCAAGCAAGGGCGTGGACACACTTCCGGCGTTGTGGCGGGTTTAAAGCGACCTGATTGGTCTATGGAAAGGATGTCGGTTGAGCAGCATGGGTGTGGCCACTTGAGAGTGGCGGAGGCTGACCTATGGCGTGGCCACACCTCCCTTTGTTGTTGCTCCCATTCCACGGCTCCTTTTTTATGTTTTTGGGTAGGATTTTGCATCTACTAATCCATGGCGGATTAATTACCTAGTTCGCCCAGGCTTAATTTCGACAGGCAAGGTCTAATATACTGCGCAGCGCGCAAAACCCTAATTTTTGCAAATTAGTGAGGGTAATATCTGAATCTTGTGAATTATCACAAAATTGATTGAATTCTATGTGTTGACACAGAGTTCTTTAAGTTCATTGTCAGAGAGCAGTATGCTTTCCGATTGAATACTTTATGCAAGGACCTTATCCTTGATACTTGGAAATTCGTGCTACTCTGTTGCGAGTGAACACAAATTGTCATGACATATCAACATTAAGGGTTCATCCGGGGAACATAGCACAGAAAGCATTCAAAGAAACTTATATTAATTGAATAATATAGGCAGGGTGCCGAAATTGACAAAATATCTGGGATTGTTGCTACATGCACCATTCTGGTGGATATATGTTGCTCAATAAGTGCTCCAGTGAAGAGGTTGAACACTCATCACTTTTACATGGCTCAGTTTCTTTGTAGAGTGACGGCACATTAAATGTAGGGTTTTACAAATTTAGACCTGAACTAAAAACCATCATCAACACCTATATAAACAGGCTAAATCGTTCCTTGAGGACACACTTACTATCAGTTTAATCAATACATCCTTGTTCAGTGAAACTACACTCTTTTTCCCTTCAAACCTTATTAAACTTTCATCTAATTCTCATCCTTTTCGTCTATTCACATCCCTGGCAAACTCCGCTTTCCATTCTTCTTACTAGTTCTGCATTATCTTCCCACAAATCTTTGATTTCTTCCTTTATCAACATGTATTTGATCAGGTACAATATATAGTTTTAACCCTTCTTCCACAAGTGTATGAACTGGTTGACATACTGACATGCCAACTTCTTGTAGTAATTCTAAGATATATTTTCTTTATGACAAGATAATTCTCCTATCGGATCGGGACATTTAAATTCTGAGAAAATATTTCAACAAACCGAGATCTTTCATTTGGAATTCCGTAGACAAGTATTTTTCCGAAAATCTTCTTTCTTCTGGATCATTTCCTGCAACCACCATATCATCTACATATATGATGGGAGCTGTAATTTTACCCTTCCTTTTCTTTATGAATAAAGTATGACCAGAATTTCTATGATGATAACCAAAGGCTCTCATAGACTTGGTAAATCTTCCGAATCATGCTCTCAGAGATTTTTCAACCCATATAGTGATTTGTTTAACTTAAATTCCTTTATACTACGGAGTTCTAATTGTGATACCTGGTGGAAGATCCATATACACCTCTTCAGATAACTGTAATGTTCTCAGTATGAATTATTATCATGATCCGATAATTAATAAGAATAATAAAAGAATCAGAGAAGAACATGGAAGAATTGAGAAGATAAGGGAAGAAATGAGACGAAATCAGAGAGAATATGAGAAGAAAGAGAGATCTGGTTCAGATGAACACAACCAGAAAATTAGTTCATATTAACCATGAGAAGGATAAGGTCTCTCTTACATATTTAATAAGCTCTCACTCTAACCTAGAAATGTTCGTCCCAAAAAAGATACATGTAGCTCATCTGTCGGACTCTAACAAATGGGATTACTAATACACTCAAATATTATTAACAGATAAGGGCACCCTCTTTAGCAAACAACCTGGATACATGAATTTTCCTTACCCTTAAAAGTTATCCTTATCCTCAAGGATAAAAATAAGAAACTGAATTGCCATAAACGTAGACTAGTGAGCTGCGATGTTGGTTTTGTCTTTCCATGTAGCATTATCTGGGGATGAGTTGGTCCACTGAATGAGTAACTGCAGTATTTCTCTTCCATTTCTAGTAACTTCTCTGGATTCCAAGGCACTTTCAGGTTGCATAATAATTTGTCCCTCATGATCAACCACATACTGGACTAGAGATGGGCAATGAGCTTGACCAATTTGTTTCTTCAATTGTGAGACATAGAAAAATGGGTAAATCCTGCCACTTTATGGTAATTCCAATTTGTAAGCCAACACTCAAATTCTCTGCAATATAGGAGATGGTCCATAATACTTGGCAGAGATCTTGAAGTTTTTGCGGGGTGCTACAGAAGCTTATTTGTAAGGTTAATTATAATTTCAGGTACACCATATCACCAACCTTAAAATACCTACCAATCATGTTCTTGCCAAAAAATAATATTCATTATGTCGTGTGCCTTATGTAGTGTCTCCTTAAGGAACATCAGGCATAACATCTATTTCCTTCAAGTGGTCTTCTACTATAGCAACATAAGTGACTTTTGTTGTTAAAAGGTCCATGTGAGGTTGGTTGTAACTGTTCAGAGACTTAAAAGAAGTCATCATAAAATTAGTGTGGTAGTTGGTGTTGTATTACCATTCTGCTATATCCAGCCACTGAAACCATTTCTTAGGTAGATTATCAATAACACACCCCAAGTAATTCTCCAAACAAGCATTCACCCTCTCTGTTTTCCCATCGTGGGTGGTAAGTTGTACTCAGTTTAAGATGGTACCTAATGCTTTAAAAATATCCTGCCAAAAATTACTAGTGAACACCTATCCCTGTCAGATACAACTGAAGTAGGCAAACCAGGCAACTTAAACACTTGATTTAATAAAACTTTAATTAGCTACAGTAGCTATTGTATAAGGATGTTGTAATCCAATAATATGATTGTACATCAGCCTATCTATCTACCACTACCAGCATGACATTCTCCATTTCACTCATGGGTAATCCATCAATAAAATCATTAGTAGTTGTTCCCAAGCTTGGTCAGGGATAGGCAATGGATGTGGAAGCCCACCAGGAAATTGACGGTCGTTCTTATTTCTTTGGCATATATCACGAGAAGAAACAAAAGAGAGCATATATTTTTTCATGCCCGGCCAGTAAAAGTATAACTCTTACATAAGTGGCTTGGTTACCTGAATGTCCTCCCACTGCAGAAGTAAGAACTGAGTCTAGAATAGTGTGTCTGTTTTTGCCACCATTATCCACATATAATCTGTTATTGTACCTCAACACCTCATCAATATATGTGCAATGTTCTTCAGTTGTAGGAGATATGAGTAAGTGAATAATAAGTTGTTGAGTTTTAGTATCTTGAGAGTAGTTGCCCACCGATTCTCGTGTCCAGTTAGGCTTTGATAGTGCAATTGTACTACAACTAGCCACTGGATGTGACCTTATGGAAAGACTGTCTTCCACCACATTCTTTGCTCCTTTCTTGTACTTAATGTCATAGTCAAACCCTATTAACTTCATTAACCACCTTTATTGGAGCACTGAAATGATTTTTTGTTCTAAAAAATATTTGATGCTTCGGTGATCTATTTGTATAATGGATTTCCCATCTTGTAAATAGTGCCTTCACTTTAAAACTGCCATTGCTACAGCTAACAACTCTTTTCACAAGTGGATAATGCTATTGCTCTTGGACCCAAGGAATTGCTATTAAAATCAATAGGCCTACCTTTTTGAGTTAAGGCGGCTCCAATACATGCATTACTAACATCGGTATCCATAGTAAATTGCTTGGAAAAGTTTGGCAATGCCAAAACTGGAGTATTGGTCATGACAAACTTGAGTTGTTCAAATGATCTAGTTGCTTCATCAGACCATAAGAATGATTTTTTTTTTTCAAAAGGTTGGTGAGCGGCTTTCATATAGCACCTGATCCTTGTACAAACTTTCTGTAGTATCATGTGAGTCCAAGAAATCCTCTTAGATCTTTAAGTTTAGCTGGGAGTGGCCAATCCTTCATACTAGCAATCTTACTAAGATATGCAACTACTATGTATTCTGTAACAATACAGCCTAAATACTCTAATTATGTTTGGCGAAAACAACACTTGGAGAGTTTAGCACATAACTGGTGTCTTCTTGGTAAGGAGAAAGTAATCTCGAGATGTTGCGGATGATCTTGCAAAGAAAAGAAGTAAACTAAGATGTCATCAAAAAATACCAGGATTAATTTCTTCAAGTAAGGTTGGAAAACTTCATTCATTAAGGCTTGGAATATAGCTGGAGCATTGGTGAGCCTAAATGTCATCACTTTGACCTCATAATATCTCTGGTGAGTCCTAAATGCAGTCTTGTGCACATCTAGTTCATGTACCCTTATTTGATGATATCTATACCTGAGATCAATTTTAGTAAATACAGTACATCCAAAAAATCATCAATAATGGTAATTGGAAATTTATCTTTTCACAGTGATATAATTGAGCCTCCTATAATCTATACAAAACCTCCATGAGTTTTCCTTCTTCCTGACCAACAAAATAGGTGAATCAGATGGACTATGACTTGGTTGATGACCCAGAATTTAGCATCTCCTTAATCAAATATTCTACAGCCCATTTTTGTATGTACGGAAATTTATATTGATAGGTTCTGAGTTTGGCTTTAAAGAATGGTATGATCAAAAAACCTAGGTGGCGGTAACTATTTTGGATCATCAAATACATCTTGAAATTCTTGCAGAAGTGATGAGATGGGTGTAGGTATTGAAGGTGGGTTTTCAGTGAGGGTTATTAAAATTAATTGGCTAATGAGCCCATGAGAAGTTTTCACTAAGTTTTTTTTTTAATACATTACAACTTATCATCTTCAGGGAGACCTTCTATGTGGTTCCTTATAACATAATATTCTTGCCAGTGTAACTGAATGCAATATACAATTTGGAGATATTAAATATGACATCCCCATCTTCCTTCACCAATCATCCCCAAGCACCATATCACATCCTCCCAGTGGTAACATTCTTAAAATTTCAAAGAACTTGTAACCATGCATTGTCCATTAGAGTTGAGAACAAATGCCAGTGATGTCATTCTTATCTCCATTAGCCACAATGACCAACATGTGAGTTATAGGTTCTATATTGTACTTAAATGTCTTTGCCAAGGCACAATCAATAAAACTGTGTCTGCTGTCAATATCTATCAAAACAGAAATCTTATATTTCTTAATGACTCCAGGAATTTTAATAGTATCTCCACTCACATTACCAGTGAGAGCATGCAGAGATATTTTCATGTCATATTCTACTAGAGATTCCGCGTCTTCTTCATAAATCTCTTCACCTACTTTTTTTATAATTTTTTGGTTGTTCTATTTGCACTATAAACAGTTGTTGCCTTTTGCACATGTATCTTGGTGTGTAAACTGTGTCACAATCCTTCTCCCTCCTTAACCTCGTTTTCTCTTGTGTTAATATTTTAAAGAATGGTGTTGGTGGGGTATATTCTGTAGTGGTATTTTCAGACTTAGGTGTGAAGGGTGTAGAAGTGGTGGCTGTGGTTTGAATTTCTTTTGGAGGATATGAAAATGTTGAAGTTGAATATGGTTTATTTTTGGAAAATGAGCTGGTAAAAACCTTTTGAAATGATCCCATAGGTTTAGTCTGCAACACACACTTCTGTTATTGCATTCTAGCTAGTGAAAAGGCTCGTAAAAGTGTATAGGGATGAACATTCTGAATTGCAAATTTCAGCCTTTAAACCACTTATGAAACTCACTATAAAATACTCCTCGGTTAAGTGAGGGTTCTTACTCAGCATAAAATCCTTAAGGGATTCAAATTTCTCAAAGTATTCTGCTACAGTAGTAACTTGACACAATTTGTTAAAAACTTCCCACGTAATTATCTTCTACGGGTCTTTCAAATCTAGCACAAACCCCATCGGTTAAATCTCTTCATGATAGAAAAGGCCTACCAATTTGAAAGTTAAGACACCATTTATCAGCCTTACCTTCTAATAAATGGATGCAACAATGACCTTCTGATTCTCATCAGTATTATGGATCTAAAAATATCTTTCGCTTTTTTGTACCCATCCACGCGGGTTGTCACCATTGAACTTTGGAAAATCAAGCTTTGGAGCACGTTATTGTGTGTAAGTTGTTCCCCCTGTAAATGGATGGCCGAAGTGGTTATTAATACCTATTGAAGTATGTGTAGGTGTACTCAAATTCCTAGATCTACACTATTGTGATATGTGGTTCTGAATACCAGAAATGATTCCTCTATCTGATTAGACAACTTTTTAAATTTCTCAGACATTTGCTCGTGATTGACTTGAGTACTATCCTTTAATTTTTGCATACTGATCGAGTTCTTCTCTAATTGTTGACTCATGTTTGTTACTTGAGTATCCAGATCATTCATTCTTTGTTGATTTAGTCTATGAAAATCAGATAATTCTTTAAAAATGAAGAAATAAGACAAAATCAAAGAGAAATAGGATAAGAAAGAGAGATCTGGTTCAGATGAACACAAACGAAAAATTAGTTCATTAATAGGTTATCTGTTAAAGGAAGATTAGTTAAAAGTCTCCCCTTAAGCGGAAGCAACTCGCAGGGATGTAAAGCTAGGGGAATCAAGTGCGTAGGGTCTTGTCAGATCCAAGAGACGTAAGGAACACGACTAAAGCTGAATTATTTAGAGGGTTGATTCGGTTTGACTACTGTAGATGGGGCAAAACGATTTGCTGGTTTTTACGGAATTGAGGAGATGATCGCGCGGAGGAGACTCCTTGAACCGAGTGAAATTCTTAGCCTCACACGGATGCACTTTGCAAGAAGGGAGTGCTTTGAGTTCGAGAGATCAATCAGAAATACTACGGCCTAAACCAAGACAATGGTCGTTCCGGAGTAAATTCGGTCACAAGAGAGGATGGGTCGATCCGTAGGAGGGAAGCTGAGAAATGTGTGAGATCAATGGTGATCGAAGATTGTAGGTGTGTTGTGTATTCTGAAAATAAGATAAATTCTAAATGATTGAATTTTCTCTGTTGAGAGTTGGATTGTTAATTTCGTGTTGTCTGTTTTGACGTGAGATTCCCCTTTTTCAATCATGATTCAGAAATTTATTTATATTGTTGAAATTGAAAACACCATGATCTCATGAAGTGTGACAGTTGATGGAATCAAAGAATGGGGAAGTGGAAATCGTGTTAAAACCAGTTGCTCAACGTGAGGAGACTTGGTTGATTTTCCATCCACTACTTTGTTAACTCCTTCAAATGATTGCACGACTTGCTCACATTCTCATCGTGTGTATGAACACATGTGCCGTAGACCGCCAAACCAAAACCCTAGTTAATATCCCCCCATGTAACACGATTGATGTCTCGTGTGATTGTGGAGTCTGCAAGGCAAACGTGTATTTAGTTAGTCAGTTACTGACTTCATGGTATGATGAGTCCTTGTTTTGTTGAGTCGAACGTGATTTGGAAATGTTCTGAGACTCATGAATTGGACATGTCTACTGAGACAGAGGTATAATTATGACGTTGAGGTGAGCAAGTGTTGCTCATTATTGAATATTGATAGTTGAACCAATATTCCTTGGTTTGAGCAAGTGTTGCTCTGATGAATTATTGGTAGCATGACCAAAATAAGACATTAATTAAAATACTGGTAGTTGAACCGAGCATAATTAATAAGAATGTTGATCATGAAATTGTCATAAAATTATTAGTGTTTGAATCTGGAATTATGATCCTTGGACACAGAAACCCTAATTTGATCAATTGATGACCAGTTGATGGTTTATTTGAAAATTAACCATGGAATGAAGGAGAACCGATTTCATGGGACCATGGGTCGACCATGCAGCTCTCATATGCTCGTGTGAACAAATACCAAGGCCTCTTGAAGAGTTGGTGATTTGTTGATGAAAGAATGATCAAATACTGGTTTAATCATTTATTCGGAAAAATGCTCGTCCGAGCCTTAGGTGATAAAACCTAATTAATTATAAAAAGGTGAAGGACCAACCAAGGGGTTATGAAATCGGCTCTAGGTGGTCACGGGATCGACTGACGATCATGTCATGTGGTCGTTATTAGGGTAGTGTACTGAATACACTTTGAGGAGTACTGTTATGGGTGTAGTTAGTAATCCTAGGGGTGCCTTAATAAATTCTCTTTCTTTTGTAATAGCCACTATTGGCCGGCAACGTGCTATTCACTGATTGACTCTTCCCGATCGTCCTTACCCTGATAAAACCGTGTAAGAAGGGAGTTGGGAGGATAACAAATATTTTTCAGATAGAACTTTGTTCTCAGGCTGGTCTTTGATCAGATTAATTCTCATTTCCGATCACTTGTTATTTCGATTTGTTCAACTATAGTACAATTGGCATCAGAGCCGTTCAAATCTTGTCGCCATGGGAGGACAAGGAGCTCAGACTAATAAGGATTTACAGGATACTCAGAAGAAACAACAAACCCAGATTGATAAAACTAATCAAGATGTGTTAGACATGAAGGAACAATTGAATCAAATTCTTCTCAACCAAAAATCTCAATAGCAAGGAAGGTAATCAAGGGGAATCGTTTGTTGCACCAGAAGAAGGAAGTACACTGGGCCAGTTGTTAACCAAATCGCGGAGAATCGAAGTTTCAACAATTACAATCGATTTCCGAAGCTAGATTTTCCTAGATTCGATGGTACTAATCCTAAAGGGTGGATTCAAAAGTGTGAAAGGTTTTTTCTCCTTCACAATATCAGAGAAGAAACTCAGAAGGTGCAGATGGCAGCGATGCATATGGATGGCAAAGCTGAGAGGTGGATTTCTAACTTACAAACTTTTAGATCTATCTTGGGTTGGTTTGAGTTAGCAGAACAAGCTTGTTTGCGTTTCGAAAACCCTTCGAATGATAATGTTGTGGGTATGTTCAATAAATTAGCTCATACCACTACAGTGGATGAATTTTTTGATGAATTTGAAGTTGCTAGATCCTTGATGATGAATTTACATCCTGAATTTCCTGAGAGCTACTATGTAATGAGTTTTATTGGGGCTCTCAAAGAAGAAATACAGCATAATGTTCTAATGTTTCACCCTACCACACTCATGAGAGCCTTTACACTAGCTAGACTACAAGAGCAATCCTTACTCCATCAGCAAAAACCTTCAAAACCCACCCCAAATTTTTTTTCCAATTCCTTCTCCTTGGGAAAACCACCTTATACTTCAACTACCACTCCTAAACCATTACCACTTCCTCCAGCATCTACCAAACCACCACCACTGCTGCCTAAGCCAACACCCACCCACCGTCCCATTAAGAGACTCACCCATGAACAAATCAGAATCCGAAAGGCCCAAGGTTTGTGCTATAACTGTGACGAGGTTTATCGACAGGGTCATGTTTGTAAGACCCAACAACTATTTTGGATAGTTACAGAGGGGGATGATGCTGAGGCTACTTCTGAGGATGATACACTCCATGGAGAATAACCTGATTCACCTGCTGAGAGTGATATGGAAGTGTCCCTTAATGCTCTTACTGGCATTAACAGAGGTGATACTATTAGAGTACCTGGTATACTCCATAAACACCATATCTCTGTCTTGATAGATACTGGCAGCACCAATAGCTTTATAGACTCCTCCTTGGTGGACCAATTACGCTGCCCTACTACTCCTACCACCAAGATGACAGTTACAGTGGCAAATGGAGACCACACTTTCAGCTCTGGCATTTGCAAGTCACTTCAATGGTCACTACAAGGATACATTTTCTCGGGTGACCTCAGAGTACTTCCATTAGGTGGCTGTGATATAGTGCTTGGAGCTGACTGGCTCAGACAATTTGGTAATGTCACTTTTAACTTCTCTACTTTGAATGTTTCATTTGTGCATCAAGGTGTTGAGATTACACTCTCTGGTACTTCGACACCTCCTAGTCTTAAACAGCTCAGCCACAAGGGTGTTCATAAATTTTTTTCAAACCAATCCTCATGGTATTTGCGCTCAACTATTTTCTGTCTCAGACACACCCACTAATTGTCACATTCTCCTGAAATTACCTCCTTACTACAGGAATTTCAAGATGTTTTTGACCAACCCACTACCTTACCACCTCACAGAAGCCTTGATCACACTATCCTTCTGCAGCCCAATTCCTCCCCAGTTAATCAACGACCTTATAAATGCCCCTATGTAAAAAAAGGAGTCATTGAAGACTTAACTAAGGAAATGTTGCAACAGGGCATCATTCAACCAAGCCACAGTCCATTTTCCTCTCCAATTCTATTGGTCAAGAAGAAGGACAACAGCTGGAGATTCTGTGTTGATTATAGAAAACTAAATGACATTACCATTAAAGACAAATTCCCAATTCCCATAATTAATGAACTATTAGATGAGCTGCATGGTTCTGGAGTCTTCACCAAAATTGACCTTAGGTCAGGGTACCACCAAATTCGATTATTTCTACCTAATATACACAAAACAAAGATTCGGATCACACCAAGGTCACTATGAGTTCCTTGTTATGCCTTTTGGCCTCACCAATGCCCCTGCAACTTTGCAAGCACTCATGAATGACATATTCAAGCCATTTCTCAGGAAATTTGTCCTAGTTTTTTTTGATGATATTTTGGTATATAGTCCTGACATGAAGTCTCATTTACTTCACCTACAACAAGTACTTTCTGTGTTGAGACAACATCACTTACATGCCAAGCTATCCAAATGTTGTTTTGCTCAATCTAAATTGGAGTATTTGGGCCACATTATCACACCCCAAGGTGTTGTTGTTGACCCTGCCAAGATCAGTTGTATGACTTCTTGGCCAACTCCAACTACTATCAAGGCATTAAGAGGGTTCTTGGGCTTAACTGGCTACTACAGGAAATTTGTCAAAGGTTATGGCAACATCAAAGAAACCACCGATGAGTTGTTAAAGAAGAATGCTTTTCATTGGTCCCCATTCCGAGGAGGCTTTCACCAAGCTTAAACTGGCCATGACTTCTACTCTGTTCGGCACTTCCATTTTTCCAAGAAATTCATCTTGGAAACAGATGCTTCAGATAATGGTATTGGGGTCATCTTAATGCAAGATGGCAAACCCATTGCTTTTCATAGTAAGCCATTGGGTCCCAAGGCTATGGGATTATCCACTTATGAGAAAGAATTGATGGCACCGGGATCCGCAGTAACTAAGTGGAGGCATTATCTGTAAGGCCATCATTTTACAATCAAGACTGATCATGAAAGCTTAAAATTCCTTCTAGAGCAGAAAAATTACCAGAGGATTGCAAATGAGTAAATGGTTGATGAAGTTACTTGGTTTTACTTATGATATACAATACAAAAAAGGGGTTGACAACAAGGTGGTTGATGCATTATCAAGGAGACCGCCTTCAGATACTCTCCTCCTAGCCATCACACTATCCAAACCCATCTGGATACAGGAAGTCATTAATAGCTATGTTGATGATCCCAAAGCACAACAATTGATCTCTCAACTGCTACTCTCCCCCTCTGCCATACCCAACTATACCTACAAGGATGAGTTAATCAGGTACAAATCCAGACTCTACATTGGCACTGGTAGCAATATCAAAGCCTCTATTTTATCATCCTTGCATTCATCAGCCATTGGAGGCCATTCTCCTGAATACAAGCCACCTACTACCGATCCAAACCGTATTTTTCCGACCACGAATGCAGCAAGATATAATCTTCATGATCACAGCCTGTGATGTTTTTCAGAGGAACAAACATGAACACACTCTCCCTGCTGGGTTATTACAGCCACTGCCAATTCCTGATCAAGCATGGCAGCACATATCCATGGATTTCATTGAGGGTCTTCCCCAGAGTGATCATAAGGATGTTATTCTAGTAGTGGTTGATCGATTAACCAAATACAGCCATTTCATTGCCCTCAAGCACCCTTACACTGCAGTCTCAGTGGCTAAAGCTTTCCTCCACAACATTTTTAGACTACATGGTCTCCATGCTTCAATCATTTCTGACAGGGATAAAATCTTCACTAGTAATTTCTGGCAAGATCTGTTTCATCACTTGGGCACTTCCCTCAAGCTGAGTACTGCATATCACCCTCAAACAGATGGCCAAACTGAGAGGGTCAATGCTTGTATGGAAAACTACTTAAGATGTATGACTGAGTTTCAACCAAAGAAATGGTCACAATGGCTAGCACTTGCAGAATGGTGGTACAATACTAGTGTAGTTGCAGGAAATCCTACACTACACCCCTCACTAGAATTCACACAATTAATCCATTTGAAGATGAATAACTATGAATTTTATTGATTATTTTCTTGAAATGTTTACAAGAGAAAGTAGAACAGAACCAAAGAAATTACAATCACTACAAATTTTCTCTCTCCTATTGACTTTCCCAACACTCGAAAAAGATCTCCCTCTTCAACAGACTTGATCAACTCTTTATATAGGGTAATACATAATGGATGACGGCTAAGTTGTCCTTTATTTTCGGGAATGACTTGCGAAATATCGCAAGTGTACAAGTATATAATCTCGCGACACTCCTAAACCTCGCTAGATCTTCACACCTTCCTCGTGTTCTAGTTGTCGTCATTCATTGCGTCATTTATATTATTCTTCTGCGACACCTTCGCAATGCTATCATTTACTAATCTCGCAAGGTATAGATGTCGCGATATTCTGATCCTACATCTTGCCTCTTCTCATGTCTTCTCTGCGAAGAAGAGAATGTCATGAGAATTATAGGTTTGAAATGCCGCATGTTTCGAGATGCCGTAACTGTTCATCTTTATCTGTTTTAATGTGATTCCGTACAGAACTCCTTACACGTGTTTCTTCTTCCACCCATTTCTCGACACGTCTCTTTCAACCGTTATTTCTCAACCGTTCGTGTCCCATCTCGCATTAAATGCGTTTATCTTTCCGAGAATATTTCTCTATATATATAATTTTCTCCTTCTCTTCTTCTTCTCTTTTACTTTCTCTCTGCAATTTTTCTTCACTCCTCCTTTTCCGCAATTTGCGCTCCTCCTGCTACTGTAAATCTTCTTTTACTTCTTTCTCTTGATCTTCTTTATTCATTCCCATACTCTTAAAATGGCTCCTCCTGGTCGTAGGTATGAAACTCTTTTGGCTGATGCTCAAAAGAATTTACAAGAGAAAGGTTTCACGTTATCTACCATTCCTGATCAAGAATCTTCATCTATTCTTTCTGCAAAGTTATTCACTGATCATCATTGTGATGATCAAAAAATCATAATCTCGCTGGGTCAAATCCTCGCAGGGCTTCCCATTCCTCTCTACAATCCCGAACTGCCCTTTTTTTTATGAAATCCTTGCTCATGAGAAATTCTCGCGAGCTATTTATCAACTTAGTGGTGATTGCATCCGTCTAATGCTTGAATTCGCTAACCGTGGCGCCGGTAAGGGGTCTTTATATCCTGATAAAGTCAAGGATCCCAAATTCGCAAACTTAGAAATAGTCGCTGAGAAGTATACAGCAGAAAATTTCTTTGAAAACTATAATGTAGTTAACATGAATAACGATAAATCTCGCTGGGGTGCACGGCTGAAAAGAAAAGACAATATTCCCAGCAACAGACTACTTATGCAAGACATTGACTGGCATTCGGGCAAGAATAATGTTCCTCAATACTCCAAAGATGAGAAGTGGTGTGTTTTTCCATTATTTTTGAATGAACCTTACATTTCAGGTTCCCATGTACTCCCTGCGAATCTCGCAAACTATCACCCTTGGGAATTTAAGTGGACCGAGAAGGCAAAAGAGGTACGTTTCCTATTTTTGATCCGCTTTGCGATATTCCCTTCTTCTTATGTTTACTAAGCTTTCAAAATTTTCAGATTATCAAATTGAGAAGGAGTTATGAAAGACATCCAAAAGAAAGTACTCTGACGATTCTCCAATCAATCACGGATGAAGTAAGAAACATCTACTTTTGCTATTTTTAACAATATTGTTGCCTCTGTTTCTTATCTTCATTCGTGTGTGTAGGTTGGTGTCGAAGTTGTTGGAGAGGAAGAAACTTGTGTATATTCTAGTGAGGGGTGTAGTGTAGGATTTCCTGCAACTACAAAGTCTTCAAAGGTCCAATAGATAGCAGTCCTCCAAGTCCATGTGTGAGAAAGCCCATGTGAGAATTTGTCCCAGTGGTCACCTAATACCGGGTGAAGTTGCACGAAGTTGCCCTAGAAGTTGCTGGAAATTGACCTAAAGCGATTCAGGTGACCAAAGAAAGCCGAGTTAACTCTGGTAAAAATAACGAGTCAAAACCAAGTCAGGGCCAAAGCCAGCTATTCAGGTGAGATAACTGAATTGACTTGTTTGAGTTTCCATGGCATAAGCCATTTGCACTGACATGCGCCTAATGTTGCGCCATAATGACCTTCATTTCTCACAACTGCATTTCTTCACAAACTACTGAATATATCACTCCATGCATAGCAAAGATCAATACATTCCATGTTCAAGCTTTTCTTCACAAAGATTGCTTCATTTTAATCACTTCATTCTTCCATTGCAAAGCACCATTTTCTACAGCAGCATCAACACAACTTTGCACAATTCCTGTAATTCCCAAAACCAACCCATCCTGTCATGCACAATTCCATTTTAGGCTCGGCCATTCTCTCTCCATTACTCTTCTCCGAAGTTTCCGAGTCCTACCAAACTCGAACACAAGCTTCCATTACCAATCCCCATCGGACCATGATCACCCATCACGGGCTCTGCAACATCAGTTCCAACAATCCACCTTCGTTAGCTGCAAACCAACAATAGCAGCTTCATCACCTTCCCTGTTTCATGACAGACTCGACCATTGCCAAATTGTCTATCTTCTGAACTCCTAGCCACCAACTGCATAGCCAAGTCAACTACTATTCCCTGACCATGGCAGCAACATCTCAGTCAAGCCAACTGATTTTACAGGCCATCTCGTGCTCGTACTACCAGCTCTGTTCCCTATCCATTTAAACACCGGACACAGCACTGCTTACAATTCCCTGAACTTCTATAACTCTTCTTCAACATATTGCAACCAGTTTACCACTTGAGCACAATAGCTCAACCATTATTCCATATTAACAATAAGAGACAAGAGCCCTAAGTTGATTGACCCCCCAAAATATGAACATCAACACCCTTTTCTTCCATCTGTTTACATCTCCAGACTCTATTAGGCAGCTTCTTCTATCTCAGCTTAAATTCCTCCACCACCTTGAACCGTAGCTATAATGTAGCCACAACAATCTCTATTCCTACGGTTTCACATCCAAAACCAAAGCATCATGGCTTGAATGCAACACCTTTAACACATTCTCAATCGCAAGACACCGGTCTCATCACCTTCAAGATAATCCTATTCAACATCTAAGCATTTCAAGCATTCACTCAGGCCGATTGTCCATAAATAACTCATAACACCAGCTGCTCATTCCTCCAACCAATAACAGAGCATCCACTTCTCGCCTTGATTCATCCGTAGTACCGAGACAACATCAAAGATCACTAATTTCACTTGCACTCTCAGCTTGAACTACAACTGTTTATCAGCCAACACCAGATCCATAACCTGCACTTCAAAAGCAACTAACTATGTCCACTCATTACCAGCAACACCTGTAATCCTTGTTAACCTCAGTGGTGTAGCTTCTCCATTCTTGTAATCCATGCATCATCAATTCCACCACATTATTCTCCCTGCCACTAGTTCATCTGAGTCTCAACAGCCCCCCAACATCCATGGCAAACCAACCATCACCATCTTCACTGTGTTCAAGACCCTTTCTTCTCTCGGTTCACATAACTTCAAGACAACCAACACAAAGAAGTAGCTTAACCAGAAATTTCATGAATCATTCAAACCCTTAAATCATACAAACCCATTAGTTCCATTGAACTCAAAATTACTACCATCCTCATAAGAACACACTCAACAACATCTCCCTGAGTTCAATTTCTTCATCCGACTTCATAGAAATGGCAAACCCTAACTTCAAATCTCAGATAAAACGACAATCTCTTTAATTTCTTCATCTCGATTTCAACCCCCGACTTCTTATCAACTGCTCTCTCAATCACTAGCAATGGCCTCATCTGTTTCTCGATTCAAAACCTTCATCGATCTGATTTGCGTCTCATTTTGGTAGCAAGAACAACAGCCCCTTCTCCCGACTTTTAGACAAACTATGATGAAAGAAAGACAACTCTCTTGATTATATGGTAGGGGTAATGACCGGAATTACTTGAAGCGCCTACTTTCCAGATCATCGGTACATCTTTAATACTTCTATGAAGATTCCACTGATAGACCCTTATCCGCGAATGAGCTCCGTATAGCACTCTCCAAAGAGAATAACTAATTGCTCTTTCCGCTCCAGAGGACTCCATCAACAACATTCGTCTCTTACTTCTTAGATTCACTTCTTCTCTTCTGTAATTGCAGGAAATCCTACAATACCCCCCTTAATAGAATTCACACAACTAATCCATTTGAAAATGAATAACTATGAATGTTTATTGATTATTCTCTTGAGATGTCTACACAGAAAATTAGAATAGTACTTAAGAAATTACAATCACTCTTTAAGTTTCTCTCTCTTAATGACTTGCTTAACAATTAACCATTCAAAAAGAACCTTTTTTTACAACAGACTTACTCATCCCTTTATATAGGGTAGTACACAGTGGATGACAGCTAAGCTGTCCTTTATTTTCGGGAATGACTCGCGAAGTGTCGCAAGTGTGTAAGTATTCATATTCGCGACACTTCTTATCCTTCGCCAGGTTTCATATCTTCCTCGTGCTCTGACTGTCGTCATCCATTGCGTCATTCATTTTAGTTCACTGCGACTCCTTCGCAATGCTGTCGTTTTATTAACCTCGCGAGTTTATTTATTAATCTCGCGAGTTTTGTATGTTGCGATATTATGATCCTACATCTTGCCTCTTCTCATGTCTTCTCTGCGAAGAAGAGAATGTCATGAGAATCGATATCTTGAATTGCCGCAACTGCTTATCTTTATCTACTTCGATCCCGTACTTTTACACGGACTCTACTACAGATGTCTTTTCTTCCATTCTTTTCTTGACACGTCTCTTTCAACCGTTTATTCTTGACCATTCACGTCTCCTCTCGCATTAAATGCCTTCGTTTTTCCCGAGGATCTTGCTCTCTATATATAGTTGTCTTATCCTTCTCTTTTTCCTCCTTTGTTTTCCCTCTGCAACTTTTAATTCTCTCCTTCCGTAATTTGCGCTTCTGCTACTATAAATCTTTCCTTCTTTCACTCTCTTAATTAAACTTCAATCCTTCATTCATTCCCATACTGATAATGGCTTCACTTAGCCGTGCATACAAACCTCATTTTACTAGAATCCAAAAGGATTTGCAAGAGAAAGGTTTCATCCTATCAACCATTCCTGATCAAGAATCTTCATCTATACTTTCTGCAAAACTGTTTTCTGATCATCAATGTGATGATCAAAAAATTATAATCTCGCTAGGTCAACTCCTTGCAGGACTTCCCATTCCCTTATACAATCCCGAGATGCCTCTGTTCTATGAAATTCTTGCTCATGAAAAATTTTCTCGAGCTGTTTATCAACTGAGCGGCGACTGCATTCGCCTACTTCTTGAATTTTCCAATCGCGGTGCTGGCAAAGGATCTTTATACCCTGATCATGTCAAAGACCCCAGGTTCGCCAACTTAGAAATAATTACTGAAAAATACACTGTAGAGAACTTTTTCGATAATTATGAAGTAATCAATATGAGAAATAAGAAGTCTCGCTGGGGTGCTCGGTTGAAAAGAAAAGATAATATTCCTGAGGATAAATTACTCATGCGAGATATCGATTGGCACTCGGGCAACAATACTACTCCTCGCCACTCCAAAGATGAGAAATGGTGGGTTGTTCCCTTGTTTTTAAGCGGACCTTACATCGCAGGTTCGCATGTACTCCCTGCGAATCTCACGAACTACCATCCTTGGGAATTTAATTGGCCCGAAAAGACAAAAGAGGTATGTTCTCCACTTCAAATTTTATCTTTGCAACATTTCTTTCCTCTTATACTTACTGAGTTTCTAAATTGAAAAATTGAAGATCGAAAAATTAAAGAAGAGCTACGGAAAAAATCCATTGGCAAATACTGCAGCAATACTTCGATTGCTTACGGATGAAGTAAGAAATATTTCTTGTTGTTATTTTACAATATTGTTGCCTCTATTTCTTATCTTCATACGTATGCGAAGGTTGACGTCGAGAAAATGGAAGCTGCGAAAGTTAAAAGCAAGGGCAAAGTTCTTGTTCGCAAAGATAAATCTTCTGCTCCACCATCTAAGAAACGAAAATTCAATCTTCTTCTCATCTTAGTTCAAGTTCCGAATCTTCTGATGAGGATGATAATGATATGAATTCGTCTTTCGCAAAGGAGACTCAATCGACCGAATCTCCTATGGAACAATTGTCCAGTATCTTCTCAGACTCTCTTCAAGGAATGGGGGATACTCGCTTAACTTCTATATGCGAGGCTCTCGCAACCGTGTGTGATGCGACATTGTTGGAGGGCAATGACTCTTTCAAAGGGGTTTCTAGATCCGTATCCCCTAGCTTTTTGAATGCACTTAATGCCTTGGTATGTACAACTCATATTTTCCTTCCGATTTTAAAATTTAACTATATCTTTACAATCTTTTTATCTTCTTTCACAGGCTGGAAAAACTTCTTTCGTAGTTGCTTCAGATCTTGAGAGAAGATATAATGTTCAATTGGAGAAGAATACTCATCTTTGCGCAAAAATAAAGAGTTAGAAGTTGAAGCTGCGAGATCTCGCGAAAAAATCCAACAACTGGAGGTCGAATCTTCTACTCGAAAGGATAAAATCACTACTCTTCAAAGCGCCAATCAGCAACTTTACGGTATAGAATTCTTCTTTCTTGCTTGCTTTTATTTTATCCGGTGTGTGTTGTTACCTGACTTATCACTTTCGCAGCCATATATAACCTCTCCGAAGAAGCCATTCTTCTCCATTCATTTCCTGAACCTATGGATAATGATACTCTTCTTACTCATCTCAACGACTCTTTACGTAGTTCATCAAACAAAATTAATTCCCTTTCATTAAATGAACTCCAAGCCAAATATCGTCTCTTAGAGATTGAGCACGAGATCCGGCTTAAGTTCAGCCTATCAATTTAAACAATTGTATCTTCATTCTCGCAAGGAAACCAAAACCTTAAGGAAGAAAATTAGTGACCTTATAGATGAAAAGATCGCATTGCTAACAATGGTGCACAAGCATTAGCAACATTTCAAAAGTCTATTCTCAAGTACAGATTGAACGAGATGAATTACTTCGCTGAAATACCATACTTAATGAGCGAGAAAATCAGATTCGTTCACTCCTTGTTATAAATAATAATGATGAATTTGCTTGGGCTGCGAAGGTTTTAGATAATGCCAGGAATAACTTAGGTGTTGATGTTAGTCTTCATGCCGAGCATACTACCTTGGTTAAAGATATGATATCTGACAGAGAAGGTTGTTATTATACTTCATCGTTTCTTATTTCGTAATATTGCAATCAAGTTGTTAACTTATTGTTGCTTACGTGTAGAATCCGAAAGAAGATTTCAAAGCGAGGATTAGAGAGCTTGAATCGAAAAAGAACAACTCGCAAAGAATCTCACCCTTCGCGAGAATAGATATTCCAAGTTGAAGAAGCAATTTCAAACTACAAAGGGCGAATTTCAATAATGATGTCGTTTCGTTTTCGCAACCAAGCCATGGAGTACGTTTGTAATGATCACAAAATCCCTCTTTCTTTATATCCTTGGCTTTCTCGACGAAGTTCCCGAGAATTTGCCCCGTCTCGGACGTTTCGATAGCGAAGCCAGCGAAGAAGAAAAGTCCATATGAGAATGATAGAATTGAAGAATCAGATAAAGAAGAAGAAACACCAAAGAAATAATTCCTTTTACTTCTTTCGCTGCCTGTAACATTTGTACATTTTTTAGTCTTCCATTTCTGTAGCTCTTAATTATAAATTTCTTGGATTATCAAATGTGAATTCAATCTTCATTTCCCTTCCTCGAAATATATTGATCTAGCAGTTCTTCCATATAATGCAATTGGCTAGCATTATAGATGCATAACTCTGTCATATGAAGATGAATAGCAATATTCCATCCTTTTCATTCCCATACTTGCCTCTGTTATTCATCTTCAGATGAAAGATTTTATTTAGTTATCAGTGAAGAATGTAACTTCTGAAATTCGCATCTTCTACTTCTGACCATAATCATCCCTTTGAAATTTATCACCATTGCGACGAGACCGCAAGGTATCTCCATAAATGAAGAAACCTATTGATCTCGCCTTATCATTTTTGGTGGTCTTCTAAGTAAGATCTTCCTAGTTAAAGGTCTTACTCTGCCACCCCTCATTGCGACAAGATCGCAGGACGTCTTTACACTTGCATGTAAAAACCCATTGACCTTGCCTTATCATTTTACAAGTATTTTTGCCTCTGCAGGATGTTTTAGCTGCGATAATATGACAGGCCATAATATCCTTGCGAACATAAAGCCCCATGACATTACCGTCTTTGCGGCGAAATCGCAAGACGTCCCTACACTTTCATGTAAGGACCCATTGATCTCGTCTTACCCTCGCGTTAGTATTATTGCCTCTCATAGATCATTGCAAAAATATGACAAGCCTAAATTTTCTTGCGAAAATAAAGCCTCATGACATTTGCGTCTTTTGACACTTATCAGCTCCCTAATGGAGGGTGCCGCCTTATCTTCTCCCCGGTTGCCCCTTCAAGGAGGCGTACATCGGCCATACAAGGCTAGCTCCTCCCATCCGGTCTTAACAACAACTGCTTGTTTTCGCAGCCTCTTATCCCTTATACCTATAGGGTTTATGGTTACGAGACTGCACCCTAAGTGGAGTTTTCTTCGGGCCGAGTGCAGCATGTGCCAAGACTTGCCAAGAATGGCCGAGACACTTCAAATGCCCCCGGCACTCTTGGCTCAACCGTGTACCTCGGCGCCTTGGTCATACACTGACTCCTTGGAAGAGACCCTCGGGCGTCCAACCAGGGTATAACCTTATATATATAGTTGGAAATCCAAGGTACCTCTCCCGGATAGGCTTTCATGGGCCCCAAATCTCCATGACTCAGGTTCCAGGGGCGGTGTAACCTTTTCCCTGAGCCATGTCAAGAGATACCCCCTTATATGACGCACTTTAGGTCTTACATTTGCCTCTTACGAAATATAATTCGCGAACTAGGGTGTACGCCATAAAGGTTCGTCCCATTCTTTCAATTATGTTTATTCATTCAAATCACTCATTATCTCTTGCTATTCTTCTTGCGAGATACTCGCAAAATTTCTCTGCATTTTATTGAATTTCGAAAGTATTCTGTGTTGAAACATTTCATCTTGATTCATTCCATTTCATTCATTCTTACTCATTTATTTTTGTTAACTCATTCAATCATTCATTTTTAATTGCTTCTTGATACTTCGTTTGCGAATCCATCGCATAATTCTGTTTCATTGGTTGTATTTTCATTTTTTCTTTTTTAACCAGATTCTCTTACATTCTTGTTTGCGAGATTCTCGCGCATCTTCTCTTCAAGTATTACTGTTTTCTCTTGCCACTGATACACTTCTTATGCCTCTGACACAATTCTTCGTTAATTATTCACTTTTTATGCCTTTTGTTCATGGTACTTTTTGCCTCTGCATCATCCCGATCTTCGAAGATCTCCTTTCCATCATAATATTCATCTGTCTTCATGCATTCGCCTCGCGATGTGTCTTCAATCCTTATCTCTATAGTATCCACCATCAATTTCTCTTTTCTCTGTTCATCTTTTATATTCTGTTTCCAACCTTTTCGTTTCGCAGTTCTTTCTTCGCAGCTCTCCACATCAACCTCGTAGCATTTTTGTCCCTCCTTCAAATGTCCCTTTATAATACCAATACCGCTTGGATGGGGAAACTTTATACATTGATGGTATGTTGATGCTACCCCCAAGATTTCATGCAGCCATGGTCGCCCAATCAATGCATTATAAGGAGACTCCATGTCAACCACACAGAACAAAATATCAGTTGATAATCCCTGCAAAGGTATTCGCATGTGAGTTTCTCCTTTAGGCTTATTCGCTGTGCCGTTGAAGCCATATATTTTGTAGGTCGAAGGGATCAAATCCTCATCCTTTTCTCCCATAGTCTTGTAAGTATGGTAGAAAAGAATATTCACTGAGCTCCCGGTGTCGATTAAGATTCTGTTGATTGCCCAACAATTTTCCGCTTCGTCATCTTCCCCATCAATTGGTTTTGGATTAATTTCCAGTTTTACAACCAAAGGGATATCATGTACTTCTCTTCCTTTGGGTACTTCATCTGCAGAGAAAGAAATAATCCCCAGCTGCCACTCTTCTAACTGCGACGTTCTCGCCAAGTTCATTACCTCTTTATCATCTCAAGGCCCCTCGCAAACACCCTACTTGAGTACGTTATCGTGAAAATCTTCAATTGTGCGATATGAATGAACAATAGAGTTGCAAAACAAATTTTTAGCCTTCGATCCCACTTCTATGACGAATGTTTCTTTTCCCTTTGTTGAGACTGTTCTATGCATCTCTGGTGGTAGTGGTACTGTTTGACCTGTCTTTTCATCTTTCAAGAAGTGATTCAGCTTCCCTTGATCAATCATTCTGAGAATGATTCTTTTTAAGTTTCTGCAGTCATTTGTTTGATGCCCATGAAAACGGTGGTAAGAGAAAAATTCGTGACTTCTATCACTCGGTGGTGGTTCATTCCCTACATTCCATGGTGCTGGTATGTCCTCCATCGCAAGTATAGCTTCCCAAATTTTTTCCACACTAGCATTTAACGGTGGCATTTTGATCTCTTCCCATACTACTCTGCGGCTTCTCTCGCTCCATGATTATTCTCGCGTTCGTCCTCCATAAGTTTCTTGCATATGATCTAGTCTCCGAATTTTGTTATTATTGCCACTAAGTTATAGTAGTTTCTTTCCCTCTCAAACTCCTCTTGGTCATGGCTCCCCATAGCCACTATCTTCGCTGTCCATCATCCATTTTCCTTTCTTGCTGCTCTTGCGAAGTGCTCGCCATCGTGTTTATAAACTTGGGTAATGTACTTGCATTCGTAACATTCGAATTTGTATTTGCAAATCGGGTAAGATTCCATCTCATTTTGTCTATCTTCTAAGGCAATGTATTCTTCTTGGAAGTTCTCGATTCACCCATCGTGATTGTATTTTTGATTCTAAAGATTTGAATGTATAACAAACTGTCGCGAACATAGCGTTTACAAATGATAAGATGAGATATCTTTCCTCCACTCGCCCACCATTTCGCTGCACATTGTCCTCCATCTCATTGTCAAATGTCTTAAGCTCTACCAACTCTTTGTTTCAATCCGAATACGTCTTCAATACTGGTCGCGAGGAATTATTACTTATGTACGCTCCTAAGAATGTAGCTTGCAGATGGTTGAATGACGTGATTGTGTTTCTTGGTAAACCTTCAAACCATTTCAACGCTTCTCCAGTTAAACTTGATGCGAAGTATTTGCACAATATGGCATCATGATTCTCCCACTGCAACATACATCTCATATAAGCTTTGATGTGTTGTATCGCACAGGTTGTTCCATCGAAAATGTTGATTAATGCAGGTAGATTGCACTTAGGAGGTATTCCTCCCCTGCTTGTAATTCTAACGTGAAGGGATTCTTCCCACTTTCTCGCGATGGCTTCATCCAAATTGTCTTCTTCCTCCTTCTTTTGCTATTCAACAATCCTCTCTTTTTCGCCAATTCTTTCAAGATTTGATCATTTGCCCTTAATTTGAATCTACTGGTCTTTTTAGTTCTGCTTCTCTCCTCCTGCGCTCATGCCTGCTTTGACTTTCTTGTTCACTATTTTCTTCTCTCCTCTCCCTGCGACCTTCTCCTTCATCTCTTTCGCAAACTCGCACACCATTATATCTATCGGTCCTCTTCCGGGTGGTCTATCGCCTCCTCTCGTATCCTCTCGTATTCTTCATGGATATTTCTCGCGATTGCTGCGATTTTGTTCTCGCCTTCTTTCTGCTATCGTAATTATTTTGCCGGATTGCTTCTTCCAATTCTTGATTTTCCACTTCCGTTCTTACTCTTTCTCTCTCGCGAGCTAAACGTGCTTGTTCAACATAATGCCTCTCAATATCATCCTCAATCTCTCTTTGCCTTCTCAATGCTTCTCTCCCGTGCAATATCACTCTTCCTTCAGCGGCTGGGTTATTTGGTCCTTGAAGTTGCCTATTTCCTTGATTTTCCCCATTCTGTTCATCTTGAAAGTTCTCGGGATGAGGCATATAACGATCTTCTACTTCCTATCTTCTTTCGCAATGCTCTGTATTTGGATTTTGTGTTTCTCGTTGATTTTCTTCCTCGGTATTTTCTGCTGGTAAAACTCTCCTTCTTTCTTCTCTAGTCGATCTTGAACTTGAACTCGCAGTGCTTCTTGACCTTCTATTTTGCAATCTCATATTTTCCATCCTCAATTCATGATTCTGTCTTGTCAAATTCGCTCGTTCTTCTGCCTCTAATCGTCTTTCTTCATGTATTGTTTGTCTCAATGTTTCTAATGTTGCGATCTCTTCATTTCCTGGATTCATTTCCCCATTCATTCCTTGATCTCCTCCTCCTTGTCCGTTATTCACCAATTGCTGCTCTTCTTCCCTTTCATCCTAAGAATCTGACCTCCAAGTGTGTACACTTACTCTATCGTAATCTACAGTTACATTTGCTGTTGGTAGAATTGGTGGTTGAATTTGACTCTCTTCATCATTCCTCATGTTCATCCTTGACGATTCTCCTGTCTCATTTCTCCTTTCCCCGGCAAGTCTCCCACTTCTTCTCACGATTGCTGGTTGTCCAAGTACATTTCTTCTTCTAGCCATTTCTCTTTTTTAGTAAACTTTTGAAAATTATCTCAAATTTCTTCCCTGCTAATCCGAATTCTTTCAAATCTCTATATCAACTTTTCTTCATTCCCTGTTTCTAGCACCAATATGTAATTGCAGGAAATCCTACAATATCCCCCTTAATAGAATTCACACAACTAATCCATTTGAAAATGAATAACTATGAATGTTTATTGATTATTCTCTTGAGATGTCTACACAGAAAATTAGAATAGTACTTAAGAAATTACAATCACTCTTTAAGTTTCTCTCTCTTAATGACTTGCTTAACAATTAACCATTCAAAAAGAACCTTTTTTTACAACAGACTTACTCATCCCTTTATATAGGGTAGTACACAGTGGATGACAGCTAAGCTATCATTTATTTTCGGGAATGACTCGCGAAGTGTCGCAAGTGTGTAAGTATTCATATTCGCGACACTTCTTATCCTTCGCCAGGTTTCATATCTTCCTCGTGCTCTGACTGTCGTCATTCATTTTAGTTCACTGCGACTCCTTCGCAATGCTGTCGTTTATTAACCTCGCGAGTTTATTTATTAATCTCGCGAGTTTTGTATGTTGCGATATTATGATCCTACATCTTCAATATCTCTTCATCACTAAAGTTGTCATGCTTTTCAGACATAATTTGCATCACTAAAGACGACATGCTTTTCAGATAGAGATGAAGAAATAAAAGCAAATAATGAGAAATAATCCGCCTCCAACATCAATTGCACATGAGATGAAACTTTTGCCTTGTTTCTTCTTTTTTTTGTTCCAAATGACTCCAAAGTACCTAAACACTCAAAAGCAAACATAAGATACATAATTTAAAATAAAACTAAGCAAAGAAATCATAAACAATAGATAAATAACAAGGTGTTTTAGACACCTATCAAATTCCCCCACACTTAGACTTTGCTAGTCCTCGAGCAACTCAAACAAAATAATTCTAAAACATACATACAACTCCGTTTTGTCGAGGCTACGATCATACTTAGCACGTATAACAAGCCTTTGAACCCCTAGGTGTCCCTAGTGGACGAGTTTTAGTCTCGTGAAGGTTTACAAGAGGTGTACCTACAAAACCTTTTACTCCAAATTTTAGCTACATGTGAAGAAACTATGAACGAATCCAAAATGACTACAGGAGGAGGTACCTTGATGCAAATCTAATTCATATATATTAAAGCTCTAATAAGAAAGTCGAACAAACCATAATACTCGAAATCTAACTAACCACAATCACACATGAATAGATTAAGAAGATGGATATAGAGATAGATGTTTGCTAATGTTGACAAGTGATCAGTGTTTCCCATATCTGTCTGAAGGTCACCGCCAAGATGAACCTATGCATCCTATTGGATTGAGATACTGGTCTCAATTCTAGTGTCAACACAACTGGTATATACAAGGGAACCAGCGGTCAACAATCTTAACTCTAGATCAACTCAACTGGCATATACAAGGGAACCATGAGTCGATTTTATTGAACAATAATAAATATTTTTATTTTATTTTCACTTTTTTTTTTGACAACATGATTAGATATTTTGGATCCAAGCGCATGCTTCTTGTCAGCACATTACATGGTAATTCCCTTTGATCCCGCATTCCACGCTTGTTTAGCGACGGGAGACAGGGAGAACACACACATATTGCTATCCAAGTGTCATTTTTTTTTTATATACTCC